>ML785133.1:122994-138692 GCA_009831015.1 Picea engelmannii | reverse complement strand
TTAGTAATGTTATTTTATTTATGTCGGCTTTAGGCCATTAGTTGTAATTATACCTCCTAGTCTCCTATATATACCAAGGAGACATTTTCATTTTGGATCATCTTGTACTTGAACATTTAAGTGGGGTAAAAGGAGGTTGCCCCTCGAAGAGGCTTATTATCTAAAATTATCTTTGTTTTAAGGCGTTGAGTACTTTTCCTGAGGTTTTTCCATGCTATATTGATGTTTGGTTCTTAACAATTGTTTTCTTTTTCAATTAGTTTTTCTGTCTCATTTCCTTCATGGCATTCTATTTCAAGATGTTCACGTTTTTCACAATTAAGCAAAACAATGTATCTATGTTGATTATGTACTCTTCATATTCTAAATCTGTTTGACATGGTGAACATATTTCTTCTTGATATGTTCCTTCATATTCTTTGGCATTTTCTGAATCTGCGATGGGTGAAGAATATATATCATGTAACTTATCCCAAAGTTCTTTGGATAATGAACATTTACCAACCTTTTCTCTTACCGAATTAGGTAATCCTTGCTATTTTGTTATTCTTCTTCAATTTCTTATTGGCTGCAATATTTTCCCTTTTTGAACTATCTTATCCTGTAACGACTGATAGCCAAATATAATATCTTTGTTCCTGTAAAAATATTTTCATCCTTCCACTCCATAGCTTATATTTTAAACCATTCTGACCATTAAACAATGGAACTCCATTCTCAGAATAATCCATGATCTCCTTCTAGTGGTTAAATTGTTTCCTAAAGGAACCTGCTCTGATACCAATTGTTGGATTGTTGAGAGGGGGGTAAATCAGTAATAGAGCAATTTAATCATTTTTAACCATAAAATGCAAGTGTTATATCAATGTAGCATTATCATCCAATAGTTGCAGAGTAAATAAACAATGAACAAATGAACAATCATACACATACATAGTACACCAATGTTTTTATGTGGAAACCCAAAGCGAGAGAAAACCACTGAATTCTTTTTCTTATATGTCTTTAAAAATTACATGCATTGGAAGCACCAACTTCCTTTGTTTTCCAGCAGCAACTTGAAGGAGGCTCCAACCCCCTAGTTTCTCTGTCTACAACCTGAGGGAAGCTCCAACTCCCCAATTCTCTGACTACAACCAGAAAGAGGCTACAACCCTCTATGTTCTTCAAATACAATCGGAAGGTGGCTACAACCACCTGTCCTTGCCCCGTCCAACCACCCTGACGTAGAAGTAGAATGATGGAACCACTGTCACACTATCACTATGAGATATATTGTTGTAAACTTGTGCCAATCAACCTGTAATCAACCTGTACCATAAACAACATGTAATCAACCTGTACCATAAACAAGTGCATCAACCATGCACCAAATATGTACCAATAATGCATCAAATACACATAAAATATGACTCATTAAGATGTACCAACATCATCAACTATACACCTCATGTATGTGCCAACTCATCAACTACTTGTCTTAACCATGTACCCAACATGTACCTCAACCAAAAACCCTCATCAATTTCATCATCCAAATCTGATTTTTAACTCTATAATAGACCTAGTGTATATGATCACATACCTGCAAACATTCCTTAACTTTAACAACAAGAGGCTATCATTTTCATCAAACTTTACTTTAGTCTCACATGACTAATTTTGGATTAGTCAACAACCCTAACTTGAAATAATCATAACTATGTACTTGTAATGAATAAAGATCTGAAAATAGTACACAATGTTCTTCAGTGTCTTTTATGGAATTCCTTCAGGTTTTAGTGTTTGGAACCTCTCATAAAAGGAGTTATAGCAAAAATGGCATACCTTGTTGAATTCTAGCTTATTCTAGAGAGAAATCTTATAGAGCATGCCTCGCACAAAATGTTTGTTTTATGGATATGAAATTGGTACATAGAATACCAAAGACTCTAATCTAACCGATACATTTTTTCTTACCAAATTTGGATCTGTTATGAAGAAGTTATGACATTTTTACATGAAACACTTGTTTTAGACTAGTTTCGGGACTAGCCATAAACCCTATTTTCCACGAAGTGTAACTCCAAAAATACAACGACCCACGAGATGAAATTTTTATCACAACTACTTGGATATGTTTCCTCAATGGAATCCATATTTCATGGTCATAATCATTCTAGAAAAAAAATTATTACGAAAATGGTGAGATGACCTGTAAATAATATACCTTAGAAAGCATCACCAAAAGAATCTATCCTCCCTTGAATTTTGGCCTTCTTTACTTCACCTTCCCTCTGAAATTATCCTTAGATATCCTTTGGTTACCTCAATCACTTATATATATTCAATATGCTAAATTGTAATTAAAATTAGAGACCCTTGCCTCTTATTTATACTTTTATGTAGCTTCCTCAAGGGGCTACCTTCTAACCATCTTAAACCACTTTCCTTATTTTAGGGCTAACCCACTTTTAACCACTTGTCCACTTAGTAATTTCTCAATTGACTTTATTATTTAAATAATTTCTTTTGTATCCACTTTGACTTATAGTAGACTCATCACTTCACTTTATTATTTAAATAATTTCTTATTTGCAACCACTTTGACTACTTTGATCTTTTGGGGCTTCTAGATGACTCATGAGGGTTCTCCAACTTCACATGGTCATAAATCTCTAACCATGAGGAGTTATGTGACATTCCACATACCACCGAAAATGGCATGACATGTAATATCCATCTAGAATAGTCCTATTTAAATAATTTTATCTTTGCAACCACTTTGACTACTTTTACCTTTTGGGGCTTCTAGATGACTCATGAGGGTTCTTCAACTTCACATGGCCATAACTCTCTAACCGTGAGGAGTTATGTGACGTTCCACATACCACCAAAAATGGCATGACATGTACTATCCATCTAGAATAGTCTTACCTTCAAATATATTAAAACTAATACCATTATATATCAAACAAAATTGGGTCCATTACCCAAACCTTTGTGCTACCAGAATTCGCTACCAGACTTTCTTCAAGGGTTGACATCAATGAAAACCAACCCAAATAATAATAAAAAATGACCGTTGTATATAGTCATTTGTCTTACTGTTTTTTTTTTTATTTGTTGAGTTTTTAATTTCTATTGTTTATTCCTCGTAATCATTAGAAATAAAGTCTGGATCAGTTTCGCCATAACAATGTCATTTTGTAAGTATTGTTGATCGATAAAAAAATAAGATACACACAGTTGTCAATGATGTCCTCCTTTTAGACATCGTTGAAATAGCTTTAGCTTTCAATACTGTTGTAGGATAGTTGATTTTTTCTTCTTCCTTGTTTCTGTTATCCCTTTCTTCCCTCCATCCTGAGATTCAAGAGCATATCAGAAGCATTCTCCTTGGAAGTCTAAAAAAAATTATATTTTACGTCTTATTCGATTGTTATGCACACAGGACCAAATCCCCTCATACATATCACTTTCCATAATTTATTCCCCAAAGTCTTGTCTCGTTATTTCCCTTAAAACATTTTTTTTCCCTGTGGAGTCGCCAGTTTATTTATGCCCAAAAGCGCAACATGGAATCCATGCCTGCAAATAGGTTGCAATGCTTTACTACTTGTATATATTTAATAATCTACTAAATAGGTGGGACCCCGTTATGTGAATAATAATTAAGGGTGCTTTTATTTGATTGCGCTCATGACTACTTTGCAAACATGGCTCTGCAATTTGAGATTGGAAACCACTTTCTAGATGAATGATGGGGTTTATTGGCAATTTGATTTAAAAGGGAAAACGCGGAAATGTTGTTTTAATGAGCATCTTGGTTCATTCTTGCTACATATATCTTTTGACTTGTTGATTCAAACTCCAAACATGGGACATATATGGTTATGGTATTTTTCACTTATGATATTCTTATTATTCTCATGGACAATTGTTAAGTTTTATAAGGTGGTGATCCTTCCCTAGCAAAGAATGTGGGACATGAGATGTATTTGGTGCTAACTGTTGAGTATGCATATAAAAATTATGTGCTTAATGAAATAAGGAAAATTTGATTTTTGTATTGAAGTTTTATGGGGAAAAAATAGTGGACCATGTGTTGAAGGTATTGGGAACGCTCATACTTAGCTATAGTTGATGGAATTAATGTGAGAAACAATGTGCAATTATTGCACATCACTCTAACCCTACCTCAAGGTCGCCACCCTCACTTGGTTCACATTTGTGTTGGTTTCTTTGGCTGGTGTTGCCTCCATTTTTCTTGGCCTTGGAAATAATAGTGGCGCTTGTTGGTTTTCAGGCATTCTCCTTACAGGTACGATGGCTCTTACCTCTCCATTCATGAAATGTAGCTTCACTCCGAATAAAATCATGATGTTGGTTGTTAGATTTTCTTACAAAATGTGTTTTCTTTCCAAAGTGTAAATGGATGTATGTGGGTATCACGACTGTGCAAATTGCATTTAAGTGGAGGCTCCTCCCTGTTGGCATTAAAATTTTTCAAGCTGAGAATAATGTTCGAAACTCCTTTCTGTTTGGATTATGTGATTGTGTTATGCCTATAATGAATATTTTTTATGTGCTATGATTGTTGGCAAATAATTATGGCAAGTTTTTTTAGTTCCACTCATCTCTAGTCATTAAAATTCAAGGGTTTATTTTTCTCTATGAAACAAAAGAACAATTGTTTTGCTTAATGATAGTACCCGGTATTTGGAAGACTTATAGCTCCTTAAAAATTACCTTTAAACTGTTTGTGAATATATGGGTGTATTTTCCTTGCGGCCACTATGGAGAGGTCCGTGGAAAGTTTGTTGTGATAAGAGATGGTCAAATGTTTTTTTTGCAAACCCTTTGTGAAGGTTTTGCCTTTGTGTTCGCCCAGACCTCGGTTCTTTCATTGATGTATGGAAATTAAGAGATTCAAACTCTGGTCTTGATGTATGCTATAAGTGATTAACCTAGCAGATGGAATATTGGTCATTTGCATTAAGTCTTGTCTCACCTGTTATTTATCCATGGGGGTTTTGTCGATTTTGAAGTTGTATGATGTTAAAATAAATGATGAGCACTGGTTTCGCATGGGGTTTCGAAACTCAATTTGTTTATACAACATGTATTAAAGTTGTGATGATGGATTTATGTGGTGTTCTCAGCCTCCCATGCGTGCTTGATGTAGTTTGGTTTTAATTGTTTGGAATGACTCTATTAACAACTCCCTTATAAAAGCTTTGTTGATAAAAAGAAAAGAAAGGGGAGATTAAAGTTGTACAGTTTGACAGTCCTGGGACTTTCCTAGGGTTTTATATTGGATAATATGAAAACAATTGTGTCTTGGATTTGAATTATGAAACAGAGAAAGGTTTTGGCATATGATGGTGATGATGTTTTTTTAAATAAATGTTATTGGATATAATAGAACAATAATCATATTTTTCCCTTCAATGCTCCCACTTTTCGCTCATTATATGCCCCTCGCTTTCCCAAATACATTTTAAACATTCCTTATTTTATTATTATGAATTTGATTTATTTTTTAAAGGAGAAAGGGATTAATAACAAAAGAAAAGGCTAAGCTAATGATTGGTGTTGGAAAATTGGATATGGATACAATTTATGTTACTTCTTGCATTTACTAGAACAATAATCGTCTTTTTTCCTTCCATGCTACCATTTTACACTCATTATAAATCCCCTCATCTTCCCAATAGCCCTACCACTCCTTGTTCAAATGAAAATTGATTATTGAGTTTTAAGATGTCGATGGATTGCATGTGCTTTTGTGGTGAATAATAGAGCCAAACTTTTGATTTTGTTTAGGTAGAGTATTGATGCATGGATTATTAATATTTTTTCATGACATGTTTGGAATATTGCTTTAGGATGAGTTTCTTTAGCAGGGGAAGCAATGGTGGAGGTGTTAATAGAGGCAGAGGAAATTGGCAAAGGAGCCATAGAAGGCAACGGTTTCGATACATTTTGATGTTGATCCACAAGAACTAAATCAACTCTTTCAAGTTGGGTTCTTCAACCTAGTTGGCCATGGGATTCTCTAGCCTCAACCTGAAAAGCCTCCCTTCCAACCACATCAAAACTTTTATGGTATTTGTATTCCCCCTCACGTTTCTATGTAGCCAGAACCACATGCCAATGATGGTTGGAAAGAGATTGTCCATCAGCTTCCTCCTCGTCACCATGGTTGACCTAGTGTGTCTTTGCCATTACCCCCTCCTCCGCTGCCAAAAATCCAAATGCTCAAGTTGATCATGTTGTCTCACCCATACAATCTTCTCATGCAAGTAAAAGGCTAAAAGATGATGTTCCCAAACCAGAGCTAGATAAAGGAAAAGGAATGGCCACTCCCTCCAAGTCATCCAAAGATTCCTCTAAATCTGTCTCCTCTCGTCTGCGTCTTAAAGGCAATTGTTCCCATGTCATTAGTGAGATAAATTCTCAGGGTTCCAATCATCCTAAGGCTACGACAGAAATATCGAAAGAGGGAAACAGTGAAAAGGGGCAAAATGCCTCTCATAGTAAGTATGGTTTTTAATGTTGATTAATAGTACTTTCTATTGAGGGCGGTCTTTTTATTTTGACAATGTTTTGGACAACAAATGCATGTTTAGACAGTGTTTTGGACAACATGGATATAATGATATTTTTTTGGATATAGTCATGTTATATTTTGTTGATATTAAGTATTTGATAATGAATATGAAAATGGGAGTTACAAGGAGGATTTTTAATCAAATGTTTGGGGTTTTATACTTCATGTTTTGATGATTATTAAAAGAAATTGAGAAGGTAGTCACAAGGGGTCCCTTCTATTTAGTTATTATTTAATTAGAACCTTATTTTTATATATTATTATTTATTTGTCTCAACTAATTAGTTAAGCTAATTAATCTTAACTAAAGAAAGGTACTTGAACTACCATAACTTATTGAGAAGGAATAAAATCTCAATCAAATGAAGAGACAAGAGTTGCAGAGAATTGGAGAACTTCATCCATAAGGTCCACTCTATACTAGTGAGATACTTTCATTTTTCGTTCATTCTAAGTTACTAGAAGGTGTAACCATCTTGATGACAACATGGTCTTATTGAAGGCAGCGGGATTCAAAAATGAATCATATATTTCAACAACTTTTTTTAAAGGTGTATGATTTATCTTTGGCAGTCTATGTGTTCTTATATTTTTATGAATTAAATTTCATGACTGATAGAGAATATTTTGCATAGTCAAGTGACAACATTTTGTGGCAAGCTGATCCAGATCTTTAGCTTCATTTTTTATTTTTTTGTTAGAGTATTTTTGTATGGTGCTCATCGGAGGCTTCTAAATTTGACTTTGGTCCCTACCCTCGCAGGGGTTTGTAAAGAGAATTCAGCTTTGTATCTCAGAATAAAATCAATATAAAAATCAGACTTTTGATTTTTAGTCTCACATATGTGTTTTGATGATTTGGTTCAAATTTTTCTTTTATCTTTGTGTACATACTCATGTAAAAAAAAAATTAAGTTTATTTCTTTTGCAAAGTTACATATAATATATGAAAAACCCATCCTTGGTCCCTTGTACTTAATACTTGCGAATTAAGTGATTGTTTCTTTTATGTTTAGGCTATAAACCCCGAGTAACATTACCAACTATCTTGCTTTAGCCCAGCAAGATCTGAAAATGATTGAGTAAGGTTTCCCATACCTTTTCATCTACATTACCTTTGCAACCTTGATCATATATTCTCCCATAAGGTGGCTATGCAAACACACATATATGTTGATGACCTTTCCCAAATTCGACCTCATGTCCTATACTTCCTCCTTGTTTCCATGATCTTCTATGCTGACAGTTTTTCTATCCCATGTCTTATCCAATAGGCTAGGAATAAGAGTGTACTATCCATGTACCATCTCCATTGTTTGCCTCTTGCATCCATGAGCCAAGATACATGTCTCACTTGCGAAACTTAATACCTAGCGTACCTTTGGATCCGGGATAAGACATTGAGATATAACCTGTATGCACCCACTACGCAACAACTTATAATATCCATCCAACTCCACATGAAAAAAACACACCCCATCCAAATTCCAAGTCCTCTCCATTAGGGAGAAAGGACAAAACTCACTATCCCACAGACCCCCAAGGAACCAGAGGCTAGGTCAATGGATTTATTGGTCATTTCATCAGGCTCTTTATTATTTTCATGAAGGATATGGAAGAATTGAATATAGAGATTATACATAGAACTTTGTATGTGCTCAAGGAGAACCTTCAAGCCAGATTCCTTGGGGGAGGAACTGGTAAAAAAATATGTTATAGTGTTTTTGAAATTGCCCGCAATATTCATATGAGAAATTTGTCTTTGTTTGGAAAACTACACACCGTGAAGGACTACATAGGCTTCTTCTTTGTTATTTGAGGTTATCCCAAGATTCCAGTAAAAGTTTATTTCTCTACTTCCTTTGGGGCTAAATTTTCCTGTAGAGCACCCCTTCATGCTCTACAGCCCCAAAGTAGAGAGATTTAGGAAGTAGAGAAATAAACTTATAGGTGCTAAATTTCGCTCATGGGCTAATTTTCCATGGGTTTTCCCAAAACAATATTCGTCATTCTAAAAATGATTCGCCCAAATTCTATAGGATAAAATTATTTTACCTTAAAAATCGCCAAAAAGTTTATACAAACTATATAAAATTCTTATAAATTTGAATATTTTTACAAAAATATCGTGAAACATTTATAGTTGGCATATGAAGGATTAGTAATATTCACCAAGCTTTCTACATTTTAAAATAAATTCCCATCCTTAAAATCATCCATGACCCCTCCTGCACCTGCCTCCCTTGTAATTGGAGGTAGAATTTCATAGAGGTAATTATGCAAAAATTATCTAACACATCAAAACAAATTGATGACCCATAAATATATAGTGTAACTTATCTTTCGAGGATTGCAGACTAACAACCAGTTGAGCGAGCAATTTCCACCCAACTGTAGGCAAATCCATTTTGGACGTTGTTATCGCACAATTTGTACTTACCCAAAGCCCAAGGCTAGTGGATACAAAATTGGTGTAATTGTGAATGACCTATAACTATCACCTTCATAGGAAACCCCTTTCTATTTAGGAGTATGTCAATACTACCCCAAGGGATGTTGAAATATTGTAACTGCAAAGAGTAGTCTATTTATTATTGAGTCATTATTCATTAGATCAGTCCCCTTTTGTGGATTGATCATGTTGGGCATTGTAATTGACCAAATCCCCTTTTACGGATTGGTCAAACACTAATTGTATTATGAAAATTAAGAAGTCGCCCCACATGCCTAATTAAAGTGGTTTTAACCACTAAGAAGACAAGTCGACCCTACCCAGTGAAGAGACACCTTTCCAATGCATGCCAGTTAGTATAAATAAAGGAAGCCAACGCCTCATTATCTAACTCACTCATTCGCTCATCAAGTGCACAAGTTTGGTAGATGCAGTTGGGAGAACAAGGAAGAGAGAGGTGAATTGATCAACGTTGGATATTCTCTAGTGTTTTGGTTTATTGTCTTGGCATTGTATTAGCTATCTATATTAAGGAAGTTTTTGGTGGGTTTTCTCCCCCATGAGGGTTTCCCAGGATAAATGTTGTGTATGTTGTGATTGTGTTTCTCTCGGTGATCCTACCTAGGCTATTGTTATATAGTAAATTGAAAATAAACCTAATAATAACTCAAAAATTAACATGGTATCAGAGCTAAGATGAAGAGAGCACCTTTCACTGGATAAGAAAAAAAATTTGTTGTTGTCGTACAAGAAAATTAGGGATTTTTTGTTGGAGAGGAATTTTTGCCTAAAAACCATCTAAAAAAGTGTTCCTTACCCTAGTGTTGTGGTGGGAAATCCCCCTACAGACTAGCATTTAGGGTTATATTATGCATGTAGATAAGACCGAAAGAATCCTACTTTCTACTATCATCCTAGACCTAATCCCCATTTCTTTCAAGCAAATACATGGTTAAACGAACATACCTTGTTCTGAATGTTCGATGTCGATCCTTCTTCATGCTTGATCGCTTGTTAGAAGCTATCCTCCCAAGATTGACCTGCGTACAAAACAAGCAACAAACTCTACATGCATTTGTTCTACAGATTAATGGGTTAGAGATTCAAACATATATTCACTAAACTATGAAGAACTCATATAGTGGGACGGGAAAAGCATTTCTTTATTATTAACTTTAATGAATCAACTTACAATGTCGAGACCAACCACTGCTCTGTGAACTTGATCCTGGGCTCCTCTTCAAATGTCCTCCAACTTCTTTGCTCTGTATCTCTCTTTGCACAAGGATAGCTAAAGGGTTGGGACAATGGGAATGTGCAATTGGGTCGACTTTCTTTACTATTATTCTCCTCCTTCCAAATGGGATCCCTAACCCTTCTTTTATAGGCTAGAAGAAGCTAGGTATTTGGCTGAACCCTTGGTTATGCATGGCCGAGATTTTCAGTTAACTCACCCAAAGTTGTGTGTTACGTCAGCAACTTTCCTTTTTTCATGCTTTTTGTAGGTACACGCGGGTTGTTTTAGGTCAGCTAGCGTGTACATGCATGCAGTAATGGAGTAGGGCACATGGGCCCTTATAAAAGAGGTTTTTTAAAGAGTTGTTCAGCAGTGTTTTGGTAAAGAAGGAATCTGAGATGGCCTGATGCCAGGTAAGCATGTCCGGTGCAAATTAGGGTTATAACAGATGCCCCCAAACAATCACCAAGCGGGTACATTCGAAAGTCGGGTAGACCACAATGAGCAGGGTATCGAGCCTGAAACCTGTCAAGGGTATCGAGAGAAAGTGGTCCAGAAGACAACTGAGGACCTCGAATGGATTCAAGACCCACGAAGCTATGTGGCAAATGCAATCGATGGAATCCCAAGACAATCCCTCTATATGTGTTCTCCACTATGATTGGTCCATCTTTGGAGGGGTTATCTCCGCTACCTTTCCGCACACGACCTCGTGTTTATCCCCTGTGTTAGAGGGGGGTCCCGGATAACTTTCACAATACTAGACTTGGACACTCCCTAACTCAGACTCCAATGTTTGATTTTAATGGCCTTGAAGAGTTTCCTCTCCAACCTAATCCAAGGCCCTAATCCTGAATTAGTTGGTTAACCCTACAAACATAAAAGTCTAATGAATTTTAGATTTAGAGTTATTTTTATGGATTGTCTTAAGTCAAAGGGTATGAAACTAAAACTAGTGATTTTTGAAAGATGAAAGTAAAAATGAACAAAAAGCTGGAAACAAAAAACTTCACTTAACACAAATTTTCAACAACTTTTCAAATTTTAAAAAAAAATTCTAAGATCTTTTGAACAGCAAACTCAAAGAAGGATTTCACTCGACTACGAGATACTTACGATCTAAGTAAACTATCAAGAACTTATGAAAGAAAAGACTTTTCCCTAGTTACTAATGCTAAACAACACTTTTCAATCAATCAAAGACATAAAAGATTGTTATTTTTTTTTATTTGAATGATCACAAAGAAAAAAGGAAAAATATCAACAAGTCAAAACCAAGAAAAACCAAGAAAAACTTCTGGCCTAAGTGCAGCTCGCAAAGAATATGTTTAAAAATCACACACCGGTAACTTAAAAATGGACTCTCACACTTGTCTAAAAACCCTTCAAAAGAATTTTTTTATGAAAACTTCTAAATGAAAAAGAAATTTATGGCTGAGATCAAACCTAAGCTACTGACTTCTATGACAGAGACTCAAAAAACCTGAGAGTTATGACTCTTGTCAAGGGAAAGGATGATTGTCTCACCTTCAACAAAAACTATCCTCTACAAGCACACTGTTGACAGTTCCACAACAAGCATGTGCACGCGAGTTGTGTAGAGTCAGAGGGCGTGTACACACGTGCTGACCTTATATAGGACGTGTGTATCTCTGAAACTCTGAGACAAATAAAAGACAACAATCTAAACCAAGCAGAGACCACTAATACTGAGAATTAGGATCTCTTGAAGGCTCAGACACTTTCTTTAACAACAAAAAGAAAACAATGTAAGGAAAAATTTGTAAAACAAACCAATCTGAGATGAACCCTAAGCTATAAACTACAAACAACCAAGACTAGAAAGAGTTCCAGAAAACCTCTCAGAATGACTGATTCTGACAGGGAAGAGGATGACTGCCTCAAAAAATTTCTGGAATCATACACGCTATTGTTACTTCTTCAGCTAGAGTTTACACGCGGGCTGTAAGAAAGTAGGGTGCTGGTACACGCGTGCAGACCTTATGCAGGCCGCGTGTACCTCTATGGGTCTCGGAAAAAAAAAAAATTACAGCCAAGCAAAGAAACAGAGATAGCTAGTATGGAATACCAGAATCTCTGTTAGCTTAGACTTTGTAGAAACTTCAAAAAACAGGAAAGAAAACCAGTGTTTTAAAAATACCCAAAAATATTCCTAGGAACCCTAGAGACCTCCCCAGTATGGTCACTAATTCTATTGTGGTGGTAAATCCCCCTACAGACTAGCATTTAGGGTTATATTATGCATGCAAATAAGACCGAAAGAATCCTACTTTCTACCGTCGTCCCAGACCTAATCCCCATTTCTTTCAAGAAAATACATGGTTAAATGAACATACCTTGTTCCGGACATTCGATGTCGATCCTTCTTCATGCTTGATCGCTTGTTAGCAGTTATCCTGCCAAGACTGACCTGCATACAAAACAAGCAACAAACTCTACATGCATTTGTTCTACAGATTAATGGGCTACAGATTCAAACATATATTCACTAAACTATGAAGAACTCATATAGTGGGATGGAAAAAACATTTCTTTATTATTAACTTTAATGAATCAACTTACAATGTCGAGACCGGCCACCGCTCTGCGAACCTGATCCTGGGCTCCTCTTCAAATGTCCTCCAACTTCTTTGCTTTGTATCTCTCTTTGCACAAGGATGGTTAAAGGGTTGGGACAATGGGAATGTGTAATTGGGTAGACTTTCTTTACTATTATTCTCCTCCTTCCAAATGGGACCCCTAACCCTTCTTTTATAGGCTAGAAGAAGCTAGGTATTTGGATGAACCCTAGGCCATGCATGGTCGGGAGTTTTTAGTTAACTCACCCAAAGTTGTGTGTTTCGTCGACAACTTTCCTTTTTTCGTGATTTTGTAGGTACACATGGGTTGTTTCAGGTCAGCTATCATGTACATGCGTGCAATAATGGAGTAGGGTGTGTGGGCCCTTATAAAAGAGGTTTTTTAAAGAGTTGTTCAGCAGTGTTTTGACAAAGAAGGAATCTGAGATGGTCTGATGCCAGGTAAGCATGTCTGGTGCAAATTAGGGTTATAACACCTAGTGAATATTTTGGCATCTTAAGTGCACCTTTTCAGTGGACAGAGCCTTTAGAAAGTCAAACCCTAGTTTTTGACTAGTACCAGAAAACCAGAAGTACCAGAAAACCAGAAAAACTAGGAAACCAGAACCAATACCAGAAGTACCAGTCTAGATTTCCGCAGGTCAAGTTTCAAAGGGAAAAACTTGAAATTTTTGAAATTTAATAGCTCCAGCAAACTCACCTCAGCCCAGTGCATCTAGTCCCTAGATCAAAATTTCAAAATTTGAAGTTTGAAAAAATAGGGTTTTCTCATAAAACCCTAAGTTGCAGTTGCAGTATCAAATGTAGTTGCAATATCAATTGACGTATCAGTTGCAATACCAGTTGTAGTCACCCTTGAAGTTTTTAAAAGGGTTGGTAATTATTACCGCTACTACCAGATGGTGCCACTACCTGCAAATGCTATCAGAGGTATGTACTCACATATGTTTAAAGTGTTAAGCTTTAAAGGGTATTTGTAGGAGAAGAGATCTCTTGCCATAGATCCAACACATTCAGTGGAATAATGCAAACCAGGTTTGATTATTCTGATATGTGTCTATTTTTTATGACATTATTTTGATCTAGGTTGCATGTTGAAGCTATTTGTATCATACTAACCTTTGGTCAAAATTAAACTCAAGGTATCAGATTGATTAAAGTTGAGATCATAGATTTTATTCTCTAACCCAACTCTCTATCAAGATAACATATTGTCTTAGTACAGAAGACGGGTTGAAGAAATCACTCGTCAAATTCAGTGAAGGAGACTTGAAAGAAAAGCAACACACTCATTCTTGAGGACAAGGCTCCAGGTTCTAGGTTTGATTAATTAAGTTGATAAGATTCAAAGTTGCACATGACAAGTTGATTGTTGGACACACCTACCACACTTAGAGGGGGGGGGGGGTGAATGAGTGTGGGGATATTTTTCCCAAAACTTCCCTCTTACACAAAAACTCCTTAGTTAACATTCAACATTTGTTCATTACTCATTTTTTTCATTTATAATCAGTTAGATGTGAATACATATTAGCAACATATATCAACAACATATCATCTCCACAAGGAACACAAAGAACACAAGATGTATGTACAATTTTTCTTTTTATTATGGACTTCAATCCAAGGTTTTTTCAACAACAATTGAATAGAGTACAACTCTACAAGAGAATCAGATCTATATGCAAGACTCATCTTACATTCTCAACACCAACTGAGATGAGGCAACAATCCTCAACATATATCAATCTATCAACATAAACAAGTGCATCAACCATGCACCAACCTGTGCCAAACAACCTGTAATCAACCTGTACCATAAACAAGTGCATCCAACCATGTACCAGGTATATACCAATCATGTGTCAAATACTCATCAACAATGACTCATCACTATGTACCAACATCATCAACTATACACCTCATGTATGTGTCATCTCATCAACTGCTTGTCTCAACCATGACTAGTTTTGGATTAGTCAACAACCCCAACTTGAAATAATCATAACTTTGTACCTGTAATGAATAAATATCTGAAAATGATACACAATGTTATTCAGTGTGTTTTATGTAATTCCTCCAGGTGGCACTACTTGGAACCTCTCATAAAAGGATTTATAGCAAAAATGGCATAGCTTGTTGAATTTTGTCTTATTCTAGAGAGTGACCTTGTAGAGTGTGGCCCGCACAAATAATTAATTGAATGGGTATGAAACTATTACACAACATACTACAGCCTGTACCCTAACCAACACATTTTGTCTCACTGAATTTGGATCTGTTATGAATAATTTATGACGTTTTTACCCGAAACATCAGTTTTTGATTAGTTTCAGGACTAGCCACAAACCCTATTTTCCACGGAGTGTAACTCCAAAAATACAACGACCCACAAGCTGAATTTTTTCCCACATATACTTGGGTATGTTTTCTCAATGTCATAGAAATTTCACGGTCTGAATCATTATAGAAAAAAATTTATAGCGAAAATGGTGAGATGACCTGTAAATAACATACCTTAGAAAGCACCATCAAAATAATTTATCCTTCCTTGCATTTCGGCCTTCTTTTCTTCACATTTCCTTATAATTTCGACTTAGATATCCTTGGTTACCTCAGACACATATAGATATTCAATATGATCAAGTGTTATTAAAATGAGAGAGCCTTTCCTCTTATTTATACTCTCCAAGTAGCTTACTTAAAAACATCTTCTAGGTCACTTGGCCCCACTTTCCTTATTTTAGGGTTAACCCACTTCTAATTTATCCATTAAATTTATTATTTAAATAATTTATTTTGTATTCACTTTGA
>ML785133.1:105979-122185 GCA_009831015.1 Picea engelmannii | reverse complement strand
TTCATCTATGCATTCTCATCAAGGAAAATACATATTATATTACATCAATCATCAATCAATCAATCCTTTGACATCAATCAATCACTTGACATCAATCAATCAAACCATTGGCATCAATGACAACATGATCCAACATTGATAACTACCCCTTTACAAGTAAACACTATAGTTGAGGTAGCAGTCTTTGAAAATTATTATACTTGGTAGCATGTGAGTATATCGAGATAAATGCTTAATGTAATCATTTACCAAATACAACTAACACATCCTCTAGAAGAAACCTCTTGTGTTGGTTCCAGGTTACCATGGATGAATGTTTGAGCACAACTCTGGAAGAGTGTTGATATCATTTTGTATTGTATTTCTTACTTTTGATCCTTGTTTTAGATAGGTCACAAGTGAATGATCTAAAGGAGCTATTGTGATGATTATTTGTGCTATAGTTTTATTTACTATTATCAAAAGACTATTATTCTTGCTTGTTGTTTTGTTAACCTTGTTTCAGGTCATAGGTGATAACCCCAAGGAAGCTATAGTGAAGGCTGCAGAAGGAAACAGATTAGATGAGATATGAAGTAGACTATGTACATAACCATATACATTCATGTAATAAAGAAAATGAAGAAGAAACTATCTTTTGGGATCCAGAGTATCTCATATGGAGATTGATTGTAAGGAGAAGAAGGTTCCAAAGATGACCAAACATTAAAAAAAGAACTCACAGAAGACTTGGTCAAAGGATAATGAAGCCACCTTGAAGGGAAGCATAACTCGTCTGAAGTCTGACTTAGCCTTTCATATTTAGACTTGGTATTCAACACCAAGTATACCTTGTAAGAGATGATGAAGTCCTTGTAGACTCATAAGAAATCAAGAATAAGTCTGATCTCATAAAGGATCAGATGAAGAGAAAACTTCTAGGACTGGGAGACAGATGCCATGAGAAGACTAGATCGTAGCTTCATAAACTTCTAGGAGATATGAAATCTCCTGGGAATATTCTCGTGTTTTAGTGACAAAAAAGGAAGCCAGTCAGAAAGACTGGGATATAGATTTTTTCGTGAGACTAGAAGAGAAGTTTGTATTGACTTCCAAGATTGATATAATAGATCAAGCATGTTACATATGTACAAAGCCTAATGTGTGTCCAAAGGATTCTCCCAACAAGAGGGAGAAGACTATGACGAGACACTTACTCCAAAAATTGAAGAAATAGTTCCAGTATTCATGAAAACAACCAGAAAAACCATGATGCATATATAGTATGAGATGCAGGGGGAGCAATCCTCATATTTAAAATTGAGTGGTGGTTGGTGTAGTAAATTAATTGGGTCATAGAGACATGAATACAATAAAAGATAGATTTACCTCCATGAACAAAGAAGAGATACCTTCAGTATTAGTTATTGAGCCACTCTCAGTTTCAGATGGATTTGTTGTCATGATGAAGTAAGAGGAGTTAGTTTCAGATTGCAGCAATCATAGTGAGAATGGAGCTGCCATTCTCAGCTTGAGAATAGTTGTAGGTGCAGAGTCCCAGTTCCAGAAGGAACCGTTGCAGAAAGAGGAGAGGACATACTCTCAAGCAATGAGGCATATAGTGATTTGTAGAGAGAACATAGAGCTAGCACATGATTGTGCAGATTGATTTGTAGTTGAGAAAGTGTACCAGATTGGTACAATGTGATGAGAAAATTTGGTTTGAAGTTGAATATAGAAATACTCGGGTCTGCAGGTTGAAGAAGGCTTTGTACAGGTTGAAGCAATCTCCTAGATTTTGATATGGCAGAATTGACAATTTCCTAACGAGCTTGGGCTTTACCAAGAGTAATGTTGATTCTAACCTTTACCTCAAGGCTATGAATGATGAGCCAGTGATGTTGCTAATATATGTAGATGATGTATTCTTGACAAGATGAAGAAAATATCATCACATATTGCAGAAGAATCTCGATACAGAGTTTGATGAAAGACCTAAAACATTATTTCTTAGGTCTCGAAGTTTTGCAGAGCCAAGAGAAGATCTTCCTTAACCAAGGGAAGTATGCAGTTGAAATATTGAAGAGGTTTGACATGTTGGAGTGTAAATCCATGAATACACCCATGGAAACAAAGTTGAAGATCCCGATTGATACTTCGTCAATGTTGGTTGATGCTACATTGTACAAACAAATCATTGGATCGTTGATGTATCTAATGAACACCAAGCCAGATATATGTTTTTTTGTGAGCACCTTGAGTCAATTTCTGGTAGAACCCATACGTGTTAAAATTGTTGTTGCAAAACATGTAATGAGATACCTTAAGGGTACGTTGGGTTTTGGTCTCTTTTATACTAGATATCGTGACTTCAGACCGAGTGGTTATACCGATTTATATTGGGCTGGAAGTGTCTCTGACAGAAAGAGAATCTCAGGATGTTGTTTTAGTGTTGGGTCAGCCATGATCTCATGGCAGAGTAGGAAGCAATCAAGTATTGCTCTCAGCACAACAAAAGCAGAACATATTGCAACATGTTCCGTCAGTGGTGAAGCCATATGGTTTCAAATGTTGTTGATAGGTCTATTTGATCTGGAGATGGAATCCACCATGATCCTATGTGATAACCAGAGTTGTATAAATATTATGTGTTCCAGGATGAGTTGAAGCATATAGAGATTTAGTATCACTTCATGATATGATGCAGAGAGGAGATATAAAGCTCCATTATGTTGGCACATATCAACAGGTTGCAAATGTGTTGACCAAGCCTCTGTCTCATGTAAAGTTTGAGCATTTTCAAGATAAGCATGGTATCCTGACCAATAGCGGGTAGCTTAGTTAGGATTTTTTATCCTAGGGGACTGATCATCCCTTGACAGATCCCAAAGGTCCATAAGGATGGGTTGTCAGAGTACTTTTGCATGCATATGTTAGCTTTGGTCAGCATGTGGTAGCTCTGTTAGGATTTTATATCCTAGGGAATATTTTGATTCATGGGTAGATCCTTTGGATCTGTCAGAGTACCACAAGATGTTGATGCCAACCTCGTGCTGACTATTTCTAGCTTCATGTTGATTTTGTTGTGATGTCAGCCTCATGCTGAAGATTTCCATCTTCATGTTGATGTTGTTGTGATGCCATCTTCGTGCTGAATATTTCCAGCTTCATGATGATGTTGTTGAGATGCCAACTTTGTGTTGAAGATATCCAACTTCGTGGTGATGTTATTGAGATGCCAGCTTCGTGCTAAATATTTCCAACTTTGTGCGGATGTTGATCAGATGTCAACTTCATGCTGAATATTTCCATCTTAATGTTGATGTTGATGATGCTCCAACCTTCATGTTATGATGTTGTTGTTGTTGATGTTGTATCAGCTTCGTGTTGTTATTGATGATGATGATGTATTAGTTTTATACTAATCCATGTTGATGCAGATGATGACGATGCTAGTCCAACTCCTTGATGTGGATGATGATATTGATGATGAGAAAAAATTCTGATGATTTATGGATATGCCAATCAGTGTTCCAGATGTTGTTGATGTTGTTGTCCTCTCTCTTTCCTAGTGATGTTGTAGAATACCCTTCTTGTTAAGGGGGAGTGTTGAAATATTGTAACTGCAAAGAGTATTCTATTTATTATTGAGTCAGTATTCATTAGATCAATCCCCTTTGTGGATTGATCATGTAGGGAATTGCCATTGACCAAATCCCCTTTTACAGATTGGTCAAACCCTAATTGTATTATGCAAATTAAGAAGTTGACCCCCAGGCTTAATTAAAGTGGTTTTAACCACTAAGAATACAAGTCATCCCTTCCCAGTGAAGAGACACCTTTCCAGCGCCTATCAGTTAGTATAAATAAAGGAATCCAGTGCCTCATTATCTCACTCACTCATTCACTCATCAAGTGTGCAAGTTTGGTAGTTGTAGTTGGGAGAAGAAGGAAGAGAGAGGCGCATTGCTCAGTGTTGGATATTCTCTAGTGTTTTGGTTTATTGTCTTGGCATTGTATTGGCTATCTATATTAAGGAAGTTTTCGTTGGGTTTTCTTCTCCATGAGGGTTTCCTGGGATAAATGTTGTGATGTTGTGATTGTGTTTCTCTCGATGATCCTACCTATGATATTGTTATCTAGTAAATTGAAAAGAAACCTAATAATAGCTCAAAACTTAACAAGGGTGACATACCTAGTGACCTGAGGGTTTGAGAACGCTAGGTCCAAAGTGTAAGAAAGTTCCCCCCCCTCTCACAAGTCACTTAGATTCAAAGGGTTATTTATGTCTTATAGAGATTAAGCAAATGAGTAATGTTGTGTACCTGCCTAGAACAAGACAACAAAATAGAAAAGTGGCACTTTCCAAGTACCAAAATGATATTAGTGCTTCATAAGACAATGAACTCTTAAGAAATGCACTAGCTAATATAGAATTGTAGCAGTATGACAGTTTATAACATCAATAAGAAATTTGTAACAACCACAATGATTATGCTCCAAAATGCTTTAGAAAAGACTAAAAATAATAGTTTTAGCTAGGAAAATTGATATTAGATAGTCACAAGCAGATTTGGTAATGTTTATCTAGCAATATATGTCACTTTTAAGGTTAGTTTGTTGTTTTTAGATGGATGTAGCAATATTTTGCAACAATAGCAAGTTGGTTATAGATTTAGGTTAATCTAAGGTTACTAAGAGTTAGTGGATGTTCCAAAGAAGATAGCTTAAAAGTAGTTTGATCAATCAATCATTTGTAGTGGGTAGACTAGTGCCTTCTAGGGTAATGGAGTCAATGATTCCAGCAATAACTCTTAGAGGAAAATAGAAATGATAATACTTAGTCAAAGGATATAGAGAGGATGAGAGAGGTGTTGGTAGCCCAAGGCTTCAAACATCCAAGTCCTAGAGATAATTGCTAGAAAGTAATGAAAATTAGGCCCTAGCGATTTCTCTTTTCCTTAGACAATTTGAAATAAAATATGCAATAGGCAATGAAGTAGGATTACTAGAGTTCTACAATGGTAGGGCTCTATTATATACTTCTAGATAGGTGATTTTCAAGAAATCTTAGCACGTGGAATATTACAGAGAAAAAGATAATAACATATGTCTTTCTCGTAGGGTTTCAAGCAAGAAATTTCATAATCTTTGACATGAAACAAGTAAATTCACCATAAGAATTCATTCACAATAAATAATTGCATATTTTCTACTTACTTCACCAAGAATAATCAAGCCAACTGCTAGTTGAAGATCCTCCACATTGACAATTTGCCAAAACACACCAAGATTTTCCTCCCCAAAAGTTGCGCACCATTTAGTTTCAGGGAATAACCCTTAAAGAGGGTCGAATTTCAGACCTCACACTTATGTGATGAATGAATCATGAAAAAAAGGAGATAACTTTGTCTTTATTTATACAATAACTATGACATTTAATTTAAATTAGGTCATCAAAAGGCCGACATGGCCAAATTACATCAAAAATCCATTTTTTATATAAATGTCATTAATTAAACCCTAAAATCAAATCCAAGGGTGACACCATGCCCTTCTAGGGTGACGTTATCCCCCTAGGGTGGAACGCTAGGCCTCGGATGAAAAATGTTTGGCCTCCAAAGGCCCCAAATGGTGCCACACGTGCCAACTGGGACACAACCATCCTCATAAATGAAAACCCTGACTGGATGACGTCTAGGGTCAACATGATGATGTCATGGGCCTCTAAGGGTCAATGTCCAAGGGGAAAGGAAAGACCCCCTGGGTCTAGGTCTATCGGAGTGTCCCTAGTGCAATGTCCTTCTTTCTTCCTGGTGCAAGATGTTGTTTCTCTTTTCCCCCTGGTGGGGCTACATCATCAATCACTTGGGATTTCAGCCCCATGGAGGTATGACCTAATCATTCCCCCATATGTACATGTTCACCTCGCAAATTCCTGCAGCAACAAAAAGTATACCCTCCAAGGGTTGATAGTTCATAGGTATCATAGCAATGTCAATCAAATATAATAATCAAATTACCCAAACATGTGCATCAAACCCCCCTTTACCCAGACAAATGTGCAAGGACGTTATGCAATTTAACAAGTCAGGTTTGGAGAGGGTCTCAGGATGTCCTACTAGGATAATCCTCCTTAAGTTTGGGGTGTTTCTCAGGTGAGAGCCAATCTAGGTCATGTAAGTGTGTGAAATGGTGTAGGGAAGTGTTTGGGAAGAGGGTGGAGTGATAACAGGGAAATGTAGGTCTTGCCTATGGGTCCCTCTGTAGAGGGTGAGCCACACCTTATCATGGATGTCATTGTTCCCTAGCCCATTCAACGCCTTTTATTATTAGTCTTATTGTTTTTGGTATTTTTATTTTCAAGGGAAAATATCGGGCACATTATCTTGGCATGGTGACTAGAGGTGATAGTGTTACCCACAAGCATTTCACGGAAATGAGAAGGTTGGCTCGTGATGAGACCCCCTTTCTATTGGCTATGCCACAAAGAGCCACTACCTTGGTTTGGTGACCAGATAGATGGTAGTTTCATACCGCTACATACCCATGGATTTAATAGGTCGGCTCATGATGAGACCTCCCATCCACCAACTAGTACCTTGAGTTTTGTTTTATATTGCGGGTACCCTTTTCTTACTGAGAAGCCTTTTATTGATTTCTCAAGAATCCCTAGGCGAAGCATCTCAAAGGTTTCATTTTGGATTTTAACTCTTGCCAGCTACTTTTACCCTCTAGGCCTTTAGCCCCTTCTTCCCACAAGGCAAGGTACAACCCTTCCTAGCGTGGAAAACCCAATGCCCGAACCAAGGTAGGGGGAGGTGAGAGGTATAATGATGGAAAGTGGCAAGTATTGAGGGAATGGAGGATGACCTTTCATAGACCCACCCAGTGGAAACTCATCCTAAAGGGGAATCAACTTACTAGGGAATTATGTCACCCTCCCAGGTATGAACAGGTTAAAGAGCATAATTTCAAAGAAAACATTATGAAATGAAGGGGAATTTAGTGCAACATGTTCAAGTGCTTCAAAAATCAGATTGACACATACCATGATACCCGAACTCATTACCTCATGGAGCAAGACTTACTGCTACTTCAGGACCAAGATGGTGGGATGGATGCTACTGTTGCTGATAAATGGGATGCACTGAAGAAAATATGGGCCCTCCAACGCCATGCTCAAGTTATCCGTCTCTTGACACTCCATGTCTAGGACCTGTGGGCCTCAAGACATGATCTCCTTAGTTATCCCTGGGATAGGGGATAACATCTGGCTCCAACTAGGGGACATGTGATCACCGTAGAGCGCATGAGAACCTCAGTATCTCTGGTATGACTTGTATCTGCTAGATCTCAACAAATGCATTAGTAATCATCAGGGTGGTGATATCACACCTCGCTCACATATGATATAGCAGAATAAAAGTAGGCATGTCTATATACATAATGGATAAATACAATATGAAAATGAAACTACAACTATGATAGCATGATATGCAGATGGTATATACAATGGATGCAAATTCCTACCTACCTATACATACATGTTGGTTGAATTCTATGTGTAATCAAATAGCCAGTGAAAGCATTCTAGCAATATCTCACAATACTTGCCTCTGTGGTTCATCATAAACCAAAACAATGACAAGTCAAGAACAAAAATAACATGAGTTAGAACATGTATCACACCATTGTAAATCGTAAAGTCTAGCTCATGGAGGCGGGAGGGAGGGATAAAATTATGCCAAGTCACACTTCTAGGAAAGTGCTCAATCCATCTCAGAAAGGGATCATGAAAAACAAAAGGCTCAAAAGATTGACTCAAAGAGTGTGAAGGTTGGATACCTTGGACATCTTCACATACTGAGGTCTAGGGAGGGACTAGTAAGAATCTAGAGGGTGATTGACAATTTCTTAAGGGAAGGGTGAAAGAGTGAGATAACAAACTTATTTTTAAGGTATTCAACCTACCCTTGAATTCTATACGAAGGCATTGCCCTGGAGAAAACTTAAAACAAGGGACATGTTTCCCAACTACACCCCTAGTGACATAGCAAGGTAAAGTAATAGGAGGAGGCTGGAAAACCTTGTCACAAGCACCCTGCTTTGGGCAAGCAATGTCCTGACCTCTATCGAGATCTGATCACAATGGTGGTTGATAATATTCTTCATAGAATAAATCCAAGCACTCAAAGGAATACTCATCAAAATATTCAAGGTATGACTAAAAATCATTAGGACAAAATAGAACTAGGTCACCCTTGGAGATGTCTGTAATTATATTATTTCCTTGTTTCCAAATGTCAGAATCATTAGTAACCTCATATGATAGTTGTGAAATAAACATTTGGAAATGATCCTCAATGTCATAAATGGGATCATCATATGAACCAATCACATCCCACTTACGTCTTCCAACATGTATGAACTCATCAATATTATCAACCATGTCACTACCTTTGTCATAACATGAGGGATTTAAAGAATCCAAGGGCTCCTCTAACACTTCTTCACTTTCCAAATCATAAAATAAGGCATCATCAAAATCTTGGAAAGGGAAACAACTTACTGTGTTCACTTCCTTTTTTGTAGGAGCATCAATGGCTTGGATGACTTCATCAAATGGAGGAGGGTCTAGTACATCATCCCCAAGGCTCGTCTCTTTAATCATCTTTTCACCTTCATCAAAAAATGAAGGGCCTAGCTCTTCCAAAGGTTCCTTTACTTCTTCACCTTCTGAATCATAGAACAAAGTGTCATCAAAAAACTAGAAAGGAAAATGACTCACCTCATTCTCTTCATCTTGTGCAGGAGAGATAGGATCTCGGAGAAATTCATTGGACGGAGGAGCGGATGCTAATGCTTCATCCTCATAATTCACTTCTTTAGTCAAATATTTGTTGCATTTTATCAAATCATGGAATAAATATTGTTCCTCTATAAGGGGTTAACAACTTTCTTCATAAATCTCTCCTTCTATATCAGAAGGTTCTTGGTATTGATTATGGTACGCATCCCTGAGATCTTCCACAATCTCGATGGTGAATCCTTCATCCTCTAGGGATATTATGATATTTTGAAGGGCAACTTCATATGTCTGGACTTATGGTTTGACAAACTCAATAAACTTACTGATGAGGTCTATGAAAGATGATATACCTCTATCTTCACAATAACCCTTAAACCAATCTTGCAAAAAAAATGGCAGAGAAAGTATGAGGAATTTTACGAGAACACCCTCCCCTTCCAATTCTATCTCACTTATAAACTTCAAGAATTCTACAATTTGAGTAATTTTGAGGCCTTCGAATCTTGGAGAGTTGTTTATCCATTTTGTATCAAAATAATATAGGTATCCTTGAAATTTTTTAAAACCATTAGTCGAATAAACTTGATCCCAGGGCGCCATGATCCCATAACTTGGAAAAATTACAAAATTGAGAGTAATGTGGCACGTTGGAAAAGTTTAGTGGAGTCAGCAAATAATCTACTTAAAATTATCAAAAGGATGAGGGATCTCCCTGAGTGGAGTCGCCAGGTAAGCTTTGTAAGATAAAGGTTTACCGAAAAAGTGTCGTCTTGAGGAATATTGACTCAATGTTCCTCGACAACGACGCCAAAATGTTGTCACACAATTTGTACTTTCCCAAAGCCCAAGTTAAGTGTATACAAATTTGGCGTAACTGGGAGTGACCTATCACTGTCACCTTAATAGGAAACCCCTTTCTATTTAGGATTTTGTCAATACTACCCCAAGGGAGATGTCCCTAGTGACCTGAGGGTTTGAGAAGGCTAGGGTCAAAGTGTAAGAAAGTTCCCCCCTCTCACAATTCACTTGGATTCAAAGGGTTATTTATGTATTATAAACATGAAGCAAATGAGTAATGTTGTGTACCTGCCTAGAACAAGACAACAAAATAGAAAAAGGGCACTTTCCAAGTACAAAAATTATATTAGTGCTTCATAAGACAATGAAATCTTAAGAAATGTACTAGTTGATATAAAATTGCAGCAGTATAACAGTTTATAAAAGAAATAAGAAATTCGTAACAACCACAATGATTATGCTCCAAAATGCTTGAGAAAAGACTAAAAATAGTATTTTTAGCTAGGTAGACTGATATTATATAGTCACAAGCAGATTTGGTAATGTTTAGCTAGCAATATATGTCACTTTTAAGGTGAGTTTGTTGTTGTTAGATGGTTGTAGCAATCGTTTGCAACAACAGTAAGTTGGTTAGTGATTTAGGCTAATCTAAGGTTAGTAGGAGTTAGTGGATGTTCCAAAGAAGATAGCTTGAAAGTAGTTTGATCAATCAATCACTTGTAGTGGAAGACTAGTGCCTTCTAGGGCAATGGAGTAAATGATGGCATCAACAACTCTTAGAGGAAAATAACAATGATAATACTTATTCAAAGGAGATGGAGAGGATGAGAGAGGTGTTGGCAGCCCAAGGCCTCAAACATCCAAGTCCTAGAGATAATTGCTAGAAAGTAATGAAAATTAGGCCCTAGTGATTTCTCTTTTCCTTAGACAATTTGAAATAAAATATGCAATAGGAAATGAAGTAGGGTTGCTAGAGTGCTACAATGGTAGGTCTCTAGTAACTACTTCTAGATAGGTGTTTTACAAGAAATCTTAGCAAGTGGAAGATTATAGAGAAAAATATAATAACATATGTCTTTCTCCTAGGGTTTCAAGCAAGCAATTTCATAATCTTTGACATGAAACAAGTAAATTCACCATATAAAGAAATGTAGATTTTCTACTTACTTCTCCAAGAATAATCAAGCCAAACCCTAGTTGAAGATCCTCCACAATGAAAATTTTCCAAAACACACCAAGATTTTCCTCCCCAAAAGTTGCGCACCACTTAGTTTCAGCCAATAACCCTTAAAGAGGGCCAAATTTTAGACCTCACACTTGTGTGATGAATGAATCATGAAAAAAATGAGATAACTTTGTCTCTATTTATACAATAAATATGACCTTTAATTAAAATTAGGTCATCAAAAGGTCGACATGGCCAAATGACATCAAAAATCCAGTTTTTACATAAATGTCATTAATTAAACCCTAAAATCAAATCCAAGTGTGACATTATGCCCTTCTAGGGTGACGTTACCCCCCTAGGGTGGAACGCTAGGCCTCAGATGCAAAATGTTTGGCCTCCAAAGGCCCCAAATGTTGCCACACATGCCAACTAGCACACAACCTTCCTCATAAATGCAAACCCTGACTGGATGACGTGTAGGGTCAAAATGATGATTTCATGGGCCTCCAAGGGGAAAGGAAGGACCCCCCCTAGGTCTAGGTTTGCTGAAGTGTCCCTGGTGCAACATCCTTCTTTCTTCCTAGTGCAAGCCTATGGTTTCTATTTTCCCCCTGGTAGGGCTACAACCTCAATCAGTTGGGATTTCAGCCCCATGGAGGTCTGACCTAATTATTCCCCCATATGTACATGTTCACTTGGCAAAGTCTTGCAACAAAAACAAGTGTGCCCTACAAGGGTTCATAAGTCACAGGTATCATAGCAATGTCAATCACATCTAATAATAAAATTACCCAAACATGTGAATCAAACCCCCCTTTACCCAAACAAATTCGCAAGGACGTTATGCAATTTAACAAGTCAGGTTTGGAAAGGGTCTCAGGATGTCATATTGGGTTAATCCTCCTTAAGTTTGGGGTGTTTCCCAGGTGAGAGCCAATCTAGGTCATGTAAGTGTGTGAAATGGTGTAGGGAAGTGTTTGGACAGAGGGTGAGGTGATAACAAGGAAATGTAGGCATTGCCTTTGGGTGTCTTTGTAGAGGGTGAGTTGCACCTTATCATGGATGCCATTGTTTACTAGC
The DNA here is from genome assembly GCA_009831015.1 of Picea engelmannii. NCBI lineage: Eukaryota > Viridiplantae > Streptophyta > Pinopsida > Pinales > Pinaceae > Picea > Picea engelmannii. The sequence goes on along the minus strand of ML785133.1, from coordinate 110,348 downwards.
CCATTCAATGCCTTTTATTATTAGTTTTATTATTTTTGGTCTTTTTCTTTTTAAGGGAAAAGTTGGGGGACATTGTCCTGGCGTGGTGACCAAAGGTGACAATGTTACCCACAAGCATTTCACGGAAATGAGATGGTTGGCTCATGATGAGACCCCCCTTTCTCTTGGCTATGCCACTAAGAGCCACTATCTTGGTTTGGTGACCAAATAGATGGTAGTGTCACACTACTACATACACATGGACCTAATAGGTCGGCTCATGATGAGACCTCCCATCCACCAACTAGTACCTAGAGTTTTGTTTTATCTTACGAGTCCCCCTTTCTTACTGAGAAGCCTTTTATTGCTTTCTCGGGAATCCATGGGAAAAGCATATCAAAGGTTTTATTTTGGCTTTTAACTCTTTCCAGCTACTTTTACCCTTTGGGTCTTTAGCCCCTTCTTCCCACAAGGCAAGGTACAACCCTTCCTAGCGTGGAAAACCCAATGCCCAAACCAAGGTAGGGAGAGCTGAGAGGAATAATGACGGAAAGTGGTAAGTATGGAGGGAATTTACGATGACCTTTCATAAACCCATCCAATGGAAACTCATCCTAAAGGGGAATCAACTTACTAGGGAATTATGTCACCCTCCCAAGTATGAACATGTTAAAGAGCATAATTTCCAAGCAAACATTATGAAATGAAGGGGAATTTAGTGCAACATATTCAAGTGCTTCAAAAATTAGAGTGATACATACCATGATACCCAGACTCATTACCTCATGGAGCAAGACTTACCGCTACTTCAAGACCAGGATGGTGGGATGGATTCTACTACTGTTGATAGATGGGTTGGATTGAAGAAAATATGGGCTCTCCAGGGCCATGCTCAAGTTATTCGTCTCTCGGCACTCCATGTCTAGGACTTGTGGGCCTCGAGACATGGTCTCCTTAGTTGTCCCTAGGATAGGGAATAATAGATGCCACCCACTAAACATGCTATGATACCTCGAGGGCAAAGCAAGGATAATAACTCTGAAATTCGGACTCAACCAATGTTTTCTTTTACAGTTTTCTTGATGACACCTTCTCGTGCCATTCATTGTGTGCATAGAAGGTCCAAGATTTTATCTCAAGTTTCAGCAGATTTCATCATGATTTCTTGGCTTTTTCTCAAGGATACAAGCTTCCATTCATGGTTTTTTGGTCTATCATGGGCTTGGCTCTCTTCCTCCAATGTCTAACCTCTCAAAACTATTCTCCACCTCTTTTTCTCACAACTCTCTTCACCCCATTCGAAATTCCCTCAAACATAATTTCTAGAGAATTGAAACACAACTTCTATTCCAAGATCCAAGAATGTAGGGCAGACAGATTGCTAAAAGTTAGGAGTTGTGGCTTGGATTGAGGAATTTGTTTCCTCCACTCCTCTTCACTCATTTTTGTTTTGAAATTCAAAACTGAAATTGGGTGAGAATTGAAGATAACATCAGATAGATTATTTAAGCATAAAACCTCCTTAGACCCCCTCACCTTTCCCCTTTTGTGGTATCATAGCCCCTATAGTCGCTCGATCTCAGCCAATCTTGGTATTCTTCTTTATTAACTGCAAAACAAAAAGGTGTACAATATTCACAGCACTATGGTATGGCGTAAATGTTGCAGAGTTATAAAGCATCCATCCAAAGTATTTAAGCATCTAATTACAAAAATTCCAATAGAAAAATTCAGGGTATTACAACAAGCATTATAAATAGAAGTTGAAGAGACTTTTGAGTAGTCAATATCGTTCCATATGTTGTTCATGAGTGATATATATTAAACTATCATTAATTCTTCTTGTTTGCATCTTCCTCTGTTCTTCAAATTTTCTAGGAATTTATTTTGTGTTAGTTTGGTGAATACAATTGTTTCATCTTGTTCTTCTATGTTTCAGCTTTCCAGTGTGCTCTTGCAAGTCTGATTTCGCCTCTTTGAACTCTAGTTATGGTTGCATGAACATTGCACAACCCATTTTTTTATTAAATTATACCTCTTTTGTTCTCTTTATTTTCTAGGAATTTTTACCGTTAATCTATTAATACTAGTTGTATCATCCTCTTCTTCTCTCTGCTAACTTTTTGATGAGCTATCTTGGACCTGATTTCGACTTCGAAAGCTCAAGATATGTCTATTTGAATATTACACGGTCTCTTTTCCATTAGTTCATGGCCTTTTGTTCTTTGCATTTTATTGGATTTTTTGTCATCAACCTTGCTTGGATTGATCCTTGAATGCACCTTCTACTCGATACCTTTCCAACGAGGTATCGTGGGCTTGATTTGGACTCATGTAGCTCAAAATATGACCATTTTCATTTAGCACTCAACAACCCTTGATCTGACCGTGGGGGAATCTGAACCATCGATATTCAAACCTAAAACATTATACCACATGCATCAGGTAAATCAAGTTTTCATGGTTTATATTTTTTTTACCCTCTTACTTTGTTTGTGTAAGGAACTAGAGGAGGCATAGGACCTAGGGCTCGCATAGAAATTTTGGCCAATAATTGTATTAAAAATAGGAAAATAAAATAACTAACATAAAATAAAAAATCAATAAAATAACAAAAATCAAAATAAACATATAAACTAAAGTCCTAACCCCCAAATATTATTAAAATAATCAAATCCCCAAAATATCAGTCAGTGTTGGTAAAATTGATGTTTACTGACATGAATTTGGGAGGGTGAATTAAATTGATGGACGAAAGGCATGAGTTCAATGATTTGAGCCCGATGGTCCAGTCGAGATGCCATGTAAAAAATAAGGTGAAACCCGCTGAAGAATTCTCGATGGTGAGGGCCCGAAAATATTAAACAATAATAAAAATATGCCACCATAATAAAATAATATAAGACCAAGGGTGAATGGACTTCGAGAGGGTGAGATTGATAGGGCTATCATATGGCTCAAGTTCAATGAGTGAAATCCTGATGGGATATTTCCAAAATCTTGGGTCTGAGATATTACTAAAATAATAATCCTAAGGTAGGTTTATGAAAAGTCAAACCCAAAATAAATATTAAAATAATCCCTAGGTTATGTGTTGGTCGGACTTCGGAAAGAAAGGGAAGAGTTGTGTTAAGGTAAAATTCTGATGGGAAAACCCCGATGAAAACATTACGAAGAGGTAATATGAAGCCTAAGTCATGTGGAAAATATTAAAACAAGGTTGTGTGGCAGTGCAGTCCCTACCAAGGAGGTTAGAAAGCAAATTGTGGAAAATGGGGTCGAATTGTAAATAAAATGAAGTATTTGGTGCAAAATTTATATCAGGTAAATGTTGTGCAAAATGTATATCACGGAAGATAGGTCAAAAGTAAATGACATTCGCCAGGCACAGCAGCATCTAATTTTTGAAAGTATATAGCAAACCTAATTTTTTTGAAAGTATATAACAAAGTAAAAAAATTGTTGACAGTGCAAGATTAAATTTGGAAATTTAAATGCATTTTCCATATGGACTGGTGAAAGATAAAAACATATGATGACATAAAATTAATAGGAGATAAGTAATATAAAAATTTAAATGCATTTGTGAACATGGGGTATATGTAAATGACGCTTGCATTGTTGAACGCCATTTATTTTGAAATATATAAAAAAAGAAAAGTGGGTAACATATAAAAGAGTAGAGGCATTTGCCATACAAACTGCTGAAGGATAAGAATAAAAGTCTAACATATTAAAAAATAAATGCATTTGTTATACAAAATGCAGAAAGATAAGAATAGAGTCTGTAACATATAAAAATTTTAATGCATTTTTTATTTCAAGTATGTCAAAAAATGAAAGTTTGTTACATACTACTGCAAATTTTGAAATATAACAAAAAATTAAAGCATGTTACATATAAACCGGAATTTCAATGCGTTTGTCATGTAGACTGGTATTGGGGCTCCCACGGACCATTGGAGAAATATGTACAAGAAACAGGATTGTGGAAAGAAGATAGAGTGCAATGGTTGCAAAAGAAAATAAATGGAAAGGTATAAGTGTTTGCCTATATATCTGTATTTAAGAAAGTGGAATAATCGGGCTGAGAAACAAAGAAAGATGAGATGACTAAAATTATAGTGAGGGTACATATGAGCGCTTTGGCTATTTGCTTGTGGTTGTCGTTTCATTGATGTCGGCAACGACTGCGGTTTCAAGGATGTTCTCCATGACTGTTGGAATGTTGGGAACTGTCTGTTGTATTTCATTGGCGGTCTGTTTTGAATTGCCTTTCAACCCATTCTTCAATGTAGCTTCTCATTGGGGTGACGTTGATCTCATTCCGGATTTTGATGTTGAAAACTTTATTTTCTAATTCCTGGAAGTCGATAGAAAGATTAGAGAG
>ML785133.1:85128-99415 GCA_009831015.1 Picea engelmannii | reverse complement strand
AATATGCATATAAAAAAAATTGGCGAATCTTTCACCAAATTATATAATCTTGTAAAATTTGGGTGAATCTTTCACCAAATTATAAAATCTTGTGAAATTGTGGCGAATTTTCACATAATTATAAAACCTTTTAAAAGTCTTGGTGAATCTTTCACGGAATTATACATGGTAACAAATTTCCATAACTGTGATCCATGATATATATGTAATTTCCATAATATCCTTCATCAAATTTCAATTTTGATTCTCAGAAGAGGTCCTATTGATCCAGGTGGATATCGGTGGCCACCCACCTTTTCCAGCTGGCACAAAACAACTTTCTAGCAATTTTGATAATTTACTATTTTTAGCAGTTTTTTGGGTGCTGAACTTTCGGACCCGTTTTGAGGCCCTAAACGACGTTTTTTGGGGTATGTTCATGAAGTTTTGTGCAACTGTTGTAGTCCTCAGATAGATGTTTCCAATGGGTGATCATACGCCTAAAACGAAGATCATATGCAAAAGTTATGAGCCCAGGAAGTTGATGTACTGACTTACCCAAACAGGGCCCACATGACTTTTGGCGCTTCATCTCCTAGGGTTAGTTTTTTGGATGTCTAGGGTTTTTTGGCATTCTTGTTTATTGTAAAAAGGCCTTCAGAGCCTCATTGTAATCATCTTCTTGCGAATGAGCGCAACCGTCACATCTCTTCTCAGAGATAAACCACCACCATTCCAGCAAGCTTGTTGTCGCTGCATTTTACAGTTTCCAACTTATTTCTTTATTGAATAGAAAACCAGTTTTATTGTATCTTTGTTATTTTGTGTTAAGCACCTGTTAATAATCTGTATTCATTTCGTTCTTCTCATAAAATCTGGATCACCTATAGACCAGGTAGGTCTTTGTGTGTGTGTTTTGTTTATGCTTCCTTTGAGACTCACCTCTCCTTCGAATCAAAATTGAAATTTGATCAACTATATATATATATATATATATTAAAAAATAAAGATATCTTCATTCAAGACTTTGTGCAAACTGAAAGGAGCTTATTTAAATTTTGAGAAGCCAAAAAAGGTGAAAAAGCAGAGATCAGTTGCAGACCCAACGATAGAAACATCAAGTCCTTGTGGGTATTTTGATGGAGCGACCACAAAATCCCCTAATAAATGTGGAGCAGGAAGTATACATTACATCTCAAATTCCCATCAAATCAAATTTGAGGGAGTTGAACCAATAACTTTGTAGACTCCAAAGATCAAAGTGGTCTCCATTTTCAGGGCAATAGCTTTAGAAGGAGTTAGAGACATCAATATCTATGGGAACTCAATGCTAGTTGTGGAATGGTTGACTGGATCCATAAACATGCCATGTTTGATCTTGGGAGTATTCCAAGCAAATCTGGTACAAAACAGAGCACTTATGTGCTCACCTACACAATGTAGTCAGCATGACATTTTGGAAACTAAATATATTCAATCCATCAATCCTAGAGCAGGTACAATTCATTATTCATTGTGTTATGTTAAAATTAATTCATAGTTTACTTGTAAACTAGGATGATGTTTCCTAATTTGGGTAATTACACAATCATACCTATAAACCACAAAGACGTACATATATGCAGATATGTTGGTGTTGAAACACGCACGAAGAAGACTATGAAAAATTAATAAGAATGAATGCAGATATGTTGGTGTCGAAACACTATGCCAAAACACCTACCTGAAACATGCATGAAAAAGACTATGCATAATTAATAAGAACGAATGCAAATATGTTGGTGCTAAAACATGCACAAAGAAGACTATGGCACCACCAATTGCCTATCCTTGTGGAATCTAGATCTAACATATCCATCTGGCAAAGTTACTCCACCATTTTCATCTATGGTCGTCAGTATCTATTAATGGAAGGTACTAATAACATTGATTGGACAGTTGAACGTGATCGCCACCTCAAATTTTGCTTGTCGTCGGTAAGTGCCCGCATGTATGTGTCTGTGGTTTACAGGTATGACTGTGTTTGACATGATACTATGAAATAATGATTGCTCCACACCCTTCCACATCACCAACAGACGATCAATACCGTCAATTGGGGGGTATCCCATCATCTTTGAATAAATTAACCAACCGCTGCCATAAATGCTCAATCAACATGGCTGATTTTTCCAACGAATCACCACTACCTTTCCAAAAAAACCAACAAATCTCCTTCCACTGTTCCTACACGCTCATGCATGTTGAAGCTCTTGGGTCTGTGACATGTGTTGGGAATTTTGAACCTGAAACTCCTTTTCAATATTGTAGCAACTAATTACATAGAAGAACGTTCAACATGGGAGGATTTGCAGTCCATCATGAACCAGTAACCCTCAACACCCAGAAGTCCACAAAATATTTGAAGACGCAGGGTGGGTAGCATATTTCGAGTGGTTGGACGGGTTTGAGAGTGATATTGCCCTAGAATTCGCCTGGAATTTAACAGGGACCCATTCACATGTTAGAGGTTTGGAGATTGGTGTAACAAAGGCGGTTATATCCTCTATTACAAGGCTTCCCAGGACTGGCGGAAAATGGTTTGGACGAAGGATAACCATTCCTAATGCAAAGACCAATTTCTTGGAGGAAGGAGAGCAAGTGTAGCCTAGAGGACATGGCACCACAATAGAGTCTTTACCTCAACCTTGGGATGAGGTTGTTGTTTTCTTGAAGAAATATATTACATGTGAAGGTAGGTACAAGGTTGTTTACACATTTGATTTTATTCTGTTGTCACACCTTCGTCATGGCTCATTGATAAATATGCCTTATTATATGTTAGAATATTTGCATAATATGACACATTATGTAAGAAAATATTGTTTTCCCCAAGGTTCTGTCACACACCATTGTCTTATCAAATTAATAGTGTTGAGAGCCTTGGAACTACAAAACCAGACATGGCCTCAATTCATTGCTAGAGGAGCAATAGAAGTTGATGAAAGTGATCACAATGAATTAGAAGAGGAGGCAGAAAGTAGTGACAGGAGTATTTGAGACAAGGAAAGAGAGGAAAGAGAAGGAATTAATGAAGAGTTGGGACAAGGTAATGTTGTTGGAAAACTAGGACAAGGCATTGGTGATGTAGAAATGAGGGATAGCCTTGGAGTTCTGATTGCAGAAGATGTACATATGGAAGATCTTGGAGTACAGATGGAGGAATCTTTGCACCAAAACCCTGAAAAATCACCTACCATTATAGAAGAGGAAAATGAATAGTTGATAGAGGAGAATGAACCATCAAAACACGAAGGAGGGGATACAAAAAAAGAACTAAGTGTGGAAGAACCCATGAGAGAAATGAAGGAAGGATCATATACAGATATGCCTTATGGAGATACAATGAAGGAATTAAGTGTGGAGAGGTCATCGTCGCTTGAAAGGGCAGAAACTTCACCATAACAGATTTAGGAGGTTGAAACAGTGATTCCAAGTGAGAATGTAATTGAGTTGCAGGAAGAATCATCTGCTTTACATCATGATTCTTCCCATGTTGCCTCTAATTATGAAGTTGAAATTGTCACAAAGAAACCTCCCCAAACATTTCTAAAGCTATTAAGGTGGAAGAGGCCATTACCAACATTTCCATCAACTTTCCCAAGTACAAGGAGAAGAACCAGGGTTGTTGTCGCAACAGAAGCAACTAAACTGAAAATGGAAGAAATTGAGATTCATGTGTTGCGTCCTCTTTCACCCACTTTTACACAAGAACCATTAGGTGATGAACATCAATAGGAAGTTGTCGTTGTAACACAAGAACCAATTGACAACCTGAGCCCAAATCAAAGAGTTGTTGAAACACAAGAACCTACTGTTGAAAGAGGTAAAAGTCAGATTCATGCCTTGTTCTTTGAGAATGATCAATTGAAAAGAGAAGTTTAGAGGCTTACGGGGGAATTTGAAATGCTAAAAGCATAAAAGGGAGCCTGAAGGCCTCCACCTCATTATTTGTATTTATTAGTGTAAGCAAGCCATCTTTTAGGAGGACAGACTGTGCCATCAGAGGAGGTTGAAACACATGAAACATTTCAGGAATATTTGTGTCCTAAGTGTGGGGATATTTATATATTGGTTGGGTATGATGTGACCCTTATTGAGTCCTTAGCTTTGGGACTAGTCAGAAGACAGGAAGAGCTGGTTGAGGCAGCACAAAGAAAGAAAGCCACTGCCACACAAGAATCAGTGGCTAAGGAAGAAGAAAAACATATTGTTGAAACACTTGAGAATGCCACTGTAACACAAGAACCAGTGGTACCTAATTTAAATACGTAGTCTAATAAGTATATACAGGAAGTTGTCACTGTAACACAAGAACCAGTGATGGCTAAGATTGTTGAACCAACCCAGCCTGAGAGTACCACTGCTACACAAGAACCAACGGTACCTAATTTAAATCAACAATCTGATGAGGCCATGGAAGAAGCCACTGTCACACAAGAACTAATGGTTGAGGAAGAGGAATGACCACAACCAAATAAAGTCATTGTTACACAAGAACCAATGACATAAGTTCAAATTCCTCTAGATATCAGTGATGAGGATGAACAAGAAGTTGACCATCAGGACACAGAACATAATACTATCTTTTTGTTGGCAGAGATTGACAAATGGAAGGAACAGGTTGACATGTTTGGAGAAGGAATGATTCCTGTGTCAACCCACAGAAAGGAAATACAAGACCTCAGGGAGACATATGTTGAATTTTTCATGTCTTAGAAATTTAAATGGGAAGAAATGAAGAAGGAATTGGGAGAGTTGAAGAAGTTGCAAGCTAAGTGTTAGATTTTGCAACAGTATAAAAATAAAATGTATTTGTTAGCAAGAGTTGTTGAGTCATAGAATCCCTTCTCCCTCATACCCATTCTTCCTTCATGAATAATTAACTCTTTTTAAGCTTAAAGCTATTAAGGAAGGAAGGCCTTATAAAATGATTAGTGCCTCTGAGTTTTTAGAAACTTTCTTCCAGAGTGATTTATGAGATTCTTCATTTCTTGTGTGAGATTTATTTGCGCGAACATGCATGCCTGTTGGATATAAAATTTAATCATGTTCCCTATGCAGGGGATGCGCAGTTGAGAGCCTTCACTTATTTTGTGAACAATCAAGCAAAATGGTGGAATGCCTTCCATGCAATCCAAAAGAATGAAGGAGAAGCAACATTATGGATTCGGGGTGAAACCCACACTCTTGTTACTATTTTTAATACTCTATTCATCTTATAGGAATAGAAAAGTGATAGACCTTCAAAGGTTTGTCATAGATTCTTGTGTTAAAATAATCAATGACCAGGAATTGTTTGCACTAGAAGGTAGCAGATTTAGATGGGAAGCATCCTCTCTGGCCCTGAGGACCAAGGATCCCTACAATCATGATAATTTTACCTATGCTTTGTCTTGGGTTCCTAGCTATATTGAGTGCATTCATACTTGTGGTCCACAATGGTTGGGGCTAAAATTTCATTTCCCTCTTATTTGGCTGCCAACAGAGAAGTATTAGCATAAGTACATATTGACTAAGAAGACTAAAAGGGAATGTTGGGCAGAAGTGATTTCTTCTAGGGGCTACAAGAATTTAGAAGATAATGTTGCATCATCCTACAATATTTCTACTTTGCATTGGAAAAGTTCATGCCCCGATTCAGACTTTGATTCTGAGTGAGTGAAGTTGCATGGGGACATATAATGGTGCAATTGGGGGGACATGTTGGGTGCTAAAATTGCCCATTTTTCCTTATCATTTCCATGCCATTTTCATCTCATTCTCTTGTATTAATTCATCCCTGGACCCTATTGTTTACATTTCCTACGAGAACATCAATCCTGGAGCAGGTGCAATGCATTATTCATTGTGTTTTGTTAATTCATAGTTTACTTGTAAACTAGAATGATGTTTCCTAATTTGGGTAATTACTGATGAATTAATAAAAATGAATGCATATATGCTAGTGTTGAAACACGCATGAAGAAGACTATGGCACCACCAATTGACTCTCCTCGTGGATCTAACATATCTAGCTGGCAGAGGGCGATCTTCTGGAATTAGCACAACTTATCTAGGGAATCGTGCAACTTGCCATATCATTGGATAACAATTGGAGCATCAATTTCTAAGTTTCTAATTTTTGTTATTGTAATCTTAACAGTGTTTGTTTTAAGAAGTTATGAACAACTTGAGAATCGAAATATTATCAAGACTATTCAAACTATTGGTAGTTTCATTCTATTATGAGAACGGGGCATGGTTTAAAAGATGTACATAGCGTTTACACTAGGGAGCTAGTCCTTGTTTTTCCATTGAGCACTGGAGAATTAACATTGTATCTGACAATTTAATCTCTTAATAAGAAGTGGAAATGTTCAATTGAATTTCTGTTAGTAATTAATTCTTTTTAGTTTTTTTACATGAAGCTTTGTTTGGAGGCAAGGGCCCACCTCCACACAGAGCTCGCCTCAATCGATTGTTAGTTTTCTCTTCCTCTGCATGTCACATGATAAATCAACAACTTAACCTTTGTCTGCATTCTGTATGATTAATGTTGTTGAAGCAGTATTTTTTTTGGATTGATGTTGTTGAATAGATTTCAATTGTTGTTGTAACAGTTTGTTATCTTGAAAGTGTAATACTTCCTGAATGGTTCAGTTAATATTTGATTATTAGTATTGTTATTACATCTCAACCATCTCACTGAATGATATCATAGATTAAGTTCTCTATTGTTTATTGTTGATCCAGATCTAGATGGAGGTATGATTTTGGATTTATGATTTAATGAAGTTACAATTTCTTTGAAGTGCAGATTTTATTTATGCAATCATATAGTAGATATTTTGAGAGGATTTAGCTTCTTGAAAAAGTAATATAGATCTTTTAATTCATTTCATCTGAGTGGTTTCTTTTCTGCAAGGAGTGGTTTAGTGGTGAATGATTAATTCAGCAGTTAGATTTAGAATTGTTCAGTGAGAAGGAAATCTATAACAGTCTCAACAATTATCAAAGTTTGAGTAGGTATTGATTAGCTTGGGTGATTGCATATGAATTAGTGTCAAAAGACTCAATGTTTATGCATAGACTGTGCTTGATTGCATTTGAAATAACCCGGCTTTCCCAGGTTGATAATTAATGATTGAAAACTTCAGTTGTTTAATTAATTAGATAATTAAAGTCACCAACATACACGATGGATGAGGAATTGATTGTCTTGTTCCTAAAGGATTCTTGGAATATTTTCTAGCATTTCATCTTGTGACATGTAAGTAACTCATGATCTCATAAATGCATAAAAATGAGTTATATTGAAGAGTTTTTGTGAGCAACACAAAGCCCTCCCTTACATATCTTGGATGATATGGAAATGTTGTTGTTATTTTACATCAAAACCTAAGATAACAACCAAGTTTAGAAACGAGAACCCGTACTGTGGACATGTTGTGGAATAAAAAAAAAATTGTTAAAGAATCTAGTAGAAGAAGTTTATAATTTCAGTTCCAAGCCCCATTATGATCCATTAATTCTTCTTAGCTCTTTCTTTATATTTCTTTCATGTTTCAAGGAACAAGTTGGAGGCCATTATCCTGGCTTGGTGTCCAAATAACGATAGTGTCATTCACAACTACCTCGTGGAATTGAGAAGGTTGACTAGTGATGAGACCCCCTTTTCCTCAGTCGTGTAACTGAGAACCACTACCCTGACTTGGTGACCAGATAATGGTAATGTCAATGGTCATACCACTAAATACCCATGATCATGATAGGTCAGCTCGTGATGAGACCTCCCATCCACCAACTAACCCCTTAAGTATTTACTATTGTTTATTTTGTAGGTCCCCCATTTATAGAGAAGTGTTTCATTGCTTTCTTGGGGATTAAAAATCATGAAGTTTGACTAGATTACAAATAATTTCATAATTTTTTTATTGAGAGGCTACATGTAAAGTTATTTTATTCATGACATTAAAATTATAAATGCATTAGAGGAATGTTGGTCTCATTGACAATAGATGTCCTATGATGACCGCGTAGGAATCTAGTAGGCCACTACATAGATCATTTTTTTCTTCGCTTAGCAACTCATGGCTCATTCCTTTTATGAATACCAACATGTCTTCTTAAAGAAAATATAAATAAACATATTATATTCTAAATGGCGAAGATTTTTAAGTCATTATACAAAGTGAAAGGAAATAAAAAGACTTTTCCACAAACCATCAAATATTAAAAGAGAACAATAATAATTATGAAAAGCACATTTAATGCCTCGATTATGACCAAAGCAATATATTAACTTATTAAACATAATGCCATATTTTTCTCAAATAATAATAATAAAAGATGAACAAAAGCTCTTTAAGTCAACAAAGGTGTTTAACTTAAACCCAAACCCCATGAATCAATGGAAGTCAAATGAAATCAATCAAGCTAGTACAAAGGGCTCAAGCCTCAGTAAAGCATCAAATGAGAACTAGAAGCATTCAAGGGACTAACACAATCTTTAATCAAAATAAAACCAAATTTTCAAAGTTGAAAAAATGGTTCAAATGCAAACAACAAACAAACCATTAAAATTTGCCAAGATATAAAAATTACAAAACAAAGAAGTTTCATGTACTTGAGTCTTGAATGAGCCCATTCTTGCTTAGCGAAAGTCTTGTTAATTAGTTATTTAGCCTTTAATACTAGGACACTATCAAGACATAGGTCTCAACTTCATCAAATGTCAACTTCATTTCCTGTCACATATATGAAAAAAAGAATGTCTTAGTTAACTATCAAACCATCAAACTTAAAATAACTCGGATCAAATAAATGTATCTTCAATGTTACACTATTTAATACAAAATATAGAACCTATTTTCACCTTAAATGCAATCTCAAATTTACAGATGGTAATCTTGCTCCCATAAAGAATTACCTTTTTCCAACGTACTCTAAAAATAAAGGAACAATTGAGTCAATAAACTAACAAGAATCTCATCATGTGTGCCATTACATTCATTATTTCTACAACACCAATCATCAATGGAACATGTAAATCAAAATAAGAGTCCCCTCATGTATATTGGTTTAGATAGCATCTTGGGGTATATTAATATCTCCATTCACATCAACATGTTGACCCCCATTTTCTATATTTTGAACATGAAACTTTGTAGATGAACTATTATTATGAACCTCCAAAAGATTATTTTTCATATCAAGTTCATTAGAGGAATTTGTTGTGTTGTATTCTCCCCTTCTATCACAATATGATCACCAAAGAGCTAGTGCTCTATTGAATGGAAAATTGTTTATGTCATACTTTGTTACATATAATCTTAAACATATATCCATATGTTTATCAAGCTTATTCCTCAACTTTGACTTCAAGAATGATAGTGCACTAAACATTCTCTCATCCTCCACCGATCCCAAAATCATGGTTTGACATAAATCTGTTGATTGAAATATCCTGACATGTTTTCTTCTAGGTATTGGCTTTCGCCTAATTTAGTCCATAATCTTGTTATTGCACCATATTCTAGAGGTTTCTCCAAACCACAATATTGAGCTAACATTGTTTGACCAAAGAGATTGGCTTGTTGACACAACTTTGATGAATCTAATATACCTTCAATCTCTTATCCTTGCACATTGCAATTCTTACCAAATTAGTGCACTAATTTTTTTTATTTTGCTTAAAAGTCAACTCTTTTAGCCTCTCTATTGTGTTCAGGGTTCCAATATTGAGGGTATACCACAAACATGGCCTCCAATAATTCATCTCGAGGAAATTGTTCCCTTATCTCTGATGCTAGTGATTTTGCAATTTCTATCAAGTTGCACTTCACTGAAATCACAACATTGGTGAATTGGTCTCTTGACACATGACACTCTTCAATGATTTGTCCCATCTTACTAACATAATGAAATGGAACCATATACCCACGCACTACCATACATAGTATTCCTTTCCCATCAAACTTCAAATAATTTTCAATGTTTTCTATATCGATGATAGTAGTCCAACCTTTAAACGTCGGAGCTATGAAGGACTTCGATATTGTGTACAAATTATCCAATTGAAGACATGTTAATTTTCTTGTGTGTATGTATTCTGCAATATACATTGTGCGGCTCAAAGACATTTTCACAAGGACATTAATTTCATAAAGCATAAGAAGAATTCTAGCTAATGTTAATAATGTCTCTATATCAGTTAATCAAAATAGAAGATCTCGAGCTTTGTCTACACTGAAGCAATGTTCATACATCACCCCTACCAAGGATTGGTACTCACTAAATAGTCTTTGAGCTGGTCCATTCAATGAGATCCATCTTGTATCAACATATTTTAGTAGTTTTTTTCCACCCATAACACCCTCAACAAATTGTTGAAACTCTTTAAATCACTTTGGACTAGGACAAAAGTATGCATGAGTTTCACGTACAAGATCTTCAAATTTTGAAACCAATGGAAACTTGCTTACTATTTTAAATGCAAAATTCGTTCTATGAGCCATACAATGAATAATAATCATAAATGGTGAAGTTGATAGTTGTAGTTTGACACAAAGGCCATTCCTTTGCCCTTGCATGACAACTGCTCCATTTGCTCTGACACATACCAACTTTTTCACAATCACTAAATGATCCATACCACCAATTTCCTTCAAAGTCTTGATGACAAGTTCATAAATATTTTGAGTTGTAGAATTCTCCCTCATTTTATGAATCCCAAGTAAATATGAATGCCTAACATGATCATTAACCATATAAATGCTCATGCAAATCCATCAAGTATTATCAATAGTTGTAACTTCATCCAAACAAAATGAAAAAAACCTAGCATTTGCAATCTTCTCTTTCGAATCATCCTTTTCTACTTGAGATGGATATTTTGCCCATTCCCAACCACTCGTTACTGACTAATGAGAAGATGGAAAATTTGACACTTCAAGAAAAGATACAAATTTCTTGTAATCTGGATAATCAATCATAGGGCGACCTCTAGATAAGATGTGAAATACAATGCTTAATTGCATCATCTTGGATAACATATTTATTTCCATCGCCTTTCCAAATAGAGATGTGATGGTTCCTCCACTTGCCTCAAGTTTTCTCTTACTGATTAAGCTTTTATTATATTCATCTTCATATTTGACATGTTGACATTCCTCTGAATATTTCCATCTGATAATAGATTTATCCTCGCCATTTACAATTTCCTTATCATACACCTTTCCCGAATGCTTCTCTATTGTATCTAACTTCATCTGCAATTTTATTGTCTTTCCAAGTTTCCAACTACATATAATGCATCTAACTTCTCATGAACCCTCTTTCTCATTTGTTGGAGGTATTGGTTCAATAGATAGAAATTTTGAGACTCATTCCGATTGGAATTGTCTCCTTATGTCCCATTGGCCTTTTCTCCTTTTCCGTGATTGTGAATGGTTTGTGTTGCCTTCCAAGGAAAAACCTTCAACAATGTTATTGTCAATTTTTGGTGAAATTGCTTTCATCTCAATTTGATCACCAGATGAACCTATTTCATCATCTATTATATGGATATTAGATGCATTCTCAAAAGAGTTGACATCTCTTTCATTGACGGGTTGCTCAAAAGAGCTTGAATCATGGAGAGAATCTTGGTTCTTGGATTGAGGCTTTTGAAAGTATGAAAATCCATCCCTCTGTTTTGATGTTTTCTTTCCATGATAGTTGTTTGACATCTCACTGGAATTTTCATAATTAGAATTTCAAATCAATCTAGAAACCAAATGTGAAACTTGCACGAGAAAAATAATATAAAATTAGTCATCCATTTGGCAAGTCAACACACATGCAAGAGATATATCAATTTTAAGAACTCGATTCTTCTCAACAAAACCAACGTTACTTGTCTAAAAAGAAATCACTTCAGCATACAACAAGTCATTTTCATCTTGCATATTATTATGGGCTCAAAATAATGTCACATCAATAAAAATTCATTTTTAAAACCTATTTTTCCTGTGATAGGTTGGCTTTAGGTTGATAATTTGTTTTGCCTAGAAGTGTATTCCATGACTCATGAGCAATTGTATGGCTACATTCAGTCTTAGATATAAAGATAGATTGAAAGGTCCCTGTTGTCAGACATTTTGCATGTGGATTTTACCACATGTTTTTTCTTGGGTTCATCCCAGATCCTCGATGTATTACAGAGTACGATGGTCCATTCTTTTCTGTTGGGACCTTTGTATGATATGAGTGATGAGATGTTGCTATTTGTGCCATGTTTTCCTAATATGTTGTGTCAAACAATGACGATTATTTACATTCACCTACAAATAATAGCTATAGAGTACATCACCTACAAATAATAGCTATAGAGTACATCACCTACAAACACATATTATTGATAATACGAACAACAAACTTGCAGATCTGAAAACAGTAAACTGGACACGTGCAAGAAACATCCTCAAACCCTAAGCTTGTTGCTTAATCAAATGGATATCAGTGCTTGAGTTAATGCATCCCAATTGGATAATGGTTGTGGCATGTATGCATGTACACTCCTCCTTAAACTCTGCACCCTCACTCAGCTCTGCATGCATGCACACTAACTACTTAGGGATTGGAGCCCTTCTCTAAGAATAGATCAAGCATTTGTGTAACTGAATTGAACTGAAATTTGGACTGATAGAAAACTTAACTGAATTGACAATTACTAAATCTGGAACAACAGTGAACTGAGGTGAAAAAACATATGCCCATTTTTTTGCTTGCTAAATTTTGAATTTTCAATAAGCCTCACTTTCGGCCATTCAAGCATGGGATTTGTGGTAGTAAACCTATAACCGAAACAAGGAAAGAGATTAGGAGAGGGAGCATACTTCCATTCATCGGAACCAGGAATCTAGTCAAGGTGTATGCAGGTTGAAAGAGAAGACAGTGAAGGGCAAAAGCCCATTTTTTTGCTTGCTAAATTTTGAATTTCCAATAAGCCTCGCTTTCGGCCATTTAAGCATGGGATTTATGGTGGAAAACCTATATTATAACTGGCAAATTGGGGATAAGTTTCTTGCATGTAGATCCTAGCTACAAAAATTCACGGAGATTCTCTGCATTGTAGGAGTAACACTTTCTATCTCCATTTGATTTCATGAGTATGTGATTATTTGAAGTTTACAACTTGAATTGGCATTTGAGAGTGGATTTAGTAAGGTTGGTTTAGGACTTGGGTTCTTATGTGTTTGGTTATAATTGGGTTGAAATAGTAATATATGGTGGGTTAGGCAAAACCTGGAGTGGAAAATTTTGGTTAATTGTTTTTCATGGTGAAAAATGGCCATATGGATAACTATCTTTCATTGTTTTTCTATTATTAACATAGTACACAGTACAATATGATATAGGCTATAGCAATGGGTTGATAAAATGTTTGTATGAAATTATAATACCAACAAATTAGTATACTATATGAGGATGCATATGAAGTGTTTGTAGAAATGTATGCATTAGATTTTTCATTCTTGCTCATTGTTCAGCACAAACTCACTCTAACCAGGCCACATTTATCTAAAACTATATATAACTATGTTTATCTCGATGCATGACATGTTCTTGATACTGAAATATCCACACAAGTACATGCATTCATTTAAATGGAATTTTCTCTATTAAAACGGATTTAGGAATGTGAAATTGTATCTTTGTGGGAATAGTTGCATTACTTTTTCTTTGGATTACATTCTTGCTTGGAAAGATAGTATGATTGGTGGGTGCTCTATCACTTGTGCATGGAAACACACAAGCATTGAGATTTGGGAAACACGGTGCTGAAACATCGTGTTTCAACACCAGCTTGTGAGAATGATTTAAAAATGCCTAGGTAATTTATCCAAACTGTGGGTAACCTCAAAAACTTAAACACAGTCTACAGAACTACTGATTTACTCCAATCACTAACCCAAACAATCACTCGTCATGACCTAAATCCTTTTCTATCCTGGAGGCTGGGTGGGCTTTATCACTGATCATGATGACACTTGTGCGTGGAAACACACAAGCAATAAGAATTGGGAAATGTGATGTTGAAACACCATGTTTCAACACCATCTTGTGAGAATGATTTAAAAATGCCCAGGTAATTTATCCAAACTGTGGGTAAGCTCAAAAAATTAAACTGAGAACTACTAATATACTCCAATCACTAACCCAAATAATCACTCGTCGTGACCTAAAGCCTCTGCTATCCTGGAGGTTGGGTGGGCTCTATCACTGATCAGGATGACACTTGTGC
>ML785133.1:24976-49285 GCA_009831015.1 Picea engelmannii | reverse complement strand
ACTGGTTAAAAAGGTCCAAACCTTCCAGCCACAGGTTCGTGACAGATTTCCACAAACTAAGCAGCGTGACTTCTCCAGCAAGACAAGCAGCTCACCAAGATGCAGATTCAACAAATGCTTTTCCCTCTCCCCCGGAAACTCAATGCAATGGAGACCATTGCTTTATAAGGAGGGAGGATTGATCCAGGTGGATATCGGTGGCCACCCACCTTTTCCAAATGGCTCAAAACAGTTTTCTGGCCATTTTGGCAATTTACTATTTTTAGCAGGTTTTAACTTTCGGGGTCATTTTGAGGGTCCAAATGAAGGTTTTTCGAGATCTGGGTTCTCAACGATAGCTAAATGCATGATTGAGCCCCCAAAATGAATCTCCTTGACAATACCTTTCCAACGAGCTATCACACGCCTAAAACAGAGATCGTATGCAAAAGTTACGACCCGGGGAAGTTGATGTACTCACTTACCCAAACGGGGCCCACATGACTTTTGGCGCTTCATCTCCTAGGGTTAGGTTTTTGGATGTCTATGACTTTTGGCATTCCCGTTTATTGTAAAAGGGCCTTCAGAGCCTCATTGTAATCATCTTATTGTGAATGCGAGTAGCCGTCACATCTCTTCTCAGAGATAAGCTGCCACCATTCCAACGAGTCTTTCACTCTGTATTTTTACAGTCTCTGTACATTTCTCTGATTAATAGAAATCATCTATTACTGTATATCTATGTTTATGGTTGCATCTGTGATACATTTCTGTTATATTATTGAATATCTGCAATATCTCTGTGCATTTCTTTATTATATCTCCGCTCTCATTTCGCGTCGAAAATAATCCGGATCATTGGTTGATTTGGTCAAATAGGATTTTGCATCAATCCTGCCATAGTGACACTCCTACAAAGCATTGTTAGCCAATAACAATCAATCTTACACAACTGTTATGATGTTTCCTCTGAAGGGCCCTTGAAATTCTTATGTATTTCCACTGATGTCTTATAAAGAATTGACTATCTCCCGCTTCTTCTTTCCATTTCTTCGTCCATTGAGATTTTAAGAGCAAGTCTAAAAGTTTTCCTCCTTAAAAGTTAGAGAGTGGATTCCGGTCGGATGATTATGCATACAGTGGTAAAAGCCCCTCATACTTAACACTTTACATGAATTATTCCCAAATTCCTAGTCATATTTCTATTAAATTCGCTCACCTCCCCCTGTTGCATAATTTTTCGAGTTATATCTTCTTGACCTGTTGTTCTAGTCCATGAAACCATGAGTTATGAGTTCTAAATTTGTTGTAAACAAATTTCCCTATGGAGTCGTCAGTTTGTTGATGATTGAAAAACGTCAATGAAGTTTCGTCCACAAAGTGTTGCTAAAAGCCTATTATTATAAAAATTAAACAATACTAGTAGGTGGGACCCCCTTAAACTATTGAAGATCAGATCTGTTCATTTTTTATGTTATGATGATGTGCGACAAGACTTATAGGGTTGATGAGATCTTGTTGTTATTGGTCATGATTTGAGCTTATGAAGTGTTTGTTCCTTATGTTACTAGAACATATGCTATTCATTAATATCATTGTTATCTGTTCTTATTGCACATCCACAACAAACATGCTAGTAAAATTACATGAAAGGCGGTTTTGAGAGAGGCAAAAATACTATAACAAATGCAAAGAAAAGGGATCCAATTATGCAATACTACATGCGAACAATTGGAAGGAAATGAGAAACAAATGCAAAAGGGAAGAATTTAAAGCTATCCTATAAACTATACTACATGCATGAAAGACTTAATCCTAGCTAGCAACTAAATGGTTATGCAATTCTGATTGAGTTATATCGTTGGTACACATATGGTATGAAATGTTGGTGGCGCATTTGGCAAGGTAATAGTGCTATTGGTTATGCGAATTGTTGAATTATATGGAACTTGGGAATTATGTTATGGCATAAGGTGATATGGCCACGCTGTTGGTTTTAATGGGTGATGGTCTCAATACATGGGTTGATTGATGGTGTTAATGAAGAAATCGTTGGCATGTACTGATGAATTAATGCATTGTGGGTGGAGGCAACGTTCATTTATTGCACGTCAACTTTACTCCTCCCGTTAGCCGCCACCCTAGTCGGGCTATTGTTCGATCTTGTTGTTGTGGTTATGCTTCAAATTCTTAGCAGAGAGGAATCGCTTGGTGAGCTCTCATTTTAAGGAATTTGATTACAGGTATGTATTTTTTGGCCATTCGTGACTCTGATCTGGTTATGAAATGATTAATGGCTCGTGTGTATTGGTTTGTGTTTTCCTAAGTGTTGCAACTGTGTGAAATTGTATTCTTGAAATGAAGATGGTTCTTCTTGTAATAGTATTGAATTTGTGGAAGTTATTGGTCATCCTAGGTGGTAGCTCTCTGTTATCCTTGCTGGTTTAGTTGGAAGGTTTTTGTTTGGTTTTGAGTGGATGGCTATCTTCACGCATTTGTCACTAAATCCAGTCTTTGGCTTTTATGGGTCTAATGGTTGAAGGTATTCCGTGTCAATGTGTTTTGTTCATTTGGGCATTGGTTGGTTTCACCACTAAGGGTCATGAAATGGGTTTCCATGTTCTTACTCGGCCCTGTATTCACCTCTGTGCTATGGTTGTTTGATCGGAGAGCACGAGGGTTATACCCCACGTGCGTTAAATAACATTGCCAGGCCAAAATTAGAGCCTCACCTTCTATTATTGCCCTTGTCATTGATTTGTTACCTGTCCATGAACGAATCATGGCTCTCTTTGTGTGTATACCATTGGCCTTGAAGGTTTCACCATTACGAGGAGTTGGCTCTATCTCCCTTGTGTTGGCTACAGAGCAGACCCTTAACCCTCCGACCTGGAGTTTAATAGAGAAGACTGTCGGGCCTGCCAAGTTACGATGGGTTATTGTAGATTGAATGTATGGTCGATTACTTTGAATACAGACTCGCCCAGTTGTTTGTATGGCAGTCGTGTTGGTTTGGCATTTAGTTACTGCCTCTGTGATAATAATGACAATTACTGCATTGTTATTGGCACCACTCAAATTACACAGTCATGCTCCTTATGATTAATAACTTAGTATTGTTTAATGGAGAGGGCCGCTGCTCCAATTCAAATCAATGCGTGGGTATGTGTTGTTGTCACAACTTGTTAGGTCAATTGATTTTACGAAAGTGAAAAATTGGTTGGTTGGTACACAATCACTGGTATTTTTGCACTAAGGATTGTTTGGATGTTTAGCTGACATTGGTTATATATGATTGATGTTGCTCACGCATGTTGCATTGTGTGTATGGTGTTTTGCATAATGAAATAATGGTCATGGTAACTGTGGTTTTCTTTGGGGCCGAATGATTATGGGACTAGATGACTGTAGAAACTATATCCATTGTATCCTTATGATTGTTCGATTGTATAAGCCCGAGTTTTCAAAACATATTTGATTACAGTTGGACTAAATCGAAGTAATACTGTGTTATTGATGACTCAACACGATGGATTGAGTTATTACTATGACTGTGTGTTTGATTTTGTTAAATGGAGATATTGCATCATAGTGTTTTGGTGACTACGCACTGTGATAACATGGATAGCTTGGGTTCCACAGAGTTTTAAGCATGTTTATTTTTTGCAGTCGATCATTTGTTAAGAAGGGCATGTTGTCGAGACCTCGTCATGTTGGATGGATGGCCCAACTTTTTAAGTCACATTGAATTTAATTTTTTCTTTACAGTGGCAAAATTACATTGCCTGGGTGAATTACCCTGTGCATAGCTTGTGTCTAAATGGTGGTTGTTGGTTGTATGAAATATCAATTCAGATTTTGCAATTTAATCTGTATTATTGGGTTTACTGCCCATATATATGTTTAACGAATACAAGTGCATTTAGTGTGACTTCATTGTTAATTTTGGAAACATGAATTTGAGTATATTTGTTGATTGAAGTAATGTATGGGTAGTGGTTGATTTTGATGGTTAACATAGTGGAATGACTACTGTTTGGAAATTGTTATAAGATGCAAAGAAAGGAACAAATTCCTCTTTACAGATTGTGTGGAATGCATACTGTCTTGTGATGGCACTATGTTGGATATTTGATTATGAACAGTGAACTAGTTAAATGAACATAAATTGTTATTTGGTCAACACGATTGATGGTTGATGCATCTCTTTTCGCATAATGTTTTATGGATCACTTAATTAATTTCACGAATAGTAATCGTCTTTCTTCCCTTCCATTATTTCATTGCCCGCTAATTACAAACCTCGTCACCTCCCATATTCATTTTTCCACTCCCTATTCTGAGATTAATTACAGTCAAGAGAATTTCGGTGTTAAAGCAGTTGAAAGTGGCAGTGTCTTGCGTGGATTACAATGATGTTTTATTGGTTTGCTTTGCAGTTGATTATTGTTGTCTTTAAGCAGTAACCATGATCTTTTTCCCCGCATTGCATCATGTTTCGCTCAATACAAACCCCTCGCATATCCCATAACCCTTTTCACCCCCTGCTCATTGAATAACAATAAAACGATTTGTATGGATTGGATTGCATGAGTTTGATACATTGCTGAGCCAAATATATTTCATATTTTTAAGTGTTGTCATGTATGGTTATTTAAAAGACTATTTGCTAATCAATCACACATGCAGGATGAGTTTTTTCAGTCGAGGTAGCCATGGCTGAGGAAACAGAGGTAGAGGTAACTGGAACTGAGGCCCAAGAAGGCCCAGGTTCTCCATACATTTTGATGTTGATTCACAAGAGCTCGACCAATTTTTTCATGACGGATTTTTCAATTAGATTGGGTAGGGAATAGTCTAACTTAGGCCTGAAAGGCCTCCTTTCCAAGCCTTGCAAACCCTTGGTATCCCCGTACCTCCTCATGTCTCATTGCAACCCAATGTCCTGAAAAATGATGGATGGCAGGAGATTGTCCACTTGACGGTCTCCCAACATAGTGGCTGGCCCAACTTGTCCTTGCCTGCTCCTCCGCCTATTAACCCCATTGTCCAAGTTCCCCCTGACCACTTGCCAGTGATATCCTCCCATGCTAGCAAGAGATTGAAAAATGAGGCCCACCATGCCCTTGATAAAGGAAAAGCCATTGCTTCTCCTTCCTCACCCTCCGATGGCTCTGACAAATCTGTGTCTTCCCAGATGCATTTGAGGAACGATTGTTCCCACGTGATCAACGAGATTAGGCCTAAAGGCTCTCCATAGCCAAAGGCAAATTCAGGAAAATCAAGAGGTGACAACAACAATCAAGGAAGGGTTGCATCGCAGATTGGGAAATATGGCTTTTGAATTTTTATTTTGTCTATTGTTTTATGACAGTTGACTTCACGGATATTTGGACAACATGTTTTATTTTGGATATATGAGTATTATTTTTGAAATAATTTCAATTTTCATAAGCTAAAATTACCAAAAGTGAATATGTTGATGGGAGACACAAGGAGGCATGTTTTGCTAAACTAATGGTTATGTGATGATTGTTATGAACTAAAGGGAGTCACAAGGGGTCCCACCTACTAGTTATTATTTATTTATGACCCTTATTATAATTATTACTCTTCCCCCTGACTAAAGTTAGTTGAGTCTTTTAATTAACTTAACTAATGAGTTGGTTCAACTACTTCAACCAATTCTAATTTGTTGAAAGCAAAAGGAAAGGGAGGAACAAGATGAGGATAGAAACTAAAACATACTAAGGTTTTTTCTTTGAGTTTGTGTTGAGATAGTTTAGTTTACATTCATTCATTGATTCATCACAAGCCTAATTCTCTTTTATGATAGCAGGGTCTTATTGTAGACAACAATATTCAGGGCTAAATCACATCATTTAGACACTTGTTTTTCAGAGGTGTTGATCAATCTTTGATAGTCTGTGTAGACTTGTCTGTTTGTGAATTAGTTTTCATGACTGACAAAGGCTATTGTGCAGAGTCGAGTGGGCAGAAATCTGTGGCAAGCTGATCCTTCTTTTAGAGTTCAGTTTTGGTTTTCTGTTAGAGGTTCTTTTGTATGTTCCATCGGGGATGTCTAAGTTTGACTTTGGTCCAAAATTTCTACATGAAATTTTGTAAAGAAAATGACTCTTTGGTGAATTTGAATGAAATAAAGGATTGCTTTATGTTTCATCTGTCTTGATTACCATCTTGGTGACTTTTCTTCTATCTTTACATTCATTGAGCAACTGATATGTTCAAAAAATTACATAAATAATGGATTTCCAGGAAGTTTTTTGTTGATAAAAGACTAACCTAAGCACTTGTAATTAATACTTGTGAGTTAGGATGTTATTTTTGTTGGCTATAAAGATAGGGTGATATTCCCGTCTATTTTGCTCTAGCCAAGCAGAATCTGAAAATGCTTGAGTAAGATCATTTCATATATTTTCCTCAACATTTATTTGGCGACCATACTGGGGAGATCCTTGATATCTCTCTGGTTAATTTTTATATTCGATTTTTCATCTATATATCTTTCTTTTTAGAAATTGATTCTTTGATTGTTTTACTATTAATGATTGTTCTTGTTGCAAGGCAACCCAATATTGAGCCCGGTCTCCAAGACTATAACAACATATCTTTGACCTTGTTTCATACTATTTTAGACACTACCAAGACCTGTGCTGAGCTTCACCATTTTTGGGCAGCAATTGAACGAGATATTAGTGTTCAAGAACAATTGGAAGCTAGATGTAGACAACCTAGAAATCAACAGTAACCTTTTGTTTCTTCAATCTTGGCCTTTCTTTCATGTCCTTAGATTCTCGTGCTTCTAGAAGAAGAAGAGCCTTGTCACTTGAAATCAATCCTATTGCTGAAATAGGAAGAAGAAACATCGTGTTATCTGTTCAACAAAGTACTCTAAGGAGGACTTTATCTGATTCATCCAACTCGTCTTTCTTTCCCTCACCTATCACCCACATAATGGCATCTAGTGGAGGCTCTGGTGGCATTGGAAGTGCTTCATCTTCTCAATATTCATCTTCATCAGTGATTGGTAGCTTATATAGCCACTATATCCCTGTCCAATCTACCACAAATCCCACCAAAGTCATCAAAAAGTATGGACTTTTCAGTTCGAAGAAGATGCCACAACCACACCGTGGCATGTGTCCTCTCCTCTTAACTTAGCACCTACGACTCGCCCACTTCAAAAGTTTAAAGAGCACTTGCCTAAGTTTTCAGGAAACAACACTGTCAATACAAACGAACACCTGGTGGCATTTTCTAATGCTTGTCATAACATAGGGGATAACGACAATGACACTTACATGCACGTGTTCATCAATTCCTTGGAAGGAAAGGCTATGGCCGATTTCTCTGACATTCCTCCTAAGATCCTGTATACTTGGGAGGAGTTAATTTATTGGTTCTGATCCACTTATGGGCAATCCAAAAGCCTTACTGAGAACTTAAGGGAATACAATAACGTCACTTATAAAGATGGTGAGACCATCAAGTATTTCAACTTGCGTTTCACCAAGTTGTACAATCAAACCCCTGAACTTATCCGTGCTCAGAACCAAGCCACTTTCATGCATTACTACAATGCATTTCCTTCTCCCTACCATCATAGGCTTGAGGAAAAATCCATTGATAATCTCGGTTCCGCTCTGCATACTTGCTTAGAGTATGAAGAACAACTTGAAAGAACTGGTCTTCCCCAAGGATAATCAGTTAGATAGACATACATGTCCCTCTTTTACAACTAGTACAAGATATGAACAATCATATGATATCATTCGAGCGGAAGGGTTCTGTTTTCTCTCTCACCCCTGGAGCTTCATCCTTTTCTGCATCCCCTTTTAGAAATCCTATCTTGCCTCAGAGTTGGTGTAAATTTTGTGAGGAGCACCACGAAGAAACCACATGTGAGGTAAATAAGAGTGCAAGAGATAAGATCTTTGGTAAAAGACCATAAGCTACTATTGTTGTCCTATACTTTGCAGAGCCAGAGGATGTCATGGTCATCAACACTAGGAACAAAGCCTACGCTCCCAAGGGAAAATTTGATTTGATCCTCCCCGCAGTTATTCTAGCCCGAGATCATCCTCAACCGCTTTTACGCCCCAGGTTCCTAAAATTCCCGAGAGTCAAGGAATCACTCCTCATCCCCCCTCTTCCAAATACAATATCTTGAATCAATTGGCCAACATCAAAGCAGATGCAACCCTCCTAGACACGGTTGTCGTCCCTGAACAACAAATGCATATGAAACAATTCATGGAAGGAAAAACTTCCACTGTAGCCAATCTTTCCGAAGAGGTAGACGAAGAGGATTATTCTGTAAATAAAGTAGGTGTAGATAACTTTAGATACCCTGTAAAAAACCCCCCTTTTTATGTTTCTGTAAAGATCATGGATAAGATTGCCCGTTGTTGCCTCATTGATGGTGGTTCAGGCCCAAGTGTGATGTCTAAGATTATTATGGAAGAGCTAGGCTTGTCTTGTATAAAATAAAATGCGAGAAGCATGATCTCCTATAATAGTCTACAACAGACAACCATAGGCAAGATTAAGGATGTAACCTTGGTTTTATGTGCTCATCCTAAGATAAGGACAACCCTCAGAATCCAGGTGATTGATATCCTTGTAAGAAATTACTCAATTATCTTGGGGAGAGATTGGCAAGCCCTAACAGGTGGATACCTTTCATTCGATGGGACGCATTTATCCGTTCCTTGGAATGGTAAGAATATTATAGTCCTTAGAGAAGGAAGAATTTCGCCCTACATAGAGAGTGTTCCGCAATCTAGCATAAACTATATCGAAGAAGACCTAGGAGTGTATTCCATATTTGATGAAGAGGATAACATTCCTTTGGAAATAATTGATTTAGATGATGATATATGGCATATGCACTTTGATGTTTCATGCTCTAGTGAAGGTAATGGGGATGGTATTATCTTGGTTTCCCCTGTAGGAAAAATCCATAATCTGTCATACAGGTTGGAGATTGCTTGTATAAACAATGTCGTTGAATTCGAAGCTTTATTATTAGGCATTGAGAACGCCCTTAATATTGGTTGTGGTCATCTTTCAGTTTTCGGAAATTCTGAGCTTGTTGTGAACCTGATACGTAAGACATGCTCCCCTAGCGACAAGCTGATGGAACGATACTCCCAAACTATTTGGGCACTTGTCTTGAACCTTCTATCTTTCAACATCACTCATGTTAAGAATGAGTTGAATTCAATGGCTGATCAGTTAGTTGTCTTTGCATCCTCTCCTGATCAACAACTCTTGCCTCACAAGCCTGGTTGTGCTTTTCAATCTCTACATCGTCCATACATTCCTGAAAAGGAAGGATCTTGGAAGGCCATCCCTAACGATGAGAGAATTTGTGTTGTCATTCAAAATGAACCTCTTAATCTCGAGGAGATTATATCCACAGAAAATAATGAGATTCCTAAGGGCTTGACTCCTCTTGAGAGTTCGTTTTCATTTAGTGTTGTAGGTAACAAAGAAAAACAAAAAGAAGATGAGTTACAAGAGAAGGTGGTTGAAACCATCCTTCTGAAAGTTAGGATACCTAAATATTCAACATATGTTAAAATAAATGTCCAACGTTTTGTTAGGAAAGAGACGGGGTCCACTGGGCTACTCGGTGAATCTCAAAAGGTTTTTCCTTGGTCTTATGAGGATCTTCGTGGTTCTGATCGTGGTCTTGTTCAACATATTATGAAACTAGCTAGGAAAAAATAAGAACTTGTTAACTCTGCACTGGAAGCACCCTCTCAAAGGGAGTCGAGAGATTTCTTAAGGGCTGGAACATTTTTTTCAGTCCACCCTGAGTGGGTTTCAAATTGGGAACCGACCTCAAGGATCACTAATAATATTAGAACCTGTATTAGTCTTCAAACTTCCAGGCAAGAAATTATGAGTAATCCCTTCCCTCCTATCGATATGGAAATGTTTTTGCAACAGGTGTTAGAGTCACGATTAAGTCCCTTACTTGAAAGTCTGTTTGGTTATAAGAGAATCAATGTAAACGGGGAAATTTTTCACAAAACCACTTTTATTACTAATTGCAATACTATGCCTTACAAAAGCCTGCCTTGTGGCTTACTTGATGCAAGTACCGCCCTTAAAAGACCTATACACACAACTTTCAATGAATTGGTCAGTCTCCATGCTTATCTTGATGATTTAATCATGTGCGTCAAAGGACTGATAATTACATCAAAATTTCAAGTGTTGGGTCCTTTCCAAATTACTTTTGTCTTGGACACTAATTCATACATTCTAAGGGAATTACAAAGACAATTGTTCTCCTACAACACTAACATTCCTCGCTTGAAGTATTGCGAGGGGCTAGCGTTAAAAGTTTTAATGCTGATTGATTTTCTGTATACTAGTAGCCTAGCCGTGCTTTCATTTTTTGTGCTTCTTTTATGTGCTTATAGTACTTTGATTTCTGCGTTTTGAGTCAAGTTTTCTTTCTTTGCTGTGTTCATTATGTCTTCATTTCTACTATTTTAGTTTTTGCAACTTTACTTTCGTCATAATTTACTTTCCTATTATCTTTGGTTAATTTGGTCAAATAGGATGTTGGATCAATCCTGCCACAATGACACTCTTGCAAAGCATTGTTAGCCAATAACAATCAAGCTTACACAACTGTTATGATGTCTCCTTTGAAGGGCCCTTGAAATTGTTATATATTTCCACTGATGTCTTATAAAGAATCGACTATCTCCCGCTTCTTCTTTCCATTTCTTCATCCATTGAGATTTTAAGAGCAATTCTAAAAGTTTTCCTCTTTAAAAGTTAGAGAGCAGATTTCGGTCGGATGATTATGTATATAGTGGTAAAATCCCCTCATACTTAACATTTTACATGAATTATTCCCAAATTCCCGGTCATCTTTCCATTAAATCTGCTCACCTCCCCCTGTTACATAATATTCTGGGTTATATCTTTTTGACCTGTTGTTCTGGTCCACGAAACCATGAGTTTTGTGTTCTAAATCTGCTGAAAACAATTTTCCTTTGGAGTCGCCAGTTTGTTGACGATTGAAAAATGTCAACAAAGTTTCGCCCACAAAGTGTTGCTAAAAGCCTATTATTACAAAAACTAAATAATACTAGTAGGTGGGACCCCCTTAAACTATTGAAGATCAAATCTGTTAATTTTTTATGTTATGATGATGTGCGACATGACTTACAGGGTTGATGAGATCTTGTTGTTATTGGTCATGATTTGAGCTTATGAAGTGTTGATTCCTTACGTTTTTTTTTTTTTTTTATGACAAAAGCGGTTAATGGATTTTGATTAAAAGAGAAATAAAGTAAGCCATGCTCTACTAGCCGAATACAAACCTAGAGGTTATACTCTCCATCCAGGGGAAGGATGCATTACAAATTTATTTACAACAGAGGATTCTATACAAAATGCCTTCCTCGCTGAGGTGTTATAGAGATTCCTTCCTAAATTTGAGATAATGAACAACTACTTTGGGTCTTGCTTCCAATCCTTGTTCAGCTGGACATTTTTTCCCTCCAGTTGGCTTACTTTGGCCTCGAATTCTTGTTTGGGGTCCTTGAGCTCTTTACGAAGTTTTCCTAGCTCCTTAGTGAGCTCAAATTTCATTGTGGTGATGTTTTCTTCCAACATCTCCATCCGCCTTCCTGCATCTATGTCCAGATTAAATCCAATTGATGGTTCAACATTTGCCTGAGATTTTCAAGGGTGGTTTCCATTGCATTCAACCTTTCTTTTGCGTTGGGCTTGCTTCATGAGCTAGCTACCATCTTCGACGTCTCCTTCTCTTCTCCCGACATCCTGCACCTACACGCGATCCCCTCGAAGCTGGTCACTTAGACCTCTGCGCGACTGTCTTGGCTGCCTCTGCGTGCTTCTGGTATGGAGGTCTGCGTCCCTACTTCCCCATTTAAACTCAAACTTCTCCCAGTTTGTTTCCCCTAAACGATTCTCACAATCTGGGGGGCATGGGCGACCTGCAATTCTGTCTCCATCCCACAAAAGTTCAACGCCCGCATGATGCATAAGCCTGTCCCTTCTGACCACTTGCGTTGTCCTGTAACACCTTTGTCATGTAGCACTTTGGATTTGCCTGAATCCTTCTCTCATGCTGCATTTCCCTTTCCGGCTCATGCCTTTAACTCTTTTATGGATTTTCCCCCTAGAGTCAGGGAAGATCCATTTTGGACGTTGTTCCATTAAGGTGTAATGTTCCAACATTTAGGAGGGCGCCTTTATTGGCCTCGACATCTGCTGGTTCGTTTAGATTCCGTAATACGTGGCAAAGCTTTTAAGAATGGAATTTCCCAAGGAGGAGTTGGATTTTCGCTAGGAGATGATGGAGTTTTGCATTTTTTATTTTGCTTTGATGGATTAAATCTTTAATCACTAACCTGGAGTCCCCAATTATTACCAGATCTTGAACTTCATGGATGATTGCTTGGCTGAGCCCTTGCCAGAGGGCTAGGGCTTCTGCTCTGTTATTAGTTTCAGATCCAAGTCCCCATGTGAAACTTATATTCAGTGAGCCAATGGGGCTTACTAGGATCCCTCCTCCACCCGCCGAGCCTAGGTTCCCTTTGGAGGCCCCGTCAAATGACAAAATATGTTTTTTTTCCTTTGTCTTCCAATCTTCAAAGTCCTGCTTCTCCTTTCGTATTTCCCAGTCTTCTTGGCATAAGTTGTTGTTCTTTTCCCCCCTATGATCTTGAAGTTTAAACTGAGCCAACCGGTGTACCTCTTTCTGCTCTAGTGGTCTTGAATTCTTTGCTTTGTAGAAGTAGGGAGCGCTTTCTCCAAAATAGGCCTTTACCTTGGTTGCAACTTGAGCTGGGCTATGTTTAGCTTCCCTAAATAATCTATTATTTTGTTCCAGCCAAATTTTCCAGAGGATAAATTTTGGTAGGACTCTCCAAAGAGTGGAGATTTGTCCCTTTTTCCCAGTCTGGAAGGGACAGATGGAGCTCTAATTTTGGAGTAGGTTGCTCGTCTCTTGGGGAATGACTAAGGTATTTTGCAGTCCTAAAGCCAACTGCCAGACTTCTTTCGAGTAGGTGCAACTTAGTAGCAGATGGTCTGTGGTTTCCTCTTCTTGAAGATAGAGAGGACATCTATGGGGGCCTTCCCGTCCCTTTCTTCTTAGATTTTCTCCAGTTAGTATGCTTCTATGTGCCAAGGTCCAAACAAACATATCAATCTTTGGGATGGATTTGGAGGTCCAAATTGCTGGATTTGGAGGTCCAAATTGCTGGATTTGGAGGGACATTGGGGAGGGAGGATGTGAGATGATACCCTGCTGTAGTGGTGTAGATCCCAGAGCTCGTTCCCCATCCTCGTTTGTCTTTTTTCCTCTCTTTAAGTGGGGATTTCCCTTGGAGGCAAAACTTCAGGGTGTTCCAGTCCTCTTATAAGTCTGGAGGTTTGATATTAGTCCCCCATCTTAGCCACATCTTGTGCTCATCATTCCCCCAAATTGACATGTCCCAAAGGGTATACAAGTTCTGAGTGATCATCCACTCTTTAAGTCTTTCCAGGTTCTGTCTCAATCCAAGGGGAGGTTCTTCCATGATTGAGTCTTGCCAAATACTGATTTTTTTCCCATTTCCTAGCAGCCAAGTGAGATGAGGGCTAAAATGGGGCAACGCCTTCTGGCAGAGAGAGAAGATTGGGGAACCTCTCTTCTCCAGAGCTGGGCGATCAAGAGATCTTTCCCTTGGTCCACGAAAGTACTTTTTCCATAATGCTTTTTTACTCCACGTAGGATTCCCAGTGATTAAATTCCAAAGAATCTTTGCCCCTAATGCCAGATTTTGAACATGAGTATTTTTGAAATTGAGACCTCCTTCCGAGGTTGGCTTAGAGATTTTTTCCCAGCTTACTAGATGAACCTTTCTCCCTGTTTGTTTTCCACCTTCCCATAGGAATGTTCTGAACATTGCTTCAATTTTTTGTATTATGGGGGAAGGGGCCAAAAGTAGGGAGATTTGATAGATCGGGATGTTGGCTAGAACAACCTTGATTAGGACCACTTTACCTGCCAGTTTTAACCAACTTGCTCCCCAGGAATTTATTTTGTTTTTTAACTTGTCGATCAACAAATTCCAATGCGAGGTTCTTGGGTTGGAGTTGAAAATTGGGACTCCCAGATATTTAAAGGCCTCCCATTTGGTACAACCTTCCATTTCCAGTAACCTGGCGATATCCAACATTTCATTTGGTGTTATATTTCAGTCATAGATTTTGCTTTTAGTAAGGCTTATGACGCTGCCTGACATTTCTGTGTAAGCCACTAATTCAATTTTCAATTTCCTTGCTGTTTGTAGGCTCGCTCCTCCCATTAGCAGTGTGTCATCAACAAACTGAGCATGGTTTATGTCCTTTACCCCTGGCGCTATTATCAAGCCATGGAGGGTGTTGTGCGTCTGGCAGTGGTCCAATTGGAAGTTTAGGACTGAGGCTTGGATTGCATAAAGAAGTGGAGAGATGGGGCAACCTTGTCGGAGTCCTCTGGAAGCTTGAAAGAACTTGGTTGCCCTCCCATTCACAAGTGGGGCTATCCATGGTGACCCAATACAAGCTTTTATCCAATTCACAAAAGTTGAGGTGAACCCAAAATTTTCCATGACTTTAAATAAAAAATTATGTCTTACTTTATCAAACGCATTGGCAAGATTAATTTTTATTATCATACCTTTGTCTTTTCTCCGGATACTTGAGTGCAGGGTCTCTTATACTAGGATGATGTTGTCCACTATGTGTCTGCCTTTAATAAATCCTCCTTGATTTTCTGGGATGATTATAAGGAGAACTTTTTTGATTCTATTGGCTATAACTTTTGTGAGGATTTTGTAGCTTGTATTGAAAAGGGAGACTGGCCGAAACCTGTTGATCCTGTTAGCTCCTTTTTCTTTTGGGTTCAGTGCCAGGAAGGCCGAGTTTGTTCCCCCTCCTAGTTTGATGCAAGTCTGAGATTTCCGTATCAGCTTCGTTAGATCTCATTTAATTATATCCTAGCTGTGTTGGTAGAATCTAGCTGTGAAACCATCTGGTCCTGGAGCTTTGTTAGGGTTCATTTGGTCAAGTGCTTCCTTTATTTCTTGCTGGGTGACTTCCTTTGTTAGGCTGTTATTGAAATATTCCTTGATAAGATTTGGGACAAGAGAGAGGGGGTACTCTTTAGGGTCTATATCAGTCCTTTGCATTTCTGTGTAGAGATTTTTGAAGGCTTCAGTTGCAACTGCTTTAATGCCTTCAGAGTCAATGATTGTTCGATTTTGAACCTGGATTTCTGTAACTGTCTTAAACTGCCCCCTTGCCTCAACTTGTTTGTGGAAGTAGCTCGTGTTTCTATCTCCTGCTTCCAACCAAAGGCTTCTAGATTTCTGTCGCCAATAATTTTCTTCCTCTCGGCATGCTTGATGCCATTGCCTTTGTAGCTGGGCTTCTTGTTGCAAGCTTTCTTGGGTGATTTCCTGATTTTCCATTTCCAGTTGGTGATTCCCTAGCTGCTTTTGGGCTTCTTGGCTCGTTTTAAGAGGATTTGACTGACCTTTTGCCCAAACTTTTAGTGCAGTCTTTAATCTTCTGAGTTTTTCTTCCCACACCTAGAAGGCTGAGCCTCTTACTGTGTCATTCCAAAATTTAGTGACTAGCTTTAGGAAGCCTTCATATTGGATCCACATTGGGATAAATCTTAAGGGGATAGGCCCAAGATTCATGTCACATGAGATTTCTAATAAGATTGGTTTGTGATCTGACACACTGTGCGAAAGGATCGAAGAGGTGGGTGTGAGGCCCAGAAGTAAGAAGGAGCTTTGGACGAGGAATCTGTCTAGCCTTGCCACTATATGCCCCGGTCCTATCATCTTATTTGTCCACGTGTATTTTCCTTCAATAGGTTTGATATCTTCTAGATCCCAATCTGACATTAGATCTTCGTCCCATCCTCTTGCTGGGTCTCGCACAATGGAGCCACCTTTTTTTTTCATTTGAAGCTAGGGTCACATTTAGGTTCCCTGCAATGATGATATTGTAAAGATCATTTTGCAGTAATTAGTCTTTTAGGGTCTCCCAACACTTTCTTTTTTCCTCCAAAAGGACTGGTACATAGATATTAAAGAGACTTACCAGTCGTCCCGTTACTTTGTGGAGGAGTCTGGTGTGGATCCAGTGCGTGCTCGTTTCAGAGTTGATCAGTTCGAACTTCACAGTATTCCAAAGGGTGCCTATCCCGCCCGAGGCACCTCTTGTGCTTTCTGCTATTCCTTGGCTTATTCTCCACAAGGGAGTTGTTGCTTTGAGAAAGTCTTGGCTGTCCATCTTAGTTTTCTAGAGGAGTAGGAAATCAGATTTTGAGGTTCTTATGATATCTTTAAGTGCTTCTTCTTTCTTTTTGCTTTCGAATCCCCTGCAATTCCAGGATGTTAGTTTCATGGATTACCTTGGGGGGTTGTGGCCTCCTTGAAAGGCTTTGGAGTGCTTCCTTGTCTATCTAACATTGATAAGCTACCTGATTGTTGGTTGCGATCCTTTTAGGACGTCTTTCTAGGTTTCTTTGTCTCTTTCTTCTTTCTTGGATTTCCTTCCTCTACCCGTTTTCTTTGGTGTGACCAGGGCATCACTTGCACCTTCGTAATCGCTATCTGAGGAGATCTCTCCTTCCTCTATGTCCAGTCTTGCATCCTTTTCTAGAGAGGATTTGCTTTTCTCTTCTTCTTCTGTTGGTGCAGAGAACTCTTTGGGTTCAGGGGGCGCTTTCTCAAGCGATTCTTCGGTTGGGGTTGTTTCCTGTGATTTTCCTTCTGTTGTTTTCTCTGCATTTTCTTGATCCAATATTCTAAAGGTGTTCTCTACCGCTGCATCTGATTTATTTCCCGTTTTTGTGGTCTGTGAGGGGGATGTCTTTTCATTCCTTGGATCTTTAGCTATGGAGGTGGTTTTCCCTTTTCTTGCCTGTTGCCGGCCTTCTCCATTTTCTTTCTCCTTGTTTGGGTTTTTAGGGCAGTTTCTTTGGAAGTGACCGTATTCGTGACATCCCCTGCATTTGAAAGGGAGTTGTTCGTAGTCCAGCCTCTGGTAATGTTGCCATTCTTCGACCTTGAGTTTGATCACTTCGAGGAGTCCCACCTCTAGGTCAACTTCCTCGCAGATTCACGTGCATGAGTATTGATCTTTAGGATCCGCTATGTCTATGTATTGTCCTAGCCCGTTTTCGATTGCATGGAGCGAGGAGGGGTTCCAGCAGTGGATTGGAAGGTTGGGCAGCCTGACCAAGACTGGAACATCATTGGGTACTTCTAAAGCAGGATCAAATCTCAGTGTCCATCGGTTTGGAGAAAGCCCTTGAGTACCCATGAAGTACAACCTGTTCCTGAAGATGAGATCTCTATCTTCCTGGCAGATGAATTCGAAGATGAAGAATCCTCTTCCCACCGCATAACAGGTTACACTATTTTTTATCAACGATCTCCAATTCGATTGGATCCAGTTGTCCGTGGTACAGGTTGATGGCCAGAGCCCCATGAATTGTCCTACCAATCCACGGTCTGAAAGGGAGATTGCTACCCTCATTGGGTGATCCAGGGGCAGTTCGATTTTGGGGATTGAGTCGAGCTTCTTGATGAAGCTTGGAGGTTCAAGAGGGGGGAGCATCTTGGCTTGGGAAGCCAGAAGCTTGCGAAAGGAGGTAGCAGGAGAAGGAGGGGCCAACGGCTCCCCTCCTCCGAGAGTGGCCATGGAGGGAAGCTAAGGCGATTAGAGTCGAAACCCTAGTCGTATCAGAGTGCTCGTTTTAGCATAACGTTTTTTCACCCACTGTTACACAAGAACCACAGGGTTATGAACAACAATAGAAAGTTGTCGCTGTAACACAAGATCCAATAGACAACCTGAGCCCAAAACAAAGAGTTGTTGAAACATAAGAGCCTGTTGTTGAAAGAGTAAGTGTTGATTCCTTATGTTACTACAACCTATGTTATTTATTAATATCATTGCTATCTGTTCTTATCGCACCTGCACAACAAACATGTTAGTGAAATTAAATGAAGGGCAATTTTGAGAAAGGCAAAAATACTATAACAAATGCAAAGAAAAGGGATCCAATTCTGCAATACTACATGTGAACAATTGGAAGGAAATGAGAAACAATTGCAAAAGGGAAGAATTTAAAGCTATCTGATAAACTATACTACATGCATGAAAGACTTAATCCTAGCTAGAAAGTAAATGGTTATGCAATTCTGATTGAGTTATATCATTGATACACATATGGTATGAAATGTTGGTAGCACATTTGGCAAGGTAATAATGCTATTGGTTATGCGAATTGTTGAATTATATGGAACTTGGGAATTAATTTATGGCATAAGGTGATATGGCCACACTGTTGGTTTTAATGGGTGATGGTCTCGATACATGGGTTGATTGATGGAGTTAATGAACTCGTTGGCATGCACTGATGCATTAATGCATTGTGTGTGGAGGTGACGTGCATTTACTACACGTCAACTTTACTCCTCCCGTTAGTTGCCACCCTAGTCGGGATATTGTTCGATATTGTTGTTGTGGTTATGCTCTGAATTCTTAGCAGAGAGGAATTGCTCGACCAACTCTCGTTTTAAGGAACTCAATTACAGGTATGTCTTTTTTGGCCATTTGTGACTTTGTTGTGATTATGAAATCATTACTGGCTCAATTGTATTGGTTTGTGTTTTCCTAAGTGTTGCAACTATGTGAAATTGTGTTCTTGAAATGAAGATGGTTCTTCCTGTAATAATATTGAATTCGTGGAAGTTATTGGTCATCCTGGGTGGTAGCTCTCTGTTATCCTTGCTAGTTTAGTTGGAGGGTTTTTGTTTGGTTTTGAGTGAATGGATATCTTCACACATTTGTTACTAAATCCAGTCTTTGGCTTTTATGGGTCTAATGGTTGAAGCCATTCTGCGTCATTGTGTTTTGTTCATTTGGGCATTGGTTGGTTTCACCACTAAGGGTCATGAAATGGGTTTCCCTGTTCTTACTCGGCCCTGTATTCACCTCTGTGCTATGGTTGTTTGATAGGAGAGCATGAGGGTTATACCCCGTGTGCGTTAAATAACATTGCTAAGCCAAAATTAGAGCCTCACCTTCTGTTATGACCCTGGTCATGGATTTGTTACTTGTCCACAAACGAATCATGGCTCTCTCTATGTGTATACCACTGGCCTTGAAGGTTTCACCATTACGAGGAGTTGGCTCTGTCCCCCTTGTGTTGGCTACAAAGCAGACCCATAACCCTTCAGTCTAGAGTTTTATAGAGAAGACTGTCCAGCCTATCAAGTTGCTATGGGTTATTGTGGATTAAATGTATGGTCGATTACTTTGAATACAGACTCGCCCAGTTGGTCGTATGGCAGCTGTGTTGGTTTGGCATTTAGTTATTGCCTCTATGGTAATAATGACAAATCCTACATTGTTATTGGCACCACTCAAATTACACAATCACGCTCCTTATGATTAATAACTCAATATTGTTTAATGTAGAGGGTCGTTGCCTCGATTCAAATTGATGTGTGGGTATGCGTTGTTGTCACGGCTTGTTAGGTCAATTGATTTTACGACAGTGAAAAATTGGTTGGTTGGTACACAGTCACTAGTCTTTTTGCACTAAGGATTGTTTGGATGTTTAGCTGGCATTGGTTACAGATGCTTGACGTTGCTCAGACATGTCGCGTTGTGTGTATGGTGTTTTTCACAATGAAATAATGGTCATGGTAACCGTGGTTTTCTTTGGGGCCGAATGATTATGGAACCAGATGACTGTAGAAACTATATCCACTGTATCCTTATGATTGTTCGATTGTATAAGCCTGAGTTTGCACAACATAGTTTGATTACAGTTGGACTAAATCAAAGTAATACTGCGTTATTAATGAATCGACATGATGGATTGAGTTATTACTGTGATTGTGTGTTTGATTTTGTTAAATGGAGATATTGCATCGTAGTGTTTTGGTGACTGCACACTATGTATAACATGGATAGCTTGGGTTTCACAAAGTCTTAAGCATGTTTATTTGTTGCAATCGATCATTTGCTAAGGAGGGCATGTTGTCAAGACCTCATCGTGTTGGATGGATGACCCAGGTTTTTAAGTCACATTGAATGTTTTTTTTTTTACAGTGGCATAATTACATTGTCTGGGTGAATTACCCTGTGCATATCTTGTGTCTATATGGTGGCTGTTGGTTGTATGAAATATCAATTCGGATTTTGCAATTTAATCCGGATGATTGGGTTTACTACCCATATATATGTTTAACGAATATCAGTGCATTTAAATGACAAGCCCGATTGTAGTGATAGTGTGACTTCATTGTTAATTTTGGAAACATGAATTTGAGTATATTTGTTGATTGAAGTAATGTATGGGCAGTGGTTGATTTTGATGGTTAACAGAGTGGAATGGCTATTGTTTGGAAATTGTTATAAGATGCAAAGAAAGGAACAAAATCCTCTTTACAGATTGTGTGGAATGCATAATGTCTTATGATGGCACTGTGTTGGATATTTGATTATGAACAATGAACTAGTTAAATGCAAATAAATTGTTGTTTGGTCAAAACGATTGATGGTTGATGCATCTCTTTTCGTAGAATGTTTTATGGATCACTTAATTAATTTCATGAACAATAATCATCTTTCTTCCCTTCCATTATTTCATTTTCCGCTAATTACAAACCCCGTCACCTCCCATATTCATTTTTCCACTCCCTGTTCTGAGATTAATTATAGTCAAGAGAATTTCGGTGTTAAAGAAGTTGAAAGTGGCAGTGTCTTGAGTGGATTACCATGATGTTTTATTGGTTTGCTTTGCAGTTGATTATTGTTTTCATTGAGCAGTAACCATGTTCTTTTCTCCCTCATTGCATCATTTTTTGCTCTATACAAACCCCTCGCATATCCCAGAACCCTTTTCACCCCTGCTCATTGATTAACAGTAAAACAATTTCTATGGGTTGGATTGCATGAGTCTAATACATTGTTGAGCCAAATATATTTAATATTTTTAAGAGTTGTCATGTATGGTTATTTAAAAGACTATTTGCTTATCAATCATGCATGCAGGATGAGTTTTTTTAGTCGAGGTAGCCATGGCCAAGGAAACTGAGGTAGAGGTAACTGGTACCGAGGCCCAATATGGCTCAGGTTCTCCATACATTTTGATGCTGATTCACAAGAGATCGACCAATTGTTTCATGTCGGATTTTTCAATTGGATTGGGCAGGGAATAGTCCAAACTAGCCCTGAAAGGCCTCCTTTCCAAGCCTTGCAAGCCCCTGGTATCCCTATACCTCCTCATGTCTCATTGCAACCCAAGGTCCTAGAAAATGATGGATGGCAAAAGATTGTCCACCCAACAGTCTCCCAACATCATGGCTGGCCCAACTTGTCCTTGCCTGCTCCTCTGCCTATTAACCCCATTGTCCAAGCTGCCCCTGACCACTCACTAGTGCAATCCTCCCATGCTATCAAGAGATTGAAAACTGAGGCCCACCATGCCCTTGATAAAGGAAAATCCACTGCTGCCCCTTCCTCACCCTCCAATGGCTCTGACAAATTCATGTCTTCCTGGATGCATTTGAGGAATAATTGTTCCCACGTGATCAGTGAGATTAGGCCTAAAGGCTCTCCACAACCAAAGGAAAATTCAGGAAAATCAAGAGGTGACAACAACAATCAAGGAAGGGTTGCATCGCAGACTGGGAAATATGGCATTTGAATTTTTATTTTATCTATTGTTTTATGATAGTTGACTTCATGAATCTTGGACAACATGTTTTATTTTGGATATATGAGTATTATTTTTGAAATAATTTCAAATTTCATAAGCTAAAATTGCCAAAAGTGAATATGTTGATGGGAGACACAAGGAGGTGTGTTTTTCTTAACTAATGGTTATGTTATGATTGTTATGATTGTTATGAACTAAAGGGAATCACAAGGAGTCCCACCTACTAGTTATTATTTATTTATGACCCTTATTATAATTATTACTCTTCCCCCTAAATAAAGTTAGTTGAGTCTTTTAATTAAGTAACTAATGAGTTGGTTCAACTAATTCAACCAATTCTAATTTGTTAAAAGCAAAAGGAAAGGGAGGAACAAGAGGAGGATAGAAGCTGAAGCATACTAAGGTTTTCTCTTTTATGATAGCAGGGTCTTATTGAAGACAACAATATTCAGGGTTGAATCACATCATTCAAATACTTGTTTTTCATAGGTGTTGATCTATGTTTGATAGTCTGTGTAGACTTGTTTGTTTGTGAATTAGTTTTCATGACCGACAAAGGCTATTGCGTAGAGTCGAGTGGGCAACAATCTGTGGTAAGATGATCCAACTTTTAGAGTTCAGTTTTGGTTTTCTGTTAGAGGACCTTTTGTATGTTCCATTGGGGATGTCTAAGTTTGACTTTGGTCCAAAATTTTTGCATGAGATTTTGTAAAGAAAATGACTCTTTGGTGAATTTGAATGAAATAAAGGATTGATTTATGTCTCATCTGTATTGATTACCATCTTGGTGACTTTTCTTCTATCTTTACATTTGTTTCAACAACTGATATGTTCAGAAAAATACATAAATAGTGAATTTCCAACAAGATTTTTATTGATAAAAGACTAGCCTAAGCACTTGTAATTAATACTTGTGAGTTAGGATGTTATTTTTGTTGGCTATAAACATAGGGTGATATTCCCGTCTATTTTTCTCTAGCCAAGAAGAATCTGAAAATGCTTGAGTAAGATCATTTCATATCTTTTCCTCAACATTTATTTGGTGACCATACTAGGGAGATCCTTGATATCTCTCCGGTTAATTTTTATATTCGATTTTTCATCGATACATCTTTCTTTTCTAAAATTGATTCTTTGACTGTTTTATTATTAATGATTGTTCCTGTTGCAAGGCAGCCCAATCTTGAGCCCGATCTCCAAGACCAGACCAACATTGCTTTGAACTTGTTTCATACTATTTTAGACACTGCCAGGACCCGTGTTGAGCTTAACTGTTCTTGGGCAGCAATTGAACAAGATATTAGTGTTCAAGAACAATTGGAAGCTAGACGTAGACAACCTAGAAATCAGCAGTAACCTTTTGTTTCTTCAGTCTTGGCCTTTCTTTCATGTCCTTAGATTCTCGTGCTTCTAGAAGAAGAAGAGGCTTGTCACCTAAAATCAATCCTATTGCTGAAATAGGAAGAAGAAACATTGTGTTATTTGTCCAACAAAGTACTCTAAGGAGGACTTTATCTGATTCATCAAGCTCATCTTTCCTTCCCTCACCTATCACCCACAAAATGGCATCTAGTGGAGGCTATGGTGGCACTGGAAGTGCTTCATCTTCTCAATCTTCATCTTCATTGGTGATTGATAGCTTCTATAGCCACCATATCCCTGCCCAATCTACCACAAATCCCACCAAAGTCATCAAAGAGTATGGAATTTTTCAGTTCAAAGAAGATGCCACAACTACACCGTGGCATGTGTCCTCTCCTCTTAACTTAGCACCTGCTACTCACCCACTTCCAAAGTTTAAAGAGCACTTGGCTAACTTTTCAGGAAACAACACTGTCAGTACAAATGAACACTTGGTGGCATTTTCTAATGCTTGTCATAACATAGGGGCTAATGATGTTAATGTTTATGCCATTATTATATTTCTTTGCATTTCATAAGATAAGAGCATAATAAGGACAAGATCATTGAGAAATACACATCCACAAGAGACACACCATTTATCCTGGGAAACCCTCTAGGGGAATAAAACCGAGCAAAAACTTCCTTATCATAAATAACTTATACAATGTTCAAGAGATAACTCAACCAATACAGAAAATCCTCCTCCAAGAGATGCGCCACCCTTCTTCTCCTCTCTCCAACTTGAAAATGCAACTTGCCTCATAAGAGAATGAGCAAGTGAAGTGTGTGTTAGAAGTGAGGCGCTAGCCTCTTATTTATATCAATCTGGCACGTGTGAAGAGTCACCATCTGGCAGGGCCGACCTCTCACACTGGGTGGGTAAATCCACCAATAATTAAATCTGGCCCTTTCATTATAACTGCTGGGGGCGACTTCTTATTCTGCACATTATAATTGTTCGATGACCAATCCGCAAAGGGGGATTTGGTCCTTATACAATTACCGACTTGATTAATCCTCAATGGGGATTAATCTAATAATAAAAATAATCATAATGACATGATTAATCCACAATGGGGATTTAATCCAATAACAAAATAATAAGAATGCTCTTCGCAGTT
>ML785133.1:2125-16780 GCA_009831015.1 Picea engelmannii | reverse complement strand
TCTTCAAAAATTCATTTCTCCTCAACCATGAGGATCCACATGACGTGACACATACCACCGGAAACAACATGATGTATACTATCCATCCATGGGTGTTGTATCTACATGTGCATTTTCCTTCATGTCCAAATACCTTCATCAATATTGCCGTCCAAAAACCATGACTAGGGTTAACATCAATGACAACAACCAATATTCCAACACGAGAAAGAAAGAAGCCTCGGGTTCTAATGTCCGAGGACCCACAGCTGGAGAAGGCACAACTCACCATAGCTGAACTTTACCAGGAGAATAGAGAATTACGACGGCAATTGGCGGCAAAGAAGCTTGAGGTGTCAGTGCCACAGGGTCGTGAAGGGAACACAACCTGGCTCAAGCGACAGCTTCGGGAAGCACAAGATGCGATCGTGAAATT
Source organism: Picea engelmannii (assembly GCA_009831015.1). Lineage (NCBI taxonomy): Eukaryota > Viridiplantae > Streptophyta > Pinopsida > Pinales > Pinaceae > Picea > Picea engelmannii. The sequence goes on along the minus strand of ML785133.1, from coordinate 16,365 downwards.
GCATGAAGTGCAAAGGGTGTCAGAAGAACAAAAAATGAAAACACCTCCAGGAGCGCGAGGCATCCGAGGAGAAAGTCCGTGCACATAAGAGGCATGATGAGCAGACTCTGTTTTGTATTCTCATACATGACACAAAATTTTGATAGTCTTCCCTTTTTTCTCGTGAAATTTTTCATGTTTTCAATGTAACTGGGTTGGTTGGCCAAAAGGTGTAGACAATAGCTACTGTATGTAACCTGAGCTCGATGGGAGTCTAATATATAAAGCCTCAAAATTTTGACGAAAGGATTCTAGTCATAGTAGTTGAATGCATCATTTTTCTCTTTGCGTGTGAATCTACTGTTTTTTTTGTCTAAATTTCTTGTAAGTTAACCCCGACTTTGTGCTTAGTGTTTCTCCGAGTTGTTTTGTATTTTTTATCGATATCCGTCTGCAAAACCTCCAACGCCGATCAAATTCATCATACGGTGCTAACGTTGAACCAATGACTCGAGATAGATGGTAATGAAAACTGAGAACTTAGCTTGCGGGTGATGGTCGGACTCAGAACTTTGTTCAAGTCGAGCGCTCTATGCTTAACTTGGGATTGCCGAAGTCAAAACGTATCGGGGACCGACCCTCATAAATAATCCTAACATGTGGTTTCCTTTAGGATCATCATCCTTGAAATCTCCTCGATACCGACAACGTTTCGGAATTTGATGATCGACGATATCATTTTACTTTCGTTCAATGCTTACTCTTTTCACCTTTTACTGATGTCGAAAGGGATCAGCCGTCGGTGATATCCTTGAGTGATGCTTGTCGCTGAAGAGAAACTTCCGTTTACTGACGCCAACGAAGATCGACGCTCGATGACCTCAGTTCTCTTGAATGATTTCCTTTCATGCTTAATCCTTTCCGATGCCGAATTTCTTAAGCGCGTCAGGGAGAATTCTCGACTGTTGATTCTTTAATTAAGTGTTAGTATTTTAAGTTATGTGTTTTCGCATGTCAAGCAAAATTTGAGAGACTTAAATGAGAAACAAAAGTGATAAGCAAAGGAAACATTTCTCATACTAAAGTATAATCAAACAATGCAAAAGATCAAGTGGTACCCAAAAAGTAAAATTTAACATAAGATTTTTAGGGTGTGTCGAGTGCTCAACAAATGGCGACTTACTGGGCGAAAGCAAAATATCTGTTCCTCCTTCATGTTCGGCTGATATGAAAGCTGGTGGAGAACCTTACTGGTTGTAAATCAGAGCTTCATTTACCCTTACATTTGAAATTTTCCAGTTGATGCTTTCAGGTCTACCTGTGGGGTTTTTAACCTTTATTCCTCCTTCGTTTCTTACAACCCTGACTCATGCCTTTTTTGACAAAAATCTAGTAAATTATTCACTAGTATGAAGCCTTTAGTTACCTTTGATAAGTTACTACGGTGTTTCTTCGCTGCCAGCGAGTGTCCATATCCCTGGCGGATTCACCCCAACATCACAGACCTTGATCCGCTGCCAGCGAGCGTCCATAGCCCTGACAGAGATATCTGCATACACTCTCTCACTGTTCACTCATTTGATATAGTTAACTTTGATTTCGATAGAATTCCCTGAGCGAGTGGGAGAGGATGATGTCTGTTTAATTTGCAAAGTGAGATGGTTTAAAGTGAATCCTTTGCTAGCTTTATCTTTGGGGTTCATGCAGTCCTTTTCAGCTTTCCAACTTTCCCGTAAGGTTTCACCAGACCACCGGGTAGACCTTTCTACATTTATCCAAAGTTGTTCATCTACGTGGGGTTAGATAGAGGACTCTTCAAAGAAACCGTAGGTTCCTCGACACTTCCTTGTGTTGTATGTGAGCAATGAGTTAGGAACAAAGTTCGCTATGTTGCATGATTTGAGGTCAACCATTGTCTTGCTAAACACAACCTTCAAAAGTGCGGAAATCAAACAACAAAAGAAAATAAAATAAAAAATAAAAGTGATTCGCAGTCAACCTAGATGAAACAACTCATGAAATACGCATACAAAATATAAAACTCAAAAATAATACACACACACACACACACACACACACATATGTATATATTTTAATGGAAATATTGTTTTAGGGCTTGGCCGTTTACTGGGAGGGCGTCAGGTTCCCCCCTCAGATTCTGTAATCGATAAATACCTGCCCAATATTCTCAGCCACCTGGAAAGGCCCGAGCCATATATTCTAAAACTTAGAGTGTTTGCCTTTAGGTTCATTTTCTCTGTCCCATTTTAGGACCAAGTCCCCTACTTCAAAATCCTTCTCTTTAGCCTTATGCTTGTCAAACCATCTTTTAACAATTTGTTGGTGGGCCATGAATTTTGATTTAGCCTTTTCCCTTTCTTCCTCTAGCATGAGCAGAGTGTCAATTCTTTGTTGTATCACTGATGAAGGCTGTCCTTCAAAATCTTGGGCTAGTTGAAGAGATGGGAGATAAAGCCCGTTCACGAGAATGGCTTCCTTCCTGTACACCATAAAGTATGGGGAATTTCCTATGGCTTCCTTGGGTGTGACTCTATTGGCCTATAGAGCGTTATGGAGTAAATTATGCCAATTCCTTTGGTTGTCTGCAACTGTCTTCTTTAATATTCTCACTAGGTTCTTATTGGTTGATTCTGCCACCCCATTTCCCTGTGGATAATAATTCACAGAGTACCTAATTATGATTCCTTTGTCTTGAGCGAACTCTGTCAATAGTGCAGAAGAAAAATAAGTTGCATTATCAAAAAACAGGACATAAGGGATCCCAAACCTTTTGATCAACTGTTGTTCTATGAATTGGATTACCACCTTCTCATTTACATGGGTCAGAGGGATGGCCTCTGCCCATTTCGTGAAATAATTGGTGGCGGTAAGTATATACTTATGTTGTTTTAAAGAACTGTGTGTGATTTCTCCTATGATATCTAACCCCCATTGCTCAAAAGGCCTAGAGACAGTCACTGGTTGGAGTGGGATTGCCACTCTCTTCTCCCTCCCAAAGCTTATTTGACAGGTTTTGCAGTTTCTAGCGTAAGTGTGAGCATCTTTGAACAAGGTGGGCCAATAATAACCAGCTCTAAGTATCTTATGAGCGGTGGTGTTTCCTGTGAAATGTCCACCGATGGGTCCATCATGAAGCTCCTTTAGAACTTTCTCTGCATCTTCACATTCAAGACATCTAGATGTGACATGACATGTTCTTTCTTCTCTACATAGACTGGTGTGCGCACGATACAATTTGTGTTGTTCTTGAGATATGATATGTGCAACAAATATTCTTCAAGATTATATTTTCATGTCTGGGTAGTTTGCCACAGAAAACTGAGAACTTGTATCGTGGGCACACCAGTCTGTGTAGAGGATAAAGAACATAGTTAAAAGGCATATCTAGATGAATTTCCAGGGAAAACCAGAAATTGTTTAGCTGCGGCCATGCAATTGCGTGATATTTTTTGCCTTGTAATATATTTTGGCCAGGGAAAAAAAAGCTAGACATTTACATCCATGGATAGAGAAGCACAAAGGTTCATGTTTCTGCTTTTGTAAACTGTTTGTTGAGTTAGTTTTGTTGTATCTACATATTGCTTGTTCTCCAGTGAATACTAGCTTCAATTGATGTTCATTGAATTTTGTGGGTTCCCACATTGAAACAAACAGAGTAACTGGAGAAAAGGAGGGAGTCTTGACTGCATTGACTGAAGAGGATATAGAAAGGTGCATGCTTGTACTGTTGTTTCATATTGCACTGTTTTGTATTTCATTTATGGTCTGTATATGTGTTAAACTAGTTGCGTGCCTTCCTACATGGTAAGTTATCTTGGTTACATAGGTTCCTTCCTGCATACTAAGCTAGTTTATGTCCGTTGTGTTTGCGTTGCATTGCTGCATTTAAAGAAACATAATTGCTGGACAGGACAAAGCACTCTTTGGTGGGTAAATAGACCTTTTTCTTTTTCTTTTAGATGTATGTTTTCATACTAACTTACCTTCGTCTCGATTTCATCTTCGGCGATGCTGCCTTGGAAAAAACAGGTTGCTTGGACAGGGAGATGAATTCTTCTGTGCATCAGTAGAGGGTTCTGTGGTACAATCTTCTAAAAGGTATACCAAGTGTGCCAGTAAATTAAATATATAAACCAGGTGGGAGCATATAATATTAGACTTGAAAATGATGAATTTGCAGTAATGGGCCTTTCAACGCTCCCTGTTTCTACTTTTTCCATTTTCTATTATCCCTTTTGTTTTCTAATTCATCTGCTTAGTGTGGTTTCTGAAAATTCCCTCGTGCTCCAGTTGGTGAACTAATAGACTGACATATGTGGTTCTGCTTCTACCTTATTCCATAGTTACCCACTTTGTCGATTGCGGCTACTAGGTTGGCAAGTTGAATATTTCTCCCCTGGCTTTCGGGGGTCCGCGATATACAAATTGGCGATGGTGACCCGCGGTCACGCCTTGTTTACTGTTAAACATTTCTCCAGTTAGAAAATTAAGATGCATACAATTTTACGGTTATTTGGTCCTTCCGATGGACAATATACAATGCATATATTTGTTTAGTCTCGATGTTCATCTGCACATGCTTGCATCAGAAAAAGTTGGACTAGTGAGACGGCCATGAGCAGTCAGTTATCCCAGACATCGACAGACCGACAAGGTAAAGATGCATACGTTGTGCTCTTACTATGTTTACTAAACAAATTTCCCGGGCTATATATTCATCTATGGCATGGAGGATATGCTGATGCCATTTGTAATACATGGTTTCCAGCTCGCAAGAAGTATCAACAAGTACAAGCGAAACGTCGAACGTGCTGCATGTTCCACAGACCAAGAGGTGTGGTTGTGAAACTGTGGCTCCATAGTTCATCAATACTATTCGTGTACTTGTAGCACACTACCATTCACTTTAGTTTTCCTATTCAAAAAATGTCATCAGGTCTAGAGTTGTGACATCCAAAGTACTGTCAATAGAGGGCTTGAACAACTACCAAACTGGACAACTGTTCGTTGGGGACATAATGGTTTTCTATACCACCTACTTGGATAAGGAAAACAAAAGTAGATTCATTATGCGTGCTGATATGATAGACAAGGATGCCATGGTGACAGTCACATTGACTATTCCTACACAACTTGTCCAGAAACATGCAGAAAAGATATTGCCGCATAATGGGATATCCATTACAAATTTTAATGTATTGCCCCAAACAATATATGACCGTGGTGATTGCAATCGAATTATTTTTCTCAATGAAACAAGCATTGTGGAAAAAAAATACTACTATTTGTTTAGAATATCGCTTCCTCCCGGACTCGACTATTAGGCAGCTTGCACAGAGCACTGATATTTACCCAATTGGAACGATTGGGGATGCTGTGACACTGGCAAGAAAATTTGGGTTGCAACACATTCTCCATATAATGGATGGAGAGTCAGACAACGACAAGGCAATGGTACCGCTTTTCATATTTAGTTTTGTTCTTAACTTTCGCATCTGCATATATGTCGGATAAGTTACACAAATATTGCACTGTTCCATGTTGCAGCTACAATTGTTCGATACGTACTCAGATTTGTTTTAGAGGGAAGATTCCACTTATGTTGTTCAAAAATATAACAAAGAAGAAGGATGCTAGAGAAAGGATCTTTCGGACAACCCAAGAAATGTTTGTAACAGGGTTGCAAGTAGATATTGTAGAGGATCTGGAGAAACTAGCTAGATCTACAATTGTTGTGCATATACATCCACAAAATCATCCTCACTTTGCTTATAGAAATAGCCTTCAACAAATTTATGCACCTTTTTACTTTTTCTTTTTTGTTTTAAAGGGGAGGGGGGGATGCAGTTGTGTATTATATTGTTCAATGTATTAATCCATTTGCTTGCATTGCCAGGTTGAAGGTCTTTTAGTTGCAGCCAATGTGTACTCGACCCCCTTTGAACCTGTATGTAAAAAATTCCATTCTACTACTTCTGCCTCCGCTTTGATAAGTGATGATACGATTGATTATCTGCGATGCGGTGAAAAATGTCCATATATTTATGGATATTGCGTCAATGGTGTTATCCGAACCGTGGGCAACACAACTTTGCAGTGTTCGGTTAGGCAACCTCTGTTACAAAATGTGCTTCCTGAATTGGTAGAGTTGTCGTATGAAACATATCTACAGAAAAAGGCAAGCAATGTCTATATGTTGCAGCAACTTCGGATACAGAGCAAATTCACCTTAAATGAGGACAATGCAATTTTGCATATTGGCTAAAGAAGGTCAAAAAAATAAATTAAATCAAACTTTGGGAGGAAACAAAAGATACCTCATGTCTCTCTGTAATATTTGTTCAACATCCATATGAATGTTCGTTTCAAGAGAAAAGGAATGCGCCGACGTCTTTTCTTTGTATATCAAATTGTTTGGTGCAAAGGTCGATGGCTTCTGCTCAATGGAAACTTCTGGGAACTTTCTTCTAGGTTGTTTAAAGTATGGTTGGTTCTTGGTTATTTGGTTTGTCAGTCAATTTGTATACCATGGAACTCCAACTCTTATTTGGAGGACATGAAACAATATAATTGAATTTTTTTGGCCAGCTGGCACGCAGATCTGCCTAATAATTTCTATGGCACTGTGACACAAATGTACTATGTGACTTGTTTTGGCAAATTTCCTTGATCGATGAACTTGGTCAAATTATTGTTGTGAAATAATTTGAAATGAACGAATATATAGTGTGCGAAGTGCAATTGTCCTATCATACCAACAAGAGGCTCTTAAAATTCAAATTGATTGTTGTTTTCGCAATTTTTGCTTATTCGATGAACTTGGTAAAATTAATATCATGGAATAATTTGAAATCAATGAATATATACTGTGCAGAGTGAAATTGTGCTATCATATGAACAAGAGGGCCTTAAACTTCAAATTGGTCCTTGTTATGCTTGTGGTGATAGAATTTTACAAAACAATTCTTTTGTTTCCTTCATTTTTTAAAAAAATAAGCGATTTAACATCCTTTAATAATTTAATGTAATTCACTTGTACAATAACAATAGTTAATATTAATATCTTAGTATCTGAAAATAATGCTTTTAGCTGAAGTTAGATAGGATGAGCATTGCTAAACAATTGCAATCTTGAACCTGCCAGACGTGGAATCCGCAAGTCCACCTGTCAATTTGTATATTGCGGAAGTCTGGGTGATATTTGCAGGACACCGAACAAAAGAGGTTCAAATTTCAGCGCGCCAGACCGAGAACCCGCGATCCAAAAAGTGTCCAAGTATGGAACGAGGGATCCACATATGCTCTATAAAATATCTTGTCCATACTTTCTAAAAGTACATGTTTACTATGTATTGCTTGTTTGTCGAAAAACTTTTATATCAGTCGCCTGACCAGATTGTACAAACTTTCTCGTTTAATTAAATTCTGCAATAGCAAAAATTATTATTAATAATTTAGTATTGAAAATCATGTTTTTAGATATGTTAGATAGTTGATAGGGATTAGTATCTGTAAACAATGGCAAACTTGAACCAACTAGCCCTCAAGTCCATCTGTCAATCTATATATCGCGGAACTTCGAGGGCTATTCAGAGGACAAGGAACAATGAAAACTGCAATGTTAAGCCATGCAACCCACAGGTTTGTTTGTCAATTTGTAAATCGTGGAGATGTGCCTGGTGTTTGTACAACACGAAACAATAGAGGCCCAATTTTCAGCTCACGATCCCCATAGACCCGATAAAAAAAAATCGCTAGATATGAAATTCATACGAGATCGCTACGGGACAATAAAACTGCAATGTTCAACCAACTAGCCTGAGTCCACCTGTCCACTTGTATATCGCGGAATTCTAAGTGCTATTTGTAGGAGATGAAACAATAGAGACTCTATTTTCGGCCCGCCAGGCCGCGAACCAAAAACTGCCTAGGTATGGAATGAGGGATCCGCATATGCTGTATAAAATCTCATTCCATAGTTTATATAGAGACAATTTCCACAAGTCCACATGTCAACTTGTATATCGCAGAAGTCTAGGTGCTATTTGTAGGACACAGAACAATAGATACTTAATTTTCAACCTGCCACGTCGCGAACCCGCGATCCAAAAAGTGCCCAAGTATGGAATGAGGGATCTGCATATGTTCTAGAACAATGTTTTTGTACAACACATAACAATAGAGGCCCAATTTTCAGCTCGCCATCCCCAGAGCTCTCGATAAAAAAAAATTGCTCAATATGAAATTCATACGGGATCTCCGCATATGTTGTATAAAATATCATTCCATACTTTATTTAGAGACTGTGTCCACAAGTCCGCGTGTCAATTTGTATATTGCGGAAGTCTAGGTGCTATTTGTGGGACACAGAACAATATATACTTAATTTTCAGCTTGCCAGGTCGTGAACCCACGATAAAAAAAGTGCCGAAGTATGGAATGAGGGATCCACATATGTTCTAGAAAAATGTGTTTGTAAAGTGCGGAACAATAGATGCCCAATTTCCAGCACGCCAGCCCCAGAGCGCCTGATAAAAAAAAATGCTAAATTTGAAATTCATACGGGATCACTACGGGACAATAAAAGTGCAATGTTCAGCCAACCAGCCCGAGTCCACCTATCAATTTGTATATCGCGGAAGTCTGGGTGCTATTTATAGGAGACAAAACAATAGAGACTCTATTTTCGGCATGCCAACCCACGAACTCGCGATCCAAGAACTGCCTAAGTATGGAATGAGTGATCCACATATGTTGTATAAAATCTCATTCCATACTTTATATAGAGACTATGTCCAAAAGTCTGCATGTCAATTTGTATATCTCGGAAGTCTAGGTGCTATTTGTAGGACACGAAACAATAGATACTTAATTTTCAACCCACCAGGTCGCGAACTCGCGATCCAAAAAGTGCTCAAGTATGGAATGAGGGATCCGCATATGTTCTAAAACACTATCAATTTGTATATCGCGGAATTCTGGGTGCTATTTGTAGGAGATAGAACAATAAAGACTCTATTTTCAATCCGCCAGGCCACGAGCACGCGATCCAAAAAATGATTAAGTATGGAATGAGGGATCCACATATGCTGTATAAAATCTCATTCCATACTTTATATAGGCTATGTCCACAAGTCCACGTGTGAATTTGTATATCGCGGAAGTCTAGGTGCTATTTGTAGGACACAAAAGTCTAGGTGGTATTTGTAGGACACAAAATAATAGATACTTAATTTTTCAGCCCGCCAGTTCACGAACCCATGATCCAAAAAGTGCCCAAGTATGGAATGAGGGATCCACATATGTTCTAGAACACTATCAATTTGTATATCATGGAAGTCTGGGTGTTATTTGTAGGAGACATAACAATAGAGACTCTCTTTTCGGCCCGCTAGACCGCGAGCCCATGATCCAAAAACTTCCTAAGTATGGAATGAGGGATCCGCATATGTTGTATAAAATCTCATTCCATACTTTATATAGAAACTATCCACAAGTCCGCGTGTGAATTTGTATATCGCGGAACTATAGGTGCTATTTGTAGGACACGAAACAATAGATACTTAATTTTCAGCCCACCAAGCCGCAAACTTGCGATCAAATGCAATGTTCAGCCAAGGAGCCTGTAGGTTCTCCTGTCAATTTGTATACCACAGAAATCTAGGTGCTATTTGTAGGACACATAACAATAGAGACTCTTTTTTCAGCCCGTGAGGCCGCCAACCCACGATAAAAAAAGTGCCTAAGTATGGAATGACTCTTTTTTATATTGCTCGTTTGTGGAAATACTTTTATATCACTCAACCGACTAGATTGTGCAAACTTTCTCGTATAATTAAATTATGCAATATAAATATTTAATAGTAATAATTTAGCGCAGGTCAAGTTCTGAATTTGTATATCGCGGAATTGTTAGTGCTATTTGTAGAGCGCGAAATAATAGATGCCCAATTTTTTGCCCACCAGCCTGAGAACCCCCGATCCAAAAAAGTGGCTAATTATGAAATTAATATGGAATCGCTAAGGACAAAAAAATTGCAATGTTGAACCAACCAACCCACAAATCCACCTGTCAATTTGTATATCACAGAAGTGTAGGTGCTATTTGTAGGACACGGAACAATAGAGGCTCAATTTTCAGCCCGCCAGGCCGAGAACCATTGGCCCTTCTCGTGTCCTAGGTATATCTTCACCTGACCGCTTTTCATACTTTGGTATTTCTTGGAATCAACTTAGCCATTGCTGCTGCCTTCGTACTTGTTTCCAGATATGCAATAATTAATCTTTAATGCTAGTAGCCATCCTACATCAACTGTTAAAACTGTCATTAATGTCTGGAAGTCCGGAGAAGATTTGTCATTAGTACGAATTAAACTAAGATTTGCCCACAAGCATGTTATCCTTTCCAAGTATTCATTTCAAAGGCCACACAATCTTTTTTTTTTGTGCGCTGATGGGTTGGTACTTTTAAGAAATTTATGATTCTTAATCTCTTTTCGTCGTCACCGCCACGTTCACACTTTTTTCTAATTATGCAATTAGTGAGCTGTGATGGTCACAACTCATTCCGCATGAACCTTGGAAATTATCATTGATCAACGAAATGCTCGAGGAGATATTCCATTGATACACATTAAACCATAATTTGCGGAGGCTTATATTATCCCTCCCCGATTTTCATTTCAAACATCATCTTGGCCAAACGAAAATTCTAAATAACTTTAGGCAACAGTTCTCTCCACACATAATAAACACATTGGGGCATAATGGCCAAAGGTTCCACTATTCCAAGGCATATTCTTACTATTCTGTAATGTCCCCACTTTGGGACATCATCACAGGGTAGAGATTTATGATTACCAGAGTAGCCAGATGGGTGCTAGAGCGAGTACATGGGTATTTGAGAGGCATTGTGGGGTCCAGATTGCATTGATGATCATATTCCATCATTATGAGCCATTCCTCATAGGTTGGCTTTGGTTTCGTTGCATTCCGACGATTTCCATGATTTTGACTATTTTGAGCTATAAGTCAATGGAATTCACTAAAGAGGTCATTTTGGGCACATTACTTGGAGGAACCTCTCAGTGTAATATCTCATTGGAATCGGGAGGAGCAACACCATAGGATGGGATGGCTAGAAGTGACTTTTAGTGGCCAGGGAAGCCACAAGGAGAGATAAGGAGCTTTTCAAAGGTAAAAAGGTTAATTAATTAATTAAAGTGATTTAATTAATTAATTAAATATTAATAAAATGAAAGTCACTTTGGAGGGACAAGGTGAGCCAAAAAGTATAAAGGAAAGGAAAGGGCATCTTCTCATTCATTCATGTATGATCTTATTTTGATTTCTGGCTTCTAGCTAGTGAGCCCAACATTTGGAGTTTTGAGGGTTTTGACTTAACAAACCCTAGAGGACGATTCGGTGGTGAAAGATTCCACCTAGCTTATCCCAAGATTGGTCTCGGAGCTACAATATGCTCCCACACCATTCTAGTTCCATATCTACTCACTTGCAGGAGGATTCCACATCAGTTGCTTGTGCAGATAGAGAGAGGGCGCACCAGTTGGGGGTTTCCAACAAGGGGGGCACACGATTCATTGAGGAGGGATTCGTCCTAGCTGAGGAGAAGGGATTCCGGGAATTCCAGGTATTGTGTTTCCTTTGCAGGTGTCTTGGCATCATTCTTGGTGGTTTTCCGGAGTCTTTCAGTGGAGGATCGATTTGTATTGAGAGTGGGACGTTTTCCCAAGAGGAGGGCGCACCATCATTTGGAGAGTAGCTAGATCTAAGGATCTAGAAAGCGTTTTGATGATTTGAGCACTTGGGTTCTCATTACAACGTCCTGATCTATCAGTTTGGAGAGTTTCAGGAGATTTGGAGGGTTCATTCACCTTGGCTGAATTATCTAGGGTTTCATGCATCTAGTGGGGTGCACCATTTAGTGGAGGAGTTCATATCTATAGAGATTGAGAGGGATATCGGAGATTCGGGCACCTGGGTTGTTCTTACCATCACCCGATCTACTGTTTGACACCTTTCTTGAGATGATTGGACATCTTTGGCACCAGGGCTGAATTCTTGATGAGCTTCAGTTATCTAGCAGAGCGTGGCATCTTCCAGCTTGAGGGGTTTGGCACTTGGCATTGGTCTTCATCTCTTATCCAGACTTTGGAGGCTTGTTTTGTATCAGTGGAAGAATTTTGTAGCATCTCATACTTGTTTTCTATTGTCTATCATCTTGGCCATCTATTGAGCATTCCAGATCGACATCTTCATTGTAGCAAGTTTCTCTATTTTATGAATAAAGAAGAATTGAGATGTTTTGGCTTGTCTATCTTATTACATATGGTTGAGGTATGTTCCATGGTTATCTCTTTCTGTTATTTTTTTCATACACATATATAAACACATCTAAAAGGTAGATCAACAAAGTGTTTGACGAAATACCTCACTCAGAAAAAGTTTTAAAAAGACACCAAAACAATGATGATCCTTGCATAATGGCTTGGGATCATTACATATTCATATCCCTCCGCCCAGGAGCAAAAAAGGAGATGGTCCCTTGGTACACTGAGAGATATATTTCAAGCCAAAAAATTCCATCGCAACCCTGGCTGGTCAGAGAACCTGCCTAGTTGCAGTCATTGCTATCGCAGAAGTTGATGCGGGCGATGATATGGAAATGGATGATGGAAATGCAGAGAATCTTCCCACTCCTGCACCCAAATTGAAATCAACCATAACGAATGGACCTTCCCGGTTCGGTGATCACAATCATGACAACACCAAAAGGAGTTTCAGAAAAGAAACTGATGATGAACGCAACAACCACTTTGCACCGCAAAAGTAGGAATTCCAGAGTTCCAAATTAGTCCGTTCTGGGCGGAAGAGTTTCAGTGTAAAGAAATGATATGTTGATGCTCCCAAAGATATATTTCAAGCCAAAAAAATATTTTTTAACATTTTTGGGCATCAGGTCCAAAACTCTCGCTCCTACCACGCATTTTCCTACTAGTCATCTCCTTCTACCCAGAATGAAATAATTTGGGCCTCTGCAATTGCACATGCAAGTTGTGCTACTAAATATTTTTGGACTATGCAGAGGCGGTTTCAGCTAAGGGCTATTCCACTTGCCCTGCAACCATTTTCGTCTTCTTTCTGAGGAAAAGCTTTTGAAAAATATCAATTTCAGCAGAGGATGATTCATCGACGAGAAAACTCCAAGGATCTTGCATACTCTAGAATCCGTGCCTGTGTTTGTTGCATATACCTTCAATGTTTTGGCTCGAAGAACTGGGTCCAATTTCTAAGCATAGATGTACAGTACTTTGTGTTTTTCTTATTTTTTTATTATTTTAAATGGATTTGCTATTAAAAAAAAATTGCCTTGCACTCTTCGTTGCTGCCTCTTTTCTGGGTTTAACACATGTTATAATTGGCATCGTTCGGTGCTCTCGTACTTCTTCGATCTTGTGTTTACTAATACCAATGTACAATGTTGCAACAAAATCGTTATTCTTGTTTCTAGACACGCAATTATTAAGTTTTAATGCTAACATCCCATAATGCAATAAGTTTAATACTTGAGTTAATATGTTGCACTGATGGTAGAATGCATCAAGAACACAGTTACACACACACATTCCAATAAAATCTAATCTTCCACAAAGCATTTGCCGGCAATTAGTAGAAAAGAAAATTTAGTGGTTAAGTTGATATGTTACAGTCATGGAATAATGTATCAAGAACATAGCTGCAGGCATACGTTGCAATAAAATGTAATCTTCAACAACGCATTTGCTGACAATTAGTAGATCATGGTTTTGCAACGATGGCGCTTCTTTGAAACCAATTCGCGCTTATGAAAAACTGCCTTCTGCCTCTCTATTTTCCCACTGTTTTATTCCCTCTAGTTTCTCTTCCCGGTTACTTAATTGTTTTTTTCCCGACAATGCGTTGCTCCACAGCTTCACGGATTCACGCGTTTGCGTTTCCAACGACCACTTCCCCTTTCTTTAAATTGACAGTCTACTGTTCCCTATCCCACAACTGGCACCCAAAGTTCTGCCATATACAAATTGACAGACAAACTTGTGCGCTGGTCGGGTCAACATTGCAATTCTACTTTTCTGTGACCTCCAAACAACATTCAGAGCTCTGGTATATACAAATTGACAGATATTCAAAATTGCAACCATTCTTAGATCATATGCTTTTCCGTATTACGGTACACCTAT
>ML785132.1:989449-1014597 GCA_009831015.1 Picea engelmannii | reverse complement strand
CAAATAACTCCCCGTTATCTGGTTCTCTCATTATCAAAACAATAGAAGTTGTCAAATAGGGAACTGAAAATACTCCAAGTCAAGTGTTCCTAACACCATAAGGCAGGGAGATACCTGTGAAGGGTTGAGGGCCAAGGTCCGGTTGTTCTGTGCGTCCCCCCTTGAGGCACTCACCTCTTGGACGAGATCCAGCCTGTGACCCATTTCTTAGGCCGAAAATATAAATGTCGCACTTTGACCGAGGTACCTAGTGACCAATTTTTAGGACATCTACCCAGGTGGAAATTGTGGGCTGCAATTGCACCTTGATCGGATTTTGTGTGGCTATTGGAAAATATCGCCAGCTCTTTCGGGATATGCCCCCTTTACCCCTCATTATAACCGATTATTTCATCCTTCACTAGTTTCTCTTCTGGTGACTTTAGACCCCACTGTTGAGTATTATTGGAAGCTCCAGTACTATTTGAGAGGAAGGACGTTACATTTTTTAGGACACAAACATTTGTTTTCTTTGATTCCCTACGCAGACAAAACCCCCTTATCCACATATATGCTACTTTTACTTTATGTATGATGCACTTCTGATTACATGTTGATTTAGATATATATTGTGCTAAGTTCAAAAAATTACAACAAATGCTCTTGTTTCTTTATTACTCTCACCACCATTTGCACACATTCACTCAGCTAGTCAGACATCATAGGGGACCAACAGAATCCCCATTGTTCCAGATGCTTGCTAAATCTCCCTCCTATCTTAGGGGGAGTGTCTGGTCTTTCCCACTCATCGACACCACCTTCTCACACTCCAGTGAGTGCCACTGTCTTAGGATCAACATTGTTTGGTTCCACATTACCTGGGTCCACTTCCCAAGGTCCTTCGTCAACTTCCTCTCAAGGGGGAAGTACCAACCCACCTAGCCCCCCTCAAGGGTTAGGTTCACAGAACACTCATACCATGGCAGGAGGTAATCCTCAACCAACACTCTTGATGCCATATTTGGCCTCTCTTAACATACCTGATCTAAGAAAACTCACTAATGATCATATATTGCATGACCCCACATGGCCTGTAATGCCCGCCAAACTACCTTCAGACATCCCCAAGTTTGAAGGAAAAGCAGGGGATGACCCTGCCAATCATGTCATGACTTTCCACCTATGGTTCTCTTCCAACAGTATTATGGATGATTCCATCAGACTTAGATTATTTCAACGCACACTCACTAGCCCATCAGCCAAATGGTATGTAGATGAAAAATCAGGGTCCCATGCGACTTTTGAGTCCTTGCCTAAAGCATTTTTGACCTTCTTCCAATTACCAATCTGCCATGACAATGGTATGGAACTACTCTCTAATTTCAAACAAACCTCAGCCACACATATCGCTAAACACATTCACGAGTGGCGTAGAAGATGTAGTTTGTGCAAAGCAAAAACCACCAAACAATAGTGTCTTGACTGGTTTCTTAGATCACTTGTCTCTCTCCTCGGTAAGGATGTAGCTTCCACCTTCCCTCAATCATAAGAAGAAGCCATTAGTAAGGCTCAACAATATGACCTTATCTATTCATAGTCAGGGTACTTATACACTGTACTTCTTGATCTCCCAAAACCCATGTTGTTTGGCCAAGACAAACCTGGGATGTCTCACTCAGCAGAGGGACTGATTGGTAATACCACTCACCACGATCCACAACCCCAACAACCACCAATGTATGGCACACCTCAATATCCACCAGCATATGGGGGCACCTCTTATTACCCCCCACCCCCTTATCAACAACCATACCCTATTGTTATGCCTCCACCCATCAGTGGGCCACTGCCGGCACCCCCCATACACCCACCTATTCAAACAAGTTCTGGTACCCCCTCTACCTCAGCTTATAGTACTAGTGAAAGCGCCACACCTTCCTATGTACCTTACGAATCATGACCCCCAATGAATCAGTACCTTCCATTTCCTAGTCCCCCACAACCCATGGCTCCCCCACATCCTCACGCTGGGGTAAATTTTGTTCAACCCTCTCCCATTTAGCAATATCAACATTTCAAACAGCTGAATACAGTAAATATTACCCATCCATCTAATAATGCCAAAAAGAAAGGAAGAAACAGGAACAATAACAACCCCGACCAAGGCGGGAATCAACCCCAACAAAACCAACTGGTTGGGGACAACCAAAACCAAGGGAATTAGAACCCCCAGGAGGGCAATAACAACAGGCTTCAAGGGAGAAATAACAATACTGTCAAAACCAAGTTCCCTTGTGCCCTTTGCGGTGAGTTCGGTCATTATACTCATCATTGCCCCCAAATCACTAATTTCAAACAGCTGAAAGACTTAGCCAGTCTACCACATCCTCCAACACCACCTGCCCCTCAGCAGGCCCCATAACAATACGTGCAACAACCCCCACCGGTCATGCTACAGAATCCCATTCCACACCAAGGTGTGATGAACACTCAACAAGAGATACAACCTACCCCACCATAGTTGGGACAATACCTCAATCCAAACAATCCAGCAAATTGTACGATCCTCCTCACCAGTGAGGAAGAAATCCTTCTGCAAACACATAATTGTCAATACCATGCACCCACTGAGTCTCCTCCCATTCCCCCAGAAACAATCCCCACACCAACGGGACCCCCGTTGGTGATCCCACGCCCTAACGCAGAACCACCTCTTTGCATCCCTCGCATCCCATTGCTCAGGAATGTCCACAACCCATAGGCTAGGGCAGCCCATAATTACAGTTTGGTTGATGACTTAGCACAATTCTCGGTTGCCATGTCAGTCTTAGAGGTCCTTCAAACTTGTCCCACTTAGCGAAAATCATTACTTTCCACCTTTGGGGCAGTTGACCCTGTGGATACTTGCCTCATCACATTTGATCTCGATAGCGGAGAACCTCGACTCCCGCTCTAATCGCTTTTCAAATACCAGTAAAAATTTGGAACATAACAGTTCATTGGTGCATCATCGATGAAGGTGCATCTACATGCATTATGTCCAAATCTGTATGGCAGAAACTTATTTCCCCAAAATTCATACCATCTGCCATTACCTTAAGAGATTATGAAGGACTCTTCCAAAATGTCCCTATAGAACTTGGGGGCAAGACCATTCTCATCGACATTGAAGTTATCGATGCCCCACTCGATTATAATATCCTGTTCGGTTGTAGCTACATGTACGCTATAAAGGCAATTGCTTCTTCCGTCTTTCGAACAATAATGTTCCCCCATAACGGGAAGATCATTACCATTGACCAAGTCTCACATTACGAGCCTAACCCTTCTACCAACATCGATAACATTCTCCCTCTCATTCACACGAGTCATGACACATACCCACTCATCAAAATGGGTCCCAGGATTTTCAAAGACCCATCATTGTTAGGAACTTACCACGGTGCGCCATCGCTTCTTCATCCTTCCAATCAAGTATGCATCATGTCATCCAATGGATCTGATATAGCGGATACCCTTCCTCCTCGGGAGGCTTCTATCATATTTGATGTCCCACTAGCCGTAGAGCTCCTCCCTCATTAGCCTCCTGTGAACTCGTCGACTCCACAAGGTCACGAGTCCACCTCTCCCCAAGGCCATATCCCAATTTGGGAAACAGTTCCCCAAGCCATTTCTCAAATCCCCTTTTTTTACCCTCCACCAGGCGTACAAGCTTTCCAAGTAGCCACAACGCTTACCCTCCCTAATATGGTGTTAGCAATTCCAGTTTGGTATTTAATCCACCAGAGATGGTCCCTCGGCCATCCCTTCCCCCCCAAATGGAAGGAATCCCAATGATGATTCCCATACTCACTCCCACCATACCCTTTACACCCCCACTCACTACCCTCCTTGCCACAGCTGGGGGCAGACGAAAGAAGAAGGAGCCCACATCTCCACTTCCCCCATGCATCCAACCTCCTTGCGCGCTATGTGAGAAACATGGACACCAAAACAACAATTGCCCATCTCTATCGGAGTTACGGAATTTGATTCCACTTAATCAAACTCCATCAACACTCACCACTGTAACCAGTACTGCCACTACCACCCCTCATTCTAGTAGTAAAGGGCTGTGAACCAAATTCGCTTGCACTATATGTTCAGAATATGGCCATTATACCCACCATTTCCCAACACTACCATGCTTTCGGCAGACATTAGCTGTAGTACGCCAGAGCTTCTAGAACAAACCCCATCCAGTTACATCATCCCTACCAAAAATCACTGACATCCATTATGTCACAACTTCAGTCAATGAATGTATGAGATGCCCATGCTCTCTATGTGAATCCTTAGATCATTTTACATACCAATGTCCTATGATCATTGAATACAGGCAATGCCAATTGACCCTGATTCAAACCACGACGCCCCCTACATAATCGATGGTCAACCTTACCTCATCACTAGAGATTCTTCATATCATTTCTCCTGAACTCGAGGCACTCCCGATGCCTCCATGGTTCTTGGATGAACTATCTGAGGATTCAGCCCCAAATCCCCCCAATTCTCCTATCCATTTCCCTACGAAAATATTACACCCAACTACCATTGGTACTCCTCAGTACTTCGATATTTGGTTTATGTCGAGTGAACCATCACAATCTCATTGCATCATTCCCCTGCTTCTTCTTCACCCGAAGACCACCACATGACGACAGTCACCGATATCGCTCTTTTAGACCCCTTGTATTTCCGCCAATTTCACTGTGACGAGGACATACTCGAGGAACTAAACACCCCCGACTACCCATGGGATGCACTACATCATCGAGCACTCTTCTTTCAACATGAAGCCTCCACGCCTCCTAATTAACACCCCATATACACAGACCAAACCAAATATTTTATCCCATCAGGGCATATCGACTGGTTCAATAACCCCATTCTTGCCCCTGACACTTTTGAAGAAGGCAACATGGCCAACATTTCCCCGACCATCAAACTCGATATTTCCATAAAAAATGGAGTCGTCAAGGAAATCACCATTGGCACCACTTGCACTCCTCCAGAAATCATCGCCTATAAAGCCCTCTTCCAAGAATATCGGGATATTTTTTCCTGGTCATACAAAGAAATGCCTTGCCTTGATCCCTCGATCGTTGAACATCGCATCGACACTTGTCCTGACATAACCCTAGTTCATAAAAAACAACGACCGCTACACCCATCCAAAGCAGCGACCATCAAAGTTGAGATTGACAAATTACGCGTTGTCGGGTTCATCTACCCCATATCCTATACATCATGGGTTTCCAACCCTGTACCCGTTAAAAAAAAACAGGGCACTATCCGCGTCTGCACGGACTTTCACGATCTCAATCAAGCATGTCCCAAAGACAACTTTCCAACGCCTTTCATTGATCAAATTATCGATGATTGTGTAGGCCACAAGGCTCTATCCTTCATGGACAGTTTCTCTGGTTATAATCAAATCCAAATCCACCTCGCCGATCAATACAAAAACGCATTCACTACCCCTTGGGGTACTTTTTCATATCGTGTCTTTCCGTTTGGCCTAAAGAATGCTGGCACATCATAAGTAGAGAACAAGTGATTTTTAAGTTTTTCTATAGCCCAAAAATTGTCAAAATAGCGTGACTAATGACTTTTTATTGTTGATGATTGTAGGTAAATTTAGCGAAAGTCATGATCGAGTGGAAATAAAGAGAACATGATCTCAATGAAATGGCCATGTTTCAAATCCCTTGATCAAGGGCCGCATTGAGGAATTGTGGTCTCCTCAAGTTCTTTAAGATGAAAAAGATGAAGAAAGAGGTTCTTATTCTCAAGTATATGATCAAGCTATGGAATGTTGTGGAACAAGGGTTCCAAATTGGAACGCAACTTATTACCATTGAGTTGGAAGATGTGTATTTCCTGATCGACCTCTCAAAGAGAGGGGCCCTCGTTATTTTATTCGGACAGAGGGCACTTCCCATGCCTGTAGAAGAGTACTTGGCAAACCATTGTGTCTCGAGATCGAGATTGGTGGGAGGTAGAATCACGATCAAAGACATCAGGGATCTAACTCTTCGATCCATTCTATTTTCCATTACGAGTATAGCGGGTAGTGCCAGCTCACTCTTTTTTTCAATATCACAGGTGGCCTATGGTTTACAGTGTCTGGAGACAACACTATTTAAATGGAGAGAAGGTTTCCTTTAGAATGTGAAGGAACATATTTTGAGATGCGGAGCAGGGCAGCAGAAGCAGTTTGGATACAGTTCATTTATGGTTTCATTCTTCCTAGAACACATTCCTCAGATGCAACCATAGATTGCATTGGTAGTACGATCAATGGGAGAACCATGTATGGAGCGATGGACTAGTCTATCTTTGAGGCTAGGAGCAGAGTCAGAGTTCAGGTTCACTGGTGACTTCTTCGCTTGGCTGAGACACCAATTGATTGTGATAGAAGACTTCCCATACACCGAACTATATTTTCGAGGGAGCATGGACCTGGTTCTTCCAGATGGGGTAGACTAGGATGAGTTAGGTAAGAAACCAAATATAATCTCGTCAAGTGTCTTTTTTATTTTAAAAATATGTTATTTTTTGGGGTACATGGAAGAGTTTTTTAACAGACGTATCATGTCATCATGCAGATAGGGGAGCAACACATCCGACAGGGATACTGGCACTAGGGTTTCGTGGATATGTTCATGTAGTGGTGGATCACGAGGTAGTGGCAGGGGGACTTTGGGAGGTTGAAAGAAACCTCCAATGTCTCATGATGGGTGTCCCTCCTCTTAGGAGGCAGGATGTGCCCTTCTACAAAGACACACCGTGGGAGTTTCTGAGAGTCTAAACTCTTTACTGAGATGAGTGGCCCACGTAGTAGTGTGCTACTCAGAGCACAATGTGATGCAGGGAGATTAGAATCTTCTTGATGATTCATATAGTCTATTATGACGATGCTTATGGGTGTGAGGACCCAATATTTTTCCCTTCTATGTCCCTTTTGATGTAACGAAAACATTTTCTATCATGCTATATATATATTTGAGTTTTTGAAGTGCCAAATGATGTTTTCCAAATAATGATGTATTTATGTGATGTGTTTTAATTTACATGTGATGTAACTTATATGATTTATATCTTTTATGAAACATCATCTATGTGTGAGATACCGATCCATGATTTAATTGGCTAACGAATCCAACGTTGCATTGAGTTCTCTTGGTATGTGTTTGTATTCAATAAAATCAAACATTCATTCAAGACAACGAACTCGTAGATGGAGACGTAGTAGGGTAGGATTGCGAATAGCGTAGATTCGGTTAAGTTGACAGACCACGAGATGAGAGTCCAGGTTGATGATCATATGAGAAATACGTAGGGAAGAGGCTTCAGTTAAAAGTCCGATGACAACATGAAATTCTGCCATGTTGTTAGTTTTCGATCCCAAGAAAATACCTCCTGAACTCACCAACTCATCAGAGTGGTAAATGAACCAAGCTGTAGAAGCGATGTTCTGGTTGTGTCGACTAGCGCCATCCGCAAACCCGGCAAAGATAGGAAAGGAAGATGTCATCTACGCACACAAAAAGAAGAAACCATATGAGTGGCTAAGGAAAAACTCGTGCATGCAATAGAAAAAGACACACCAAACTAAAAATACAATAGTGTACAAAGCACACATGGTAGATGTTCTATGCATAGTACTTATTAAGGTAAATCCCATTTCGGGGCTCACCCAGGGATATTTCATCGTAGTCAATTAGCTCGTAGGTGCCTCTATGTAAAACATGTTTCACGATGTAAGGACCATGCCACAAAGGTTCTAACTTGCCTGCCCCTAACTTATCATGATCCTGGTCATAAACGAGGACTAGGTCTCCTTCTATGAAAGTACGAGGGTGGACAGATTTGTCATATTGATTCTTTTTCCTCTTTTGATACGTCTCGTTAATGAGAGAAGAATCACGACGTGTTTAATCCAACCTGGTCAGATGTAGTAAACCTTATTCTTCAATAGAAGTGTGGGTTAGGAGTTCTACTTTGATTTTCAATGAGGGGATTTCACACTCGATGGGTAATACAACTTCTATGCCATATACTAACTGGAAAGGAGTGAATCTAGTAGCAGTCTTCACTGAGGTACGGTAATCCCAGAGAGAAGAGAAAAGTTGTAGATGCCAAGATGTCTTGTTTTCCCCTACCATATGTTGAATCATGGTTTTAAGGACCTTATTGATGGCTTCAACTTGTCCATTCGCTTGAGGATAGTACGAGGATGAATTCTCATGGAAAAAACCCAACTTGGCATGAAAATCACTCATCATCTGGTTTTGAAAGTGTGAACCATGATCAGTGATAGTGGCATGTGGAACACCAAAGTGAGTGATGATGTGGTTGAAGAAGAAAAGAGATGTAGTACAACCATCATTTAGAAAGGTAGGCATAGCCTCAGCCCATTTTGTGAAGTAATAGATGACGACGATGATGTAACCATGCCCCCTGGTAAGGTAGGCTTACACTGCATGAAATCAATGCCCCATTTGGAAAAGGGGCTAATGGAAATAATGGGATGCAGCGGAGAAGGGTAGGTACGTGCCTTTTTATGAAAAACTTGGTAGGGTGGGAATTTTTTGACGACCTCAATACAAGCTTTGAAAATAGAGGGCCAAAAGTAGTCGGCATGTAAAATTTTCTGAGTTGTAGGCATCCCAGAAAGGTGACCGCCACATGCTCCAAGGTGAAAGTCATTAAGGACGCACTCATCCTCTTCATGAGTCACACATTGTCGCATGATAGTATCAATACAATGGAGATACGAAGTGTCTTCGAGGATAAGTTAGTGTTGAGAATGGTGACGAATATGACGATGTTCTTCACAAGAGATATCAAGATGAAAACATTGGGTCTGGAGATAGAGAAGGATATCTCCACACCAGGGATTAGACGTGCTGATGAGGAACAAAGTCTCATCAGGAAGAGAATCTCTGGGTTCAATATCTTCATCAGCATGGGGAAGGTTGCATATGAGCTCTGCAAACACCAAGGAACTTTTAGCTTTGGACTTAGCAAATTCAAGATCGAATTCCTGAAGGATGATGATCCATTTAGAATATTTTCCCCTGAGAACTTGACGTGTCAAAATACGATACATGGGGTTTGAGTCCGTGATAAATGTGGTGGTGTGTAGTAATATGTAATGGTGAAATATTTGGACAACGATGACGGCTGCCAGAGCCAACTTTTCAACATGCAGATATCAAAGCTCGGGGCCGGATAGACTTTTTCTCAGATAGTATATCACATGTTCTTCACTGGTAGGGTCCTCTTGAACTAACACCATAGTGATAGTGGAAGTAGAGGCTGCTAAGTAAAGGATAGAGTCCTACGTATAATTTAGAGGATGTAATAGAGGTGCGTTGGTCAATGCATTCTTAAGAACATCAAAATATCGTTGATCAGTGTCATCCCAGATGAAAGGAGTGTCTTTCTGCAACAATTGCATAAATCCTTTGGTAATCTCAGTGTAGTTACATATAAAATGATGAAGAAAGTTTGCTTTCCCTTGCAATCTTTGGAGTTGGGTCAAGTTGTTAAGTGGAGGTAAAGCAAGAATAAATTTAATCTTTAAGGGATCCACCCAAATCCCATCTTTGGAGGCAACGAAACCGAGGAATTGACCTGATTCGACAACAAAGATACACTTATGTGGGTTCAAACGAATACATTAGAACCAACATCAAAGAAAAATAGCTCGTAGATTACCAATATGGTCTGATCCACTGGATGAGTGGGTCGGTAAATCGTTGAGGTAAGGTTCCGCAATATGTTTGATATCATGGAAAGCTTATGACATGGCCCACTGGAATGTAGCACCAACATTTTTTAGGCCAAATGGTAGTTTTCGATAGGCCAAAGTTCCCCACGGGTAGATGAAGGTTATCTTATGCTGATCAGCAGGTAAAATGTCAATCTGGTTGTACCCTAAGAATCCATCCATGAAAGAGAAAATCATGCTACCAGCACAATTATCAACGATCTCGTTGATGAAGGGTGTAGGGTAATTGTGTTTTGTACAAGACTTATTGAGATCCCTATAATCAACAAAGACATGAATGGTCCCTTGTTTGTTAGCGATCGAAACAATGTTAGAGACCCATTCTGTCAAGGGGAAAGGATAGATGAAGCCAGATTTCAAATGTTTCTCAACTTCTTCCTTTATAGTCGCAGTTTTCTTAGGATGAACTGGGTGAAGTTTTTGTCAAATAGGTTTAACACCTAGGCAAGTTCTAATTTCATGCACAACGATTGATGGGTTGATCCCTAGAATTTACTCATAGCTCCAAGTGAAGACATCACATAATTCTTTGAATAAGGCAGTATAAGAGACCACCTCCTCGGGAGAACAATTAGCATTGAGATTAATATTTTCCACGACACCTTCTTTGATCGAAATATCAATAACGATCATGGAAGAAATGTTTCCTAAATTCCCCTCAAAAATAGTATCCTGTGTAAGTATGGGATATTTTGGAAAGTCGACAACATCGGTGGGGAAGATAGAGTGTATATCTTCCTAGATTTCTTTGAGAGGTGGAAGAAAATAAGATCGATGGTGGTTATCATCCCAAGGTACTTTTCCAATGCTAAGAATTTCCATAATAGATTCATCGGAAGGAATTTTTTTAGAAATGTAGTCGAAAACAGAAGACAAGGGGTTCAACCAAGATGGAATTGATTAAGTGTCGGGCACCAATAGATGTTGGTCATTCGAGGAGGGAGAGGCAGACTGAATAACAATGTATGAAGCCTCAATTTGAGTAAGTAGCATGGCATCACCTAGTGCATCAAACTCTAGAGGACTAGGTACAATCTAAGGATTAGATGATTCCAAATACTGATAAGTCGTAGTCAAAATCATATTGATTGTGGAAATATGATGTGTGGAAGGAGGAAGCGGTGCAGGGAAAATACCCATAAGGGTGGAAGATTTTAATAATCCTACACCAACACTTTCATACATGATCTTGTGATCTCCCAAGAAAGGAATATTGTTGGTAATGAGGGCGCGATCATCGGGTGTACAAAAATCGAGCTGATTGATAGTGACAATTTTTTCTTGAGGAGGAAATTGTACACATCGAAACATCGATGAAGCAATGATAGTCATATAATAAAACCAACTTCTTCCAAGTAACAAGTTGTAATTGAGGAGAGCATCGCCAACCTCGATGTCAACAAAGATGGTTTTGTCACCCAATTGAACAACTAAGGACTGCAAGAGCCCGTTAGGATGAAAACCTCGCCCATTGAATGCTCGTAGCATTGTAGGGGATTTGTTAAGTGTAGGTGATTTCAAGATTTTCCAACAGGCTAAAGACATGACACAAGTAGAGGCTCCCTCATCCAAGATAGTTTGGTGAACTTGTTGATTTTGAAGAACAACATCAATTTGAAAAGCTAGTTGGTGAGAGAGTCGAGACTTAAAATTATCCAGGTTAAATTCGATATTGTTGGATGACTCAGGATCAAAAGAGACAATAGTAGCCAAGATCATTCTACATTGACTTGGGCAGTGTTGTAGAACTTCTAACGTAGACATAACACACGGTGCTTGAGCCAAATCTTCAACAATGTTGTAGTTTTGGGTGACACATGAACTAGGATTAAAAGTAGATTTACGGATGGTGCTCTTGGGAGGGCGTAATATAAAGTCAAATGAAGGTTTCTCTATTTGAAGTGATCTGGATGGAGGAATAACAGAGGGAGGACTAACAGAGGATGGTGATGGATTCGGTAAAAAACCGTTAGTGACCTTTTTTTTGTCAGGTTTAGCTGGCATGTCGTATGTTGTAGAGTGAGTATTTAAATGAATCCCATTAAACATATAGATATGGGCACTTGTCGAGGCTTCATCATGAGGAGGGTGGCTAGAATTTCCCCCTGGAGAGGGGGTTTGATCAACCATGGATTGTTGATGAGGAAAAGGCAGAGTAATCACGATGGGTTGGGTATTCCCCTTAAAACGTTTGGCCAATTCATCGCGATGTGGACAGTCTCAAGTGTAGTGATCGTCACCACAGATAAGACATGGGAATTTTGGTTTTTGCGGTGGTTTCTTTTCGGTAGCAAGTGATGGAGTTTGAGTTTTGGGTTGTTCATTGTTATTATTCTTTTTTGGTTTATTTTTTGTCTTCTTCTTACCCCCGGATTGTTGTGAAGGGGCAGATTGAACTACATTCACTTTAGAGATTTGAGTTTGGGGGGAGGTAGAGGAGAGTGAGGGTGAATTGGGAGTGGGTGCTGAAGTAGATCGATGTGTCATTCTAGTTGACTAGGAAGTAGATTGGGTTTTGACAGAGCTAATAACTCCATCGGCATGTGATTTGGATGAATGTTTAGATGGATCAGTAGTGGCACGGGTAGCATTTGGGATCAACTCATACAAAGTACCAGACTGTGAATAAACCAAATCTAAGTACTGAGCCTGAGCAATGGCTTCTTCCTTCATGACTACACCACCCATGGTGACATCACGAGCAATCAAGGGTAAAAGTGATTTAGTAAACCATTCTACCAATAACTGGTCAGGAATGATTGCTTTGATCAACCTGCGTCATCATCTCCATTCATGAATATGATTAGAGATATGCATGGAGTTATTTTGACAAAGGGAGGTCAAGAGTTTGGTACCCATATTGTATCGAATGGGTAGTTGAAAGTGCATGAGAAAGGACATGGCAAGGGAATTGAAATATTGGAAAGAACCATGTCGAAGTTCAATAGACCACTTGGCTGCAGAGCCCGTAAGTGTTTGCTAGAAAAGACACAAATATATAGAATCCTCCATTAAGGAGTTTGATGAACACCATAAATGGAAAGTCATCACATGGTTATTCGGATCTTCTCCAGGTTTACCGTCAATTTTTGGAATATCAGAAGGTAATTTAGCAGGAATCACTGGCCAATAGGAAGAATGTAGTATAGGATCATTGGTCAACCGAGACAAGTTTGGGAGATACAGAGTCGCAAGAAATGGTAGTTGTCGGTTAACCTGAGGGTGATACTGGTGTGGCAGAGGGACACCAGTAGGACCGTAAACTGGGTTAGGTGGATAATTGTATCCAGTAGGTCCTCCTACATACGTTTTTTGTTGGCCAATATAACCAATATCCAATGATGGTTGAGAAGTATTTGCAAAGGGAGGATAACCCGATGGGTTTTGAGGATTGTAGGCCGGATTATTTATTTGTCCATAAGGAGAATCAATATTTTTTCCATGATGAGGATATGCATTAGTCCCATGAGAAAAAGAAGGTTGTTGTTGTCCTTGAGGATTTTGTCCCCCAGAGAATAGCAGATTCCCTGAAAAAGGAATGTGCCAAGGATTATGCATCCCATTCTGTCCATACAATGGGTTATGGAATCTAGTCTGAGTTTCCCCCCCAAGTGGAGGTGGTGTCCTGATTTGATTTTGACTACCAAATGGAGGTTGACCCCCAAATGGAGGTTTCCCCCCAAATGGAGGTTGCCCACCAAATGGAGGTTTCCCCCCAAATGGAGGTTTCCCCCCAACGAGAGGTTGAGTGCCTAGAGGGATATGAGAACTAGAAAGGAACGAATGACCAGTGCCTCCATTTGGATTGGAGCCACCAAGAACAACTCCTCCAAATGAAGGTGTAGGTATAGAACCAACAATGACATTATATCTAGGAGGAACAAAAATTCCAGAATCTCCAGGTGTAACCTGGGTAGTGTTGGCAATGGAAAGATTCAGAGCTCTGTTCCCAAGTGGAACTGATGGATTTGGTCTAAGTGGCATTCTGATTGGAGCTTGGGATGGTGTCACATTTTCAGTGGGGATTGTATCAACATGTGGGACCATGGTGGAATGGGCCATCTGGAGAGAAATGGTCGAGAGAGGACAAAATGACTGTGTGTCTAGGATGACGGTGGCACTACTGGATGTACCATAAAAGTGGTCTAGTGGTACCGTGTAGGTAACAAACGTTTCAGGCAATTGGGAGATGACAAGTATATTAGAACCTTACCCTAAACTAAAAATCTCTTCCACCGTGGGAGGCAGGTTTATAAAAATGTCAGTAGTCTAAAAGGGATTCTCACCTTCAGGGCCCGTGAGGGGTCCAGTTGGTATTCCAGAAGTTTAAAAAACAAGTTCTCTGGATGAATTTAGTCAGAGAATATGTCTCTCGTAACCGTGATGAATTCAGAAAGACTCTAGAGAATCGAAAATTCATAAATTCTCTAAAGAATCTATTCTTTCCACTTGTGGAGTGGTGGTGTCCTGGACCTCACTCTATTGAGGAGAGCCCTCTAGTGGATCAATAGGAAAAGGTTGATAACCCTCTAGATATTTCGGGGGTAGCCCTTGCATTCTTCATGAACGACGTGGAGGAATATTTCCTAAACCAAATAAGTTATGGAAAAAATCTATGGCCAACTAATGAAAAGAAACAACATACACTAATGAAATCTAGGAATCAAAACCAAGAAAACAAAACCTTCTCTCGATGATCGTACTAGTTGGTGATGAAATCCAACGTTGCATGATCAAGTCAAGAAGGGGCTAGCATATGGTGGAACAGTTACTATGGTGAACTACTTAATGGACTTACGCCTTGGTGCAAGATTCCATGCAGTAATTGTGGATTTACCCTCCAAGGATCCCGAGTGAGTTTGACCACCATTTGTTCCAAGTACAGCGAAGACTTCCCTTCACCGTCACCTTGTGTAAGAACCTAAAGATTATGGCTACTAAGGAAACCAACTCGCAGTTAGCCCCTGGGTGGGTACAATCAACAGTCCAGTCTGAATGTATGGGTAGGATAACAGGTATGAAATTCTTGGAGAGAACTGAGGACAAGTGGATCGGTAGAACTTCAGAGGACCCCGAATAGATTCAGAATTCATGGAGCACCAAGACCAAATGAAGACAGATGGGCCTCAAGAAGAACCCCCAATATATGATCTGACTACTACGAATGGTTGAACCAGGGAGGGATAATCTTCGTAACTCTCCCGAACACAACCTCATGCGTAACCCCTGTGTGAGAGGGGGATCCCAGAAATCCTATACGGCAGTTGGATTTGCTCTTCCTATCGCAAGATGCTAATGTTTTTTTTGAATGCTTTGGAGAGTTGTACTCACAGCCTAATCCAAAGTGCTAATCCTAGTCTAATGTTGGTGGAAGATTCTAAAAACAAAATGTTCTAGATCAATTTTAATTAGCATTAATTTTGCAGTTGTTCTTTACTCAGGGGTGTATGAAAGTGAAACGGATGGTATTATGACTCAATTCCGAAAAAATGCATAAGAAATGATAAACAATATTTTATTTCAATGAATGTCTATATAAGGGAAGGAGAAAAACTTTATTTTCATTGTCAAACACTAAGATGCAGTAACCTGATGCAATTGTTTCTCAATCAAATCCAATCTAATGTTAAAATATTCAGAAATTCATTCCAATATCCAAAAACCAATCATTTAAAAATATATCATTTTTCTTATATGTGAATGATAATCAATTTGATGTAAAGATTCCTGTGTTAATCAGGCTTCAAGATATGTGAGTTTTAAACAATCAGAAGCAAACTTCACATAAACAAAAACACACTCCCGTTGTGATCAAACAAGAAACAAAAAGAAAACCAAATTTGCAAAACAAGAACCAAAAACTCAAACAAAAGAAAAAATGATTGAAAAATGGACCTCAAAGATCAAATGGAATGGTGCAAAGATATTTGAATTTCCTTACAATAGCTTTCATTCATCCAGATAGATGAGAAGAAAATAGTAAATTGACTCCAAACGTTCAAAGGAGAAGAGTGACTCAAAGTAAGGAAAAGTATGTCAAAAAATCCAAACAAAGCATGATCAATTCTCAGAAAGCAAGATGTTGGAGGCTAAATAAGGACACACTGAGATGGAAATGACCCTGAGCAGATGAAATAAGAATAAAATAGACTCATAGATAAACTCCCCACAAGGTTTTAATAAAAAAAAAGGCTAGCGCTATGGTGTCAAGGAAACTAGAGCATTGCAACATTCTGTGAGAGACTGCAAGGGAGTGCTAGCTCTCTAGTTGTAGAGGCAGGGGAGCGCTAGCCTCTTAGAACTTAGAAAACTACCTAGAAATCCAAAAGCTCAAGAAAATCCAGAAATTCAAAGTGTACAAGATGAATCCAAGAGCCAACAACACATCTAAGAATCAGAGACACAGCATGGATAAGATCTAAAAATGAGCAAAGGCCAAAACAAGACCAAGGAAGGAAACCAAAACTGAAATCTTCAGTCCCCAGTGGAGTCAAAAATTTATGTTATAAGGAAATCCCCTGCGGACAGGTGAATCCCCTCTTGGGCTCTTGATTCCCAAGACCAAGACAGAAAGGTGATAACGTTGGTCACTGGCATCCCTTTAAACCTAGCTAAACTAACATCTAGAGAAGAGGAAGAATATGTACCTTTTTATGATGTTTGTCTTCATCGAGTCCGAGTTGAGCTCTAATCTCCAAGCTCTTCGACAAGTCCTGTAATACAATCAAAGACAAAACATGCTTCCTATTATACTATGATTAGATTGCAACTATATCAATCCATTATAGATAAGTTCATGTAAATAATATAACCTTAAAGGAAACAGGCCAAGCACATATGTATATTAATGAAAACAAAGCAAAGTGCTTACAATTGTAGATGTAGGAAACAACTTCACCAAGCTCTCTTTGTCCAAACCCTTTGCTCAAATGATCCACAAGTAGAATGACTATGCTTCACTGATTATCTTCCTTATGAGATCATAAGTTTGATGCCTTCAATGTCTCCCCCTTTCACCATGATGAGGCATCCTTATATAGGTTTGGAGAGGCCTAACCATCTTAGAGATTCTTGGGATAGGTCGAGGATATTTCTCCTTCAGTTGTTGATCCTCCCTAAGATCCAGCCTTGACCTCAGATACGAATCCAACCAACTCCAGAGATGAGGGGGATATATCCCTGAATTTCCTCAACAACCCAAGATTCCCTCAAATAGGCCAGCGCTCCCCTAGAAGAGTGCATAGAGCATTGCAACGCTCCCCCAAATAAGGGCAAGGAGCACTAGCACTCCTTGGCAGTGGGTAGGGGATCACTACCTTCCAAAAATGACTTTTGGGTGGTCTGCTCCATGGTAAAGGATTTTGTACTCTTTGTCAAGTGATTTCTCCTTCTTAAACCAGTCTTTGAAGGTGTCTTAAGTGTTCTTGTAATGTCCTTTGAGACACAACATAGGCAATATGACAATATGATGTTTGTGACACTTGTGGACAAAATGCGACACTTGCGACACTAGTAATGATGACAATAGGTCACCATTGAAGTGAGTAATTTTGTCGTGCAACTAACAATATCATAGAATATAGTGTAGTCATCGAATTGTTGACCAATGCTATTTCACTTGGAATGTGTCACCTTGTTGTATGACTTGATTCAAAGCTAGTAGTACTATAGTTAAGTAATGTCTATGCTATCCGAAGTCCTACTTTGTTAATGGTATATTTACGAATTCACCTCTTGGAACATTATTTTGATTATATTGAATATCAACACATTCCTAGATGTCTAAATACATTAACAACTGCATTAGCTAATTATGTGCTAGACATACATTTGAGACAATTATAAATCCAACCACATTTTGTATATAAAGCAAAGTAAGCCAGTAGAAGCCTCATGTATATATAACGATAAAAGTTTTTTACAAAATTTTTTTGTTGGAAGACCAAAATATCAAAATGTGAAGCACATGGCTTCGTATACAAAATGGCATCAAGGATTCCACTCACGATAACACACAACTACTTGTGCTACCCTATAGAGCAGTCAACTAATAGAACTAGATATGCCCATAGTATGGTGTTGATAACGTCTCGAGATCTCATCAATAGAGATGTTCGGGATATATGTTGTCAACCTGTCTAGGTTCTGCTTGATTGCCTCCTAGTCACCAACATCCCATTCTGTTGCCTCGACTACTTCCCCTCATCTCTGGATGAGGGATGTACTTTGAGGCCGGTGTGGTCCTACATCTGTGTTGTCAAAAGAGTTTTTGGATTAGTCCTTGGATTAAAAACATAAAAAAACATTTCATATATCAAAATTTACAAAAACATTATAAAACCAAAGAAAATGTACTTCTTACCTAGATCTCCCCACTCAGAATATTTAGGCAGAACCAGGTCCGGGTCTCCTCTGAAATCCAAGCCAACATACGTGTATTCATCTACCATCAATAGTTGAGGTCTCAACCAGTCAAAAAACACGTCATTGTATTTGATGATGGGACCCGCTACGTGCCGAGCCATGAGGTCACACCATATTTTCATCCTTGGATACCGTGGGGTCAGAAGGTCCCACTCTACCTATAAGTGCAAGTGGGGAACCCTCTCGAGGAATAAGGACACTAAAATAGATTCGTACCCGAACTATTTTAGTTCGCATTTCCTGCACTTTGACAGTTGTTTCTTCATACTGTGAAGAACCCCGTCCGACCAGTTGAATACTCGGGGCTCCATGCACTCCACTGCATACTGAAAATAAATATGGAGTGCCATGTGAGGATATGCACTCGCCACCATATGTGAAATAGTGAACAAGATAGTCCACAGGGGAAAATCTCGGACGCCCCTAAGTGCGACCTTTCCCTTACATCTCTCAGACTCAGGATCACAGTACTGACAGACATACTCACTCATTGGTAGACCGCCACCTCTACCTCCTGTCAATGTCACATGGGATCCACGGTGTGACAATCCTGTTAGAAAATAGATATCCTTGATATCTAGGGAAAGAATGTGGGCTCCCACATGAAACACCTGCTAGTCCACATCCCACATGTGGACCAAGTACTCAAGCAACCTGAGTTGGGCTCTCATGCCCTGAATATTGAAGAACTTTAGGAGCCCACATTGCCGAAGGGCATTAACTGTGCCTGGGTCATTCCCGACGATGAAATCATCATCCTTGTGTTCTCTTTCCCTCCCCTCCAACATCTCGATGGTCAAAACCTGCAGTGGAGCCATAAGACGAAAGTTAGCATCTTGATTTTGCATCCTTGGTAATTTTTTATTAGCTAAACATTCGTACGAAAATTTGAGTTTTGCTTGCCGCAGGTGGAGTTTTTACACAGTGTGGAATTTCCATAGGTGAACCGAAGGCTGCCTGCGGAAATCGACGATTTCCACAAGTCCCGATATACGCCACCTGCGCGCACCTACTAGCCTAAAAATCGACTCAAAATCTATATTTTAACTAGTAACAAAGAAAATTAATCCATGGAAAAGACAGAGGACAAGGAGATTACCTTGTTGGCGGAAGCAGTTCGTCGAATAGTTTCCCGTACCTCCCACAATCGACAGAGGAAGTTTGAGGTAAAAATAGGCTTTTTGGACAAGTTTTGGGCAAAATGACAATGAAATGGTAAAAAGGGGTTTTCACCTATATTTGTTCACTTTTTACTATTTCTATTGCATTTTTATATTATTTTATTCATTTTCCCTAAAACCTAATGTCCTAATGGTATTTCAAGTGTTGTATTTTTCGCAGATGAATGATCTAAGAGCTTGAACAATGGAATACAGATACTTTTCTTAATTTATTTTTATATTTGTCACATGTACAAATACTTTTTAGTTTTTTCAGGAAAAACCAAGAGCTCAGTCTTGGCTCGTTCTCGCGCTCATAAATCAGCGAAAACGCAACTGAATATACTTTTGTCGTCTTTTTGTACTCGTCATGGTAACACGAAAAATGAAACTTATGGAGTATCCTTTAAGATTTTTCCACGCTCTGTAAAAACGAAAATATTGCCAAGTGACCTTGTTCTTTTCATGCTCGTAAAAGTATTTGAAGAAAACGTTTGATGGGTGGCAGGTTATCACTTTTTCGGTCTCGTTGAACTAATTTACAAAAAAGGAACTGGGAGAGTTCTCTTTAATTGTTTTTCAGACTCTCAAAACCTGAAAAACCCTGAGTTTTCTCTCTTTGAACTCATTAAACAAACATCGAAAGACCCACACAGGACCGAACCACTCCTTCTTAGGGTTCGTTAAACATACTCCGAGGGACTCGTCCGAAGGATGATATTACATCAAAAAACATATGTTATCATCCTCAAGCTTGCGTAAAAATAAAGAGGTACTCGCCAGAAATGGTGGGGAAAAATTTGGGAAAGAAATGTGTCTCTGTATTTGTGTTAATGGTAGTAAGAGTCTCTCTTGAACATGACACCCCCCTTCATTATTTGAATCCAGTTTGGGAAATCCATTTGTCTCTCATCTGAATTTCTGCAAGTTCATATCTTGGGTCATCCTTGAGTCAATGCTGCCAAGACCATTGTCGTGTTGTTTATATGTTCAAGAGAAGTCCAAACAAGCCCTCTGTCGAGTCGGCCATCTGTAGTTGTCAATTCCTACCATGTCAGCCTTCCCTATGTCAGTTTCAAATCATTTTCATACTTTGATATACCCTAAATCTGTTACTTATTTCGTGTCATTGATGGGGGATATATCAAGGCCCTCCTGTGATGAGTATTTTCCTTTTGAATTCAATTCATCATCCAGGAACAATACTTAGATATCATTTAGTACCTTAGAGCCTGTATGCCTCAATGGCAGGTTTCTTTGCTTTCGATAGTGGATTCACATTATTGGTCCCTGATCGAGAGATTCCATCGAGTGTTCAACTTCATCTCATTTATTCACATTCGTTGGATTGTACTAAGGTAGCATGGGATTCATTGACAACAATAGTTATTTCCCTCGCACTTGTTAATAGTTTTCATCAATGACCGGTAATCAAGTGGTTTCTACCATGTTCGAATTCAACACCTGTAATCGCATGGATAGATTCGTACTTATGGATGACAGGATTGAAGACCCTAGATCTCATAGTTTCTGGTCCAGGTTGCAATGGAGTATTTATGATTTGTATTGACACATAGATCCACTTTGTACGTCTCATGGCTATGTCTGAATTTGAGTTTTTTCTAGTACATAGATCCACAGTGTATTCCTGGTGGCTATGTAGAATCTTGATGACATGGATCCACGGTGTATGATTGGTGGCCATGACTAACATTTATGATTTAAATCATTTGTAGTCTGAGCATGGGAATGCCTACCTCAAAAATGGTATCATATTGTGTAGATGATTGATTGTTTGCAGGTTCCTGATTGGTGCGCTCCTTGTTCCCGACACACACACACACATTTTGCAAAGTATTTCGGCTGTCATGAGTTCTAGCCTCATACTTTGGGGGGAATTTTGTTACACATTATTTTGGTCACTCTGGTGATGCTCCACAAGCATGTGTCCAGGCTCTCAAAAGGATCTTTTGCATGAGAAAATTAACTGGTTTCTCCCTCTACAAAACTTGTTTTTAGAAGGACGTTGTAGGCTAGGAGTAATACATAGTGCGAAAATGCCTGATTTCTGCAGGCTACTCTAAACATGGCATGCAAAATTTCTGTAGGTTGCTATATAGACAGGGTGCGACGGCGTTTTAAGACTAAGAAAAGAGATGAAGTTCATGAATGTTCTAGAAGGGAATCTTCTAGAATGTGAGGTGGCATCCATATGTTTGGGATCCTACTGGCTTCTCTGATTTGGTGGGATCATCCTAATCTCTTTAAACCACTTCTCCTTCTCCTATAAAATGATGGGTTTCTCATGGAAAAGGTTAAGAAAGATTAATAAAGGAATTAATGAAAGAATAGGTTGAAGACAGTGTGAGGAATCTTGTTCCAATTGATGCTTGAGGTCTCCATTTGTCCATCAAGATTTTGTGGATCATGTTCATGCAATTTTTGAGAAAGTGTGTGTGTGTGTTGGAGAAAAGGACCACTGAAAGGGAACTTGCGACATCAAGGCAGTTTGGTTGTATCTTCCACTTTTACTTAATATAATATGGTGGCATGTTTATTTCCCATAAAATCATTCTCATTTTATTACATGACTCCTTGATCACATGTTTAAGTTTTCATTGAATATATTATTGTTGCTTTCACTTTGGTTGGTTTGTGTCATTGTAGATCTGATTTCACAAGAGCACCGGAGCAAAGAAGGGACAACAAAGATATAAGGAAGCGATATTCAAAGGTATGTCACCCATTCCTTCTTTGATAGTAAATTCTATGATTATAACTTAGGGAAAATGCCATGTCCCATCTTCTTTTGTTCTAGATCCAGGTGGATCTAGGGAGATTAGTATATGTTTGCATTCACCGATTTATCCAATAACAATAGCTTTAGGGAATTTGGTCTTATTCGATTCCAAGAACATTCTCAACAAGTGCGTGTAGTACCTGAAGTGTCTCAGTGAATTGAAATTTACCAGTTGTTGGTGGATATTGTCAGCAATGAACTTTTCAAAACTTATACAAACCGACGGACTAGACTCTAACATAAAAAAGGTCAATAGGAAACCCAAAATAACCTCCACTACAAAATTATTGTTATCCAATCCTAAAATTTGACTAAGCAAGGAACAAGCCCACTGGACCTCAATAATCATGATGCTTACATTGATGGGTAACGACAGACTCTCAGAATGGTGTTCAGGTTTAACAATGGTTTGCAGAAACAAGGTTTTTACTTCTGAGGGACATTCTCTATAGACTGTGATCATTTTCTCTTCCTCAAAGGGCTCTAACACTGTGGGGGAAGACTTTGGTATATCGAGGGTGTGTCGAATGGACGGACTACCTACTTCGCATAAGACCTCTGACCCTAACTTATTTAAAATGACCTTTTCTTCCTACGAATACTGTTCTGCACACCAGCTTACGAACTCTGGGAAAGGGATACTGACTTCTACGGTGTAAGGGGTAATGGAAGCTTGGGCCGCTTTGAGGAAGGGTATCCATTTTCCAACATTGTCTAGCAAATTGGCTTTGGACACAAAAATGGGTGAGACTATTAATTCTGTGTCAAATACATCGGAGTCCCTGTCAATTAGGGTTTCTTCTTTAGAGTTGAGGTCTTGCTCTGTTATGGATGAAATGACAGGTTTCGTGGCCATGATGAAAAATACCTGTGAATCGGTAGAGAATGCTCGATTCTGGATCACTGCTAAGATTTAGTTTCGAATGGAGGGTTTGTGCCACTTTTCAAACGTTCGATTTCTTTGAAATATCATAGAATATTGACCAGGGGCCCTCCTTTTATATGTGTTTTTCGATATCGGGGGTTGGAAAAAATGGTTTTGAGTAGACCTCTTTTCACTCCTATATGCCTATGATGGTGCGACGTGTCCAATAAATGAAACCATGGTATTTTCCCCGGTCCACCCTCAAAAAATTATCCTCCACGCTACTTCATTGCCTGATATGTGTCTTGGCCGTTGATCTGGGTCGCTTCAAGATCTACAGTCCACCAAGTCTCATCAACTTCCGATATCGGGGACAAGAAAAAATGGTTTTAGGTAGACCGCTTTTCACCCCGATATGCTTCTGATGGCACCACATGGTCGCGCACCGAAACCGCGGTATTTTCCCCGGCCCGCTCTCACATAATTAAACCTCGTGCTATTTCATCACCCGATATGGTTGCTGATCGTTGATCTGTGGTGTCTAAGATCTGTGGTTCACCGGGTCCCATCACTCTCATGTCTCTGCTAGATTTATCCATATTCCACCATATGTGACCCTATCCTCCAAACCATCGCGCCTCCATACCGATGTATCTCCTCGCTACATTTTCGAGACTTGGATCCTATCTGAAAATTGTTATGGTGGTAATAGATCCAATGTCCCTTTCCTCACAAAAATAATTGCAGATTTTGGCAAAGAGTTGCAGGCGAGGCTTAAGAACAAGTCGAGTATGTAGCTGACCTGCAGACTCAGAACCTATGGTACAAGGATGAGGTGGAGAAGATCGGTGAAGAAAGGGATGCATTACGAATCCAGGTTCAATGGGATGTTAAAAACAATGCTCACTGGAAATCACCCATAGAAGAGGTAACTACAACATTGGAAAGAGTAAAGAAACATGTGTTAGATGCCAAGGCTAGAGAGGTTGCAATCCATGACGAAGAAACTAAGGTGAAAAAAAAATTGTTGACCTTCTTTGAAGAGGTTTTTCCCCATTTATCGGAAGCTTTCAAGATCGCGCAATATCCTAACATGGTTTTCACTAAGGTGACTGAAACCCTAAGGTAAATCACATAGAATAAGAAAAGGTTGGTAGAAACGGAGGAAAAGGTAGAAGCAAAAACAAGAAACAAAGAGAGAAAGGAAAGAGGCTAGAATAGTTCTTGCAAAGGCTAAGATACACTAAAATAAGTGTGTGTTGATCATTGACTCGACAATCACCAAAGCATAGATCAGATTGAAAGCTTGAAGTGATTATGCCTCAAATGCCAAAAATTATGTGCTAAGTCTCATAAACATAAAAAAGTATAAAAATGTAGTGGCCTACTAGCTTTATCCTATTACTTAGATACTCCTACTTAGATCACTCTAACTAGCTACAATAGTTTAGATCTTACCTACTCCTCGAAACATTAGACAATATATAACTATCTAACCAACGATAGTAAATATATAGTAAGTATACAATAAACAATAGGATTCATAGTCTACGATTACTCTAACCGACAAGATAGAAGGAAGGAACTTAGGAACTAGATTTATGAACTTGTCCACTTGCAAAAACAATAATTTATGAGAACCTCCACTAATGATAAAACACCCATGACTTCACTTTAACAACCAGTTTTATTAGTACTTTTACCAACAAACCCCTATCCTTACCTATAGATATTTCAACAGCTACACTATCTCTGAAGTAAACCCATAGAACCTTATGCATTAACAAGACTCCTTAGCAAGGAACATACTCTAAACTCGAAACTAGTTTACTCCTTTGAAATATATACCTTCTCATTCAATTGTTTTATTACATGACCTCTTGTTGAATTAAATGTTGGTATTGTTTAAGAACTAGAGGGATTGTTTAAGAGACATGAACCAAGTTTTACCTCTTTACCACAAAGACTATTTGAACTCAGTCACACCGAAGACATTGACTATTTACTATTACAATTTACGGTTTGTAAGTACTGGGAAAAGAGAAAGAGTAGGAAAGATGAAGAGCAGAAAACTATCTT
>ML785132.1:952310-977520 GCA_009831015.1 Picea engelmannii | reverse complement strand
GTAACTTCCTCTTCTTTCTCTCATAGTCTCCTCTCTCAGAATACAATATTCACCATCATCCATAGCCGCAATACATTTCCCTCATAAAAGAGGGTTTCCTTCTAGGGCAAAAAACCCTAACATAATCTCTACCGTTAGATCTGTGACCTTATAATGAACTATCCATATTTACAATGAAATTACAATATACTTTTACAAGGCAATTTTTGCTTTGGGGGCTTCACCCCTGAACCCCCGCTGGGGGCCCACTTGCCCCCAAACCCCCCAGTCGGGGGGATAGGCCCCCCGGACCCTGCAGAGGGGGTACCCCCCCTCTGCACTCCCCCGCGTGGAAGAGTGTACATACTTCTGGGGTGTAAATACTTCATGGGGTATAAACACGGCTGAAAGTAAGGACCTCTGAATCAGGAAGATAATTAGGCTCCATAACCAACATACATTTCTTTGTAATTGTGGGTTATGCTTTTACGGGGTTGTCCTGAAGCCCTACACAACATCCAGGTGGATATTGGTGGCCGCCCACCTATTCCAATTGGCTTATTTTGGAATTTTTAATGTCAGTACATCTTTATGTACTTCTAGGGCCATTTTGGAGCTCTAAACAATGTTTCCTTGGCTTTCCACAGTCAAACTATAGATGTAGTAAGAGTTTGACAACATAATGCGTAGTTCTCAAAACGACCTTTTCAACAACTATCACACGCCTAAAATGGATATTGTATGCAATCGTTATGACCACGGGAAGTTCATGTACTAACTTACCCCAACGGGGCTCATGTGACTTTTGGCCCTTCATCTCATAGGGTTGGGTTTTTGGATGTCTAGGTTTTTGGCATTCATGTTTATCATAAAAATGCCTTCAGAGCCTCACTATAATCATCTTCTTGCGAATGAGCGTAGACGTCACATCTTTTTTCAGATATAATGTTTCCACCATTCTAGCGAGCCTTGCACTATGTATTTTTACAGTCTCTATACATTTCTTTCATTAAGAGAAATCATGTATTGTTCTATTTATCTGTTTCTGGTGAATTTTATGTGTATTTCATTGTAATATCTCTTCTTTCATTTTGTTCTGAAAGTAATCCGGATCAGTGGCATCAGAGCAGACTGTTCTTGATCGTTTTTCAGTGCATGTCCCCGACAAGGTCCAAGTATAGAAAGTTGGGTATCGATCTTGTCTCTCTTGAGGACAATCGCTCTTGCACACACAAGAAACCCTTGATGGAGACAGAGAAGAAAAACGTCGGAGCAGAAGATTCTATTAACCTGTTGCTTGAGAAATCTCTCATGCGACAGAGGGACGAAATGATGGAGAATTTTTCCCACATCATTCAACAGTTACCAATAGCAACACTCACATCTTCATCAAGCGACCACTTTGGAGGAACCTCTCCCTTCAAGGTACAAGTTAATTTTTATATTCTTGTATTTGAAGGTCAGATAGATGTGGATGCCTTAAAAAAATGGTTAAATATGCTAGAAGGTTATTTTTCTATTCACAATTTTTCCGACAAGGAAAATATCACCTTTTCACTCCTCAAGGCTCTGAGCCCCCATGTCAAACATTGGTGGGAAACTTACTGGGAGACAATTTCCATAGAGGAATGTAGAATATATGGGGCCGAGCCCACTTGGGATTTTTGTGTG
Source organism: Picea engelmannii (assembly GCA_009831015.1). Classification (NCBI taxonomy): domain Eukaryota; kingdom Viridiplantae; phylum Streptophyta; class Pinopsida; order Pinales; family Pinaceae; genus Picea; species Picea engelmannii. The sequence goes on along the minus strand of ML785132.1, from coordinate 975,870 downwards.
GATGCGCTCAAGGAACAATACTACCCTGTTGATAACTATGAAGACCAGTACATGATATGGACCACACTGCGGCAATAGAAGAGCCAAAAAATGTCGGAGTTAACAAATACTTTCCATACCTTGCACACCAAGATGGGTATCAAAGACTCTGAGAGATATCTGGTTCTGAAATACTGTGGGGCTCTGTATAGGTACATCCAAACTGAAATGGATTTCCTAAACATATCATCATTGGGGGATGTGTTGGCACAGGGGTAGACCCAGGGTTAAACACTCAAGAGCGCACCAACAAAGCCCTAAATACCAGCCCTTTCGGCAACACCTGCGAAGAAGATGAAGTCTCACCTGAGGTAGAGGTAGGGGTGGTTGCAAGACTCAGGTGTCTGCAACCTTAGCTGGGACACAGATATGTGATTATATCGTTTACAAAGCACGTAGCATCGATCATTCGTCAATATTCAACCTGTGTTCTACTTTGCAGATAGCACAGAGCATAGCTGTGTACACTCATATCTACAGTATTTCAGTACTCAACCATAGTAACCCAGATCAGATCTAGTAGATCAACACTAAGCATCCTCATACACATCATATCTAACAATCATATATATCTAAGAAGAATAGAGCATAAGTGGATATATCAAAGCACATAGCATAAGCAAAAACACATTGAATCAAAACATAGAGCATAACACACATATTTACATGGTTCAACCCCACCCTGGGGCTACGTCCACAAGATCTTCTTCTTTATTATCGTCTTCAATATGTTACAAGCACAACGCCTCCAAGACCCTTGTTTGCATCAGACAAAAGATCTGCGCAGCTTGCTAGATCCTTCGTCCTTGCGTTACAACACTTATCTTTCTATAGCAACCTCACAGTAACTTGCACTTAGCCTTGCAAGCCTTACATAGTTCACACAGAGCACTTATTCAACATCACATAGATGCACTACCAATTGCACTAAGAAATCATATCTACTTCACATCTACTTCTTACATTGCCTATCCTTCTATTTATACATTACAAAAGTGGGCCTAAGCATGGGTAAACCCACGGGCCGACATCCCTTTCCCATTACATTAACCCAAAACCCTAAAAGGGACCAAAAGTGGATCGAGATCCCGTGATCTCTACTTCACCTGGTGCTCCATCTTTGACAGGCTGTTGAAGTCCAAAAATGGTCAAATATGACCAAGTGTTCCTCAAAACTTGGTCAAGGGCCAACATGCCCTCAACACTCACCTGTGACTCGTCTCGAGTCACTCTGGTCTGATCAATTTTGCCTAGAATGCCTCAAGCTTGGCTCGAGCTACTTCGACCTGCTGCAGTGTGATAGCCTCTTGCTCAGTGAACTCCTGGATCACTACATCATTTATTGGCCCTTCCAGGTGTTGTTCTACGGTGATGACAGCCTATTCAAGCTTGGTTCCCTGGATTTCAACTTCAATGAACAGTTGGCATGCCTTTTCTTGGATTGGTTGATGTCGTTGAGATATTTCCATCACTTTACTTTGCAGCATGTGTTCTTGTTGTTGGGCAGTACATTGTTCTGGAAATCTCTTCATTCTTTTGACTGGGGTCAAGGCCTTCAGCTACGCTTGTAGAATATTTGTGTGCTTCTTTTCTTCTTGGAGTTGTTCCTCCAATGCCTGCAACTCTGGATTCTCTGTGAGGTTCTCATAAGTCTGGGTGCTTCTATTGCTCAACTGCTTGTATTCCAAGGAAAAGGTTTTTAATCGACCAACTGCGCTACGGGCAGTTGCCTCCCTTAGGTCTCTTATTTCTTGAGGAGTCTCGGGCATGGTACGAAGTTCTAGATCTGTGATGCACTGCTGAAGTTATTGGATTACTTCTTCAAGTTGTGCCACCTGTTGTGGGACACATTCTTCAATCTTCACTTCTATGACCATCACAGAGAGAAGTGCATTGTGAACCCTTTCCTATACTTCAAGTTGCTCTGCTAGCAACTGTTCCTTGCTCAGTTGTAACTGTGCTTTTTCCTCATCCCACTTCGTTTGCAGGGAAATATTTTCCCGTTCTGCCTTACTCTATTGTTCTAGAAGTGTGCCCTGTACTTGTGTCAAAGCTTGGGTGGCTTGCATTGTGTCTTCTTGAGCTCGTCGAAGGCAATCTTCGACTTTATCGGTGATCTGGTGTAATTGGGTGGGCTCATCACCTGTTCTTGCTATTCCAATTGTCAAGGGCGCAATATAAAATGATCGATTGGACTGGAGTGCCTGCTACACTTCTTGAAGTTCACCCTTGATTTGGCTGAATACCTCCTCCTGCTTTGCTTCTTTCTTTTCTGCAATCTCTAGTGAAGCATCATTCAATGCAACGATTAAGAAGTCGAATTCGTCTGGTGTGAGGGTAGTCTTAAACGTAGTCCGGGTGGCCTTAGTTTTCTTTCAGGATGAGGGATTTGGTGGGGTAATCTTCCTTTTCTTGGAGGGATCCTTATCCTCTCTAGGCGGAGTAACCTCGCCTTTGTTTTGCTCAATTTCTGTGCCACCTAGTTCTTCGCCATCACCTCCCTACATAGGTGAGATCAAAGTAGTCTTCGTGGATGTGCTATGGACATATTGAACTTCATTATCCTTCTTAGTTTTTCTCGGTCCAGGTGTATTCGGCATAGCTTCAGGTCTATCCATATCGGACATTTTTGTGGGGTCCACTGCAACAAGGAGGTCCGTCGACCATTCCTTGGTAATTTGCTCCAAGTCTTCTTCTGTCAACTCATAGTACGACTGGAGCTGCTATTTTTTCTCATCAACGCGTGTTGTGATATAGGTGAAGTGGTGGTCCATGCTGAATTTTATCAAAGGTCTAAACCTATGAAGTGTGTTTGGGGTGAGGCGGGGTGTAGACTGGATTGCATTCTTCAATTGGTTGTAATAGGCGTGGAAGACGACATTGGACTGCCACTGCTTGTTCATGTCGTTGGAGTACCACAACATATAGAACTTCACGACCAGTGGTTCAAAGGGTTCGATCTCCGAAAAAGTGGCACCTTTTGGTAGCTCCCAGGTGATGAAAGTGATTAGTATGAGCAACCAACTAAAGTGGAACTCATACCCTTGGTCTTGCGCTTCTCTGTAATCAAGATCTAGCTGGTTTACAAGGTACTGTGCCCAGTTCATCTGTAGTCCCTCAACGCACTTCCCTGTGAGGTCAACTATGAATCCAATCACTTGTGTTGGTCTATTCTTACGAACTAGCCTGCCCACAATCAGCTGACAGGAAAGGCGCACTATGCCACTCTGGATAGAGGCTACCTTGTATCCTCGCGTGCCTTTCTCGACATCGCCATAAGTTTATTTTATCCTCTGCACTAGTGCTTGGTCTCAGGTCTTTCCAGGGTAAAAATCCTGTGTGTCAGGGCCTTGCATACTAAGTCCTGTGATCCGATTGATCAAGGTCAGATCCACAGTGATGCGACAGTCCAACCATAAGTATCCTCCGTGGTAGCAGGACAACAACAACTTGACACATGCGTTGACTTCTTGGTGTCTGCCGAAGTGTGGGATCTTCATTACATTAAGCAGTGTGGACTGCGTGAGTTTTTGGGTCCATGACTGCGGGAAAATATTAGAATTCTTGCCTTTGGTTCTGGTTAAGTACTTATTCAAGGCTAACATGCTGTAAACTTTACGATATCCAAGGTTAAAATCACTAAATTTCAGTGCTGTGAGATTATCCTGGTCAACACGAACTGCATGCACCCCTTTTAGAAGGTACACGGTGATCAAAGTGTACTCAAAGTCTTGAGGTACACTGTCACAGTTGATGGCACCGCTTAGAGGTGGTAAGTAAGTAGGTAGAATGCATGGGATAAGCTTGGCATTTGCGATGTCATCCCTGTGCTTGGTCCGTTTCTCATCGGTCGACCATGATGGACCGACGCGAGAAGTGGAAGGGGAGGCCTAGAGTCCCCTTGTTGACGATGCTTGGACTCCTGTAGATAATCCTTGCTCTGACATGATTCTATCAGTCATTAAATCAATCAAAACTTCTTCAAGTACTTTCTCAACATCGCCGAGCTCATCCAACATACAAGCTTGGGTCAACTAGCTCGGGTGTGAAATGAATTCAGAGACTATAATGAATGGTATGGGAACAAGGCAATGATCATAGGGTGAAGTAATCTCAGGTTTTAGGCTCAAATTCTCACTTAGAAAAAAGTATTCTCGGTGCGTGGCGCGACAGACTAAGTAGGGAAATTTAGCAATGGTTTGCTTGCAATGGGTATGAGGCTGCATTAACTTATGTTCTGCCCATTATGGAGCAGTCGAACGGTCTAGTGTCGAGCCATAATTGCTTTCCAACCCGTTCAAAGCAGCAGTCGAACGGTTATATTGGCTTCCAATGGCTATATTACTTCGCCTTGGTGAAGTGGCATATGTCATTGTTCTGATATCCCGATGAAGCTCCAATTTTGCAAAGTGCCTTGCTGCGAGGTACCCTCTGGGATCTTTTGTAATTTTTCAATCTTGGCCTTCTTATTACTTATCTTTCTAGTGTTCTTTCCAGTGAGCTTCATCTCGGTGATTCTCTTCCCATTTTGATTCTTATTTTCCTTGGACATAGCCACTTCGTGCTGGTGAGATTCTCTCCTAGGGTTTAGGTATATCACTTCTTCTTTGTTTGGGTTATAAATTTCAGCCTTTTGTGTAGCTTTGGCCTCGACATATGGGCTTCTAGTGTCAAATATATTCGAGCGGTTCTCCTATTCTTCTATCAACTGTGTGATCCTTTTAGTCATGAAATATTTTAACTCTTGTCTCTATTGTTCTAAAACCTCTTCTTCTTCCTTCTTTCTGGCTTGATCTCTTTCAATCCAAGGTTTTCTGAGTAGCATAGTAAACAGGGCGTTGTCCTCAATGAATTTGATAATCTCAAAATCTTATTTTGTCAAAGTTCCATTGACTGTCATAGGTATCTGAAAGAGTTTTCCACATAACATCATCAATTTTCCTCTGAATAGTCCTATTCCTCCTAACGAAGGAATCATGACAGGCTTCCCTATAGCTTCCCAAGTTCTTTCTGGCATAATGTTCACTTGTGTTTCTTCATCAAGAGTATAGTCAATGTCGAAGTCCCCTATTCTTGCTTCGACTTTCTCCTTTTCTTTGAAGATCTCTGTCAATCAGACATCTTTATGTTCCTTCAGGGTTTCTTTCATCTATATTAATAGTTTCTCTGATTCTTGTTGGGGTTCTTCTATAATCTTAGTCTCTTGATCTCCTTTAGGTTTTGCATGCTCCATATTCATCTTTTCAAGTCTAGCAATCATTCTAGGGAAATCTAGTACTTCATGGTCCATAGCCTTACAACAGAGGCAACTAGGTCTTCTACTAGGGAAATCCTTAGCTAGATGGCCTAGTTTTCTGCAACCGTAACATAGGATTAATCCTCACTTTCTCTTAAATGATCCCCAACCTCTTCTGTACTGCACACTAGAATCGTGATAGCTAACCTGCAGAAAATTCTTTCTAGGATCCTGCATCCATTTGTTAGTCTAGACATTCTTTCTATGCATAGGTATAACATATCTATCATTATACTTATCAGATCTATTCATATCAAACTTTATTTCATCTATTAATGGCCTAGTTTTTAAGCTAGGACATAATCTATAAAACATACCTAGATCCATGCTCTAGAAACAAAAACAAAAATAAAAATTCACTTATCTTACTTCTACAGAGCACAAAGATTCCAGATCTAAGAAATTTTGACTATTCTTACCTTTATTAGAGCACAGAGCTTACATATCTTACCTCTTTTATGCATATCTAACCTCTTTCTTTCATAAATTTCCACTTTTACTTTTCTTAGAGCACATAGTGTTCAGATCTTGCTTCTTTTCTTCAGATCTGATCTTCCTTTCTTCATATCTGACCTTATTCCTGGCACAAAGCTTCACAGGTCGGGTAAAAATATGAGCTCTAGGGAAATAGATCTACACACAGAGCTTTATTTTGCACAAAGTTTCTTCTTCCTCAGTTCCCAGCAATCACAGTTTCAAGTCCCGACAACAGAACCATTTGTTGGCACAGGGGTAGACCCAGGTTTCAACACTCAAGAGCACACCAATAAATCCCTAACTACCGGCCCTTTCGGCAACACCTATGAAGCAGATGAAGTCTCACCCAAGGTAGAGGCATGGGTGGTTGCAAGACTCAGGTGTCTGCAACCTTAGCTGGGACAGAGATATGTGATTATATCATTACAGAGCATGTAGCATCGATCATTCATCAATATTCAACCCTTGTTCTATTTCACAGATAGCACAAAGCATCACGGTGTACACTCATATCTACAGTATTTCAGTACTTAACCATAGTAACCCAGATAAGATCTAGTAGATCAGCACTAAGCATCCTCATACACATCAGATCTAACAACCATATATATCTAAGAAGCACAAAGAATAAGTGGATATATCAAAGCACATAGAATAAGAAAAAACACATTGAATCAAAGCACAGAGCATAACACACAGATTTACGTGGTTCATCCCCACCTTGGGGCTACATCCACAAGATCTTCTTCTTTATTATCGTCTTCAATTTTTTACAAGCACAAAGCCTCCAAAACCCTTGTTCGCATAGGATAGGAGATCTACGCATCTTGCTAGATCTTTCTTCCTTGCATTACAACACTTAGATTTCTATAGCAACCTCACAGTAACTTGCACTTAGCCTTGCAATCCTTACACAATTCACACAGAGCACTTATTCAACATCACATAGATGCACTACCAATTTCACTAAGCAGTCATATCTACTTCACATCTACTCCTTACATTGCCTATCCTTCTATTTATACATTACAAAAGTGGGCCTAAGCGTGGGTAAACCCATGCACCGACATCCCTTTCCCATTACATTAACCCAAAACCCTAAAAGGGCCCAAAAGTGGACCGAGATCCCGTGATCTCTGCTTCGCCTGGCGCTCCATCTTTGACAGGCTGTCGAATTCTAAAAATGGTCAAATATGACCAAGTGTTCCTCAAAACTTGGTCAAGGGCCAATAGGATGCCTATCGATATGCTATCAAAATCGAGAAAAACATTATGCACCAAAACAAATGGGAGTTTGGGTCTGCAAATCCGCAATAACCAAAGCATGGAAAAGACGGCCCTAACTAACAGCCTCCCGATAACCAGTTCAAGACACAGGAAAATAAGGGTAAAGGAAAGACAAAGAATGACACTAGGAAGTGGTACGAGCTCCACAAAAACCCCTGGCACAACACCGATGAATGTCACTCAAAACAATCATTGGTGGTTGATGCCAAAGACAATGAGTCGAACCCTAATTCAAAATATGATCCAGAAAATATTGAAAATAGACAGATCATTGACGCAGACCCCACTGCTATTGTCGCGACCATAAAAATTCAACCAAAAGAACCTGTAGATCCTGAATAGGGTGAGTGCCTCTTCCATTCATAGATGTGGGTGAAGGGGGCCCCGTTGCATTTCATTGTTGATAGCAACAGCCAGAAGAACCTAATCCCAGCTGAGGTCGTCAAACAATTGGGGTTGTCGACAACACCACACCCTCAACCATACAACATCAGGTGGCTTCACCAAGGACGAGATCTTCATTTCAACCAACAGTGCCGCCTATCCTATGGCGTCCAACCCTTTAAGGATGAGGTAGTGTGTGACTTTTCCCCTCTTGATGTCTGTGATGTTGTTTTGGGCCAACCATATATGTGGAAACGTGATGTAGCCAAAGCCTGAGATTCATTCACAAGATCAAATAAACCATGAAAACACATGAGAATGGAAAAATAACTCTCTTGTATTCCTTCTTCATCATAACTATTACAATCAAATTTCAACCCCTTATAGCTACTATTCAGGATTTTCGAAAACAACTAATTTTTTATTTTTTTGCTGGGGGAATCGACAACTCCCCTATTCTCGTACTTGCGTGACACAGGGTCGATACCCGACAACTACTACTATAAACCCAGGTACATCCACGCAGCCTGCATGAATGGCGCATAGGTTAGTCGGGGTGAGAATCGAACTTGAAACCTCCTTTACAAATTTCCTTCCATATACACGACACTTTCCAATCCGTCTACACCCCTGCGGGTGATAACAACTAATTTTAGAAAAACAACTATTTTTTAGAAAAATAACAATATTTAGAAAATTCTCGCATGACTCTAAAACTGACCACTAACTAAGAGATAACTAGCGTGACACTATTTTTCAACTTGCTTTTCTGATTAAGCTCATAAACTAAGAGATAATTGATAATTGAAAAATTAAAAATTAAAAATTCCCGTAAAAAAACTAAAACCCCAATTTGAGGCCTTATATGAAGGAATTTGGCCCTGAAAAAGTGTCAAATCGATGTCCAATCGTAAAGATCTCATCGACACGGAAATGAACTCTTCAAGATGAAAATTCTCATAATATCTTAGCCCAAATGGATAACCAAGTCAAAATTTATGACCCTCGAAAAATCCCTGAAAAATCCCTGCATGAAAACGTCATGTTGTTTATGAGTCTCGACCCCATAGTGTCATTATTACTCTGGGGGGTCATCTCTACAGGATACCAGAGGTAGTTCTGACTATTGTTCCACCAAAAAAGTGTGACAAAATAATCTCTCATATTTAAAAATTCGTCCTCTTCACAGTTTGTTCAAAGGATGCACAGAAGGCCACTGCAACCACTGCAACCTCCACACCTTCTATCCAATAGAAGCAGATTTCAAATATTATTTATTCAAATATGATGGTGCCTACACAATTCCCCGTCAATCCCAGATACAATAGGTTGGTGGAATATATTCAACCCCGCCAACAATAGGTTTGTGACAACCTTCCACAGACCAAGCAACACAACTTCTCCAACAAGGCACGCATCTCACAAATATTCAGATTCAGAAAATGCTTTCCCCTCTTCCTTGGGAACTCAATGAAATGGAGACCATTTCTTCCTAAGGGGGGAGGATTGATCCAAGTGGATATTGGTGGCCACCTACATGTTCCAAATTCCAAATGGCTCATCTGGATAGTTTTCAGTTCAACATGTTTCAGTGTAATGTGAAAATTTCTTTGTAATTGTGGGTTATGCACTTACGGGGTTGTCCTGAAGTCCTACACAACATCCAGGTGGATATTGGTGGTCTTCCACCTATTCCAACTGGCTTGTTTTGAAATTTTTCATGTAAGTACATCTTTTTGTAATTCCAGGGCCTTTTTTGGGCTCTAAACAATGTTTTCTTGGCTTGCCATAAACAAACTGTAGAAAAAGTTATATTTTGATGACATAATGCATATTTATCTAAAATAAATTTCCAACAGGCTATCACATGCCTAAAACAGAGATCATATGCAAAATTTACGACCCCGAGAATTTCATGTACTAACTTACCCCAACGGGGACCACATGACTTTTGGCGCTTCATCTCTTAGGGTTAGGTTTTTGGATGTCTATGGTTTTGGCATTCATGTTTATCATAAAAATACCTTTAGATCCTCATTGTAATCATCTTCTTGCGAATGAGCATAGTCATCACATCTCTTCTCAGAGATAAAGCTGCCACCATTCTAGTGAGTCTTGCACTCTGTATTTTTACAGTCTCTATACATTTCTTTCATTAATAGAAATCATGTGTTGTTGTATTTCTTTGCTTCTGGAAATTTTTATGTGTATTTCATTGTAATATATCTTCTTTCATTTTGTTCTAAAAATAATTTAGATCAGTGGTATTAGAGCAGGTTGCTTTTGATCTTTTTTTCAGTGCATGTCCCTGACGAGGTCCAACTATAGCAAGTTGGGTCTCGAGCTTGTCTCTCTTAAGGACAATCACTCTCACACACCCAAGAAACCCTCGATGGTGGTAGAAAAGAAAAATGGTAGATCAAAATATTCTATTAATGTGTTGCTTGAGAAATCTCTCACGCAACAGATGGACGAAATGATGGCGAAGTTTTCCCACATCCTTCAACACCTACCGATAGAAACAAGTGCATCTTCATCAAGCGACTAATTTGGAGGAACCTCTCCCTTCAAGGTACGAGTGAATTTTTATATTCTCGTATTTGAAGGTCAGATAGATGTGGATGCCTTAGAAAAATGGTTAAATATGCTAGAAGGTTATTTCTCTGTTCACAATTTTTCCAACGGGGAAAAGATCACCTTCACACTCCTCAAGGCTTTCCCCCTCGTCAAACATTGGTGGGAAACTTACTGGGAGAAAATTTCCACAGAGGAATCTGGAATATATGGGTTCGAACCCACTTGGGATTTTTTTTGGGATGCGGTCAAGGAACAATACTACCCTGTTGATAACTATGAAGACCCATACATGAGAAGGACCACACTGCGACAAGAGAAGAGCCAAATAGTGTCACAGTTCACAAATACTTTCCATACCTTGCGCACCAACCTGGGTATCAAAGACTCCAAGTGACATCTGGTTCTAAAATACTGCGGGGCTTTGCATAGGTACATCCAAACCGAAATGGATTTCCTAAACATCTCATCATTGGGGGTTTCCTATCAATATGCTGTCAAAATCGAGTAGAAATTTAGGCACCAGAACAAATGGGAGTTCGGGTTTGCAAATCCGCAACAACCAAATCATGGCAAAGATGGCCCTAAACAAAAGCCTCCTAACAACCATTCCAAGGCATAGGAAAATAAGGGTAAAGGAAAGACGAAAAATGACACTGGGATGTGGTGTGACTTCCAAAAAACCCCTGTCACAACACCTATGAATGTCGCTAGAAATAGTCATTGGTGGTCGAGGTCAAAGACAATGAGCCGAACCCTGATTCAGAATCTGATCTATAAAATATTGACAATAGAGAGATCATCGATGTGGACCCCACTACTATTGTCAAGACCGCAAAAATTAAACTAGAAGAACCAATAGATACTGAAGAGGGGGAGCGCCTCTTCTATTCATAGATGTGGGTGAAGGGGACCCCATTTCATTTCATTGTTGATAGCGGTAGACAGAAGAACCTCATCCCAACTGAGGTCGTCAAATAGTTGGGGTTGTCGACAACACCACACCCACAACCATACAACATCGGGTGGCTTCACCATGGATGATATTTTCGTGTCAACCAACAGTACCGCCTGTCCTATGGCATCCAACCCTTCAAGGATGAGGTAGTGTGTGATGTTTCCCCTCTTGATGTATGTGATGTTGTTTTGGGAAAATGATATATGTGGAAACATCATTCTGTTTATGAGTCTCAACCCCATAGTGTCATTATTACTCTGCGGGGTCATATCTACAGGATACCAGAGGTAGTTCTGACTACTATTCCACCAAAACAATGTCGCAAGGTAATCTCTCATACTACAAAATTCATCCTCTTCACGGTCTGTTCAAAGGATGCACAGAAGGACACTAGAACCACTGCAGCCTCCACACCTTTATCCAACATAATCATATTGAAGATATTGTTTCTTCACCTACGATGGTGCCTACACAATTCGCCATCAAGCCTAAAGACAATAGGTTGGTGGAACAGATTCAACCCCACTAGCAACAAGTTCATGACAACCTTCCACAGACCATGCAGTGCAACTTCTCCAACAAGGCACGTAACTCACCAAGATTCAGATTCATAAAATGCTTTCCCCTCTTTGCCAAGAACTCAACACAATGGATACCATTGCTTCCTAAGGGGGGAGGATTGATCCAGCTGGATATTGGTGGCCACCCACCTATTTCAAATTCCAACTAGCTCATCTGAACAGTTTTCAGTTCATCACGTTTCTCTGTAATGGGGACATAGATTTGTAATTGTTTGTTCTGCACTTACGAGGATGCCCTAAATCCCTACATAGCATCCATGTGGATATTGGTCACCACCCACCTATTCCAACTGGCTTATTTTGGAAGTTTTCATGTTAGTACATATTTCTGCACTTCCAGGGCGATTTTGGGGATCTAAACAATGTTTTCTTGGCTTGCCACAGTCAAACTGCAGAGAGAGTTAGATTTTGATAGCATAATGTGTATTTCTCAAAAATACCTTTCCAACGGGCTATCACATGCCTAAAACAAATATCGTATGCAAAATTTACGACCCTGGGAAGTTCATGTACTAACTTACCCCAACGGGGCCCACATGACTTTTGGCGCTTAATCTCCTAGGGTTAGGTTTTTGGATGTCTAGGGTTTTGGCATTCATGTTTATCATATAAAGGCATTCATAGATTCATTGTAATCATCTTGTGAATGAGCGTAGCCTTCACATATATTCTCAGAGATAAAGCTGACACCATTCTAGCGAGTCTTGCACTCTGTATTTTTACAGTCTCTCTACATTTATTTCATTAATAGAAATCATGTATTGCTGTATTTCTTTGTTTCTTGAAAATTTCATGTTTATTTCATTGTAATATCTTTTCTTTCATTTCATTTCGAAAATAATTTGGATCAACCAACCAACTAACTGTGGGTGTTCTCCTTTCCACCCAATTGTAGGCTCAGAGGCATTCACTCTTAGCACTCTGGCCACCCCCGTGCCAAGCCATGATATCACTAGGGATACTTCTCTGTGTTCCTCAGATATTCTGCAAATTCTCTGAGATACTCTTTCTGTCACAACCTCTGTGATTTTTATCATATGTTTCCTTAGCATCAAGCTCCCAACCTTCTTTCTCTAGCTAAGGACGAATCTCTGGTCTATTAAAACAACAACAAACAATTCCCTTGTCTTCAAAACTCCACTTGTCTATAAATATTAGAAGTCTCCCTTCTTCCCCACTAAGCTCAGGGCCTCCATGGGTTTTATCAAATGCCTTCCCAGTTGGATTTCCTCTATGCAAGAGAGTCCCTTCACAACTACATTGTCCCTCGATGCCCTCTCCTTCTAGCACCGATTTATTTCTAGCTAGCACCAATCCCACGACCCTCTCTTGCTCCAGTCTAGGCTTCAGGTCTTCTATGCTCCAGTTCATAACTCTTCCACAAGTTCTATGATCTTTATATTGCACACACTAGTGCATTCCTTTCATTAATTATCTTCCTCAGAGACTAAATTCCTCCTCTGGTTCTCTCTTGTAACCAACACCGCTTAATATTTCAGTTCTTCCTAAAACTCGAGAGCCTCACACGCTCTCCTTCTTTCTGAAACATCCTCAGACCCATTCACATGCCTCTACCCCCTTCTCCTAGGAAGGTTCTGGACCTATCCTATCCCTTCTGCCAGAAGGAACTCAGTTCAATCTATGTCTACAGGAAGGCTACCCTTTGTGGTACTTCGAGCTGACAGTTTTCTGTCTTCTCAGGCAAGCCCTCCATGCTTCCATTCATTAGGGTAGATGATTGTTCAACCACTAGTCCTTTTCACATTAACTGATTTTTCCTTGGGATCAGGATGAGGCTTATTATTTTAGCAAAGAGAATTTGGGTCATTTTGACATAATGAACCCTCTCTATAGTTTACTCACTCTTTCCTCTAGTGGTATCATTCACGGAATTGGGTACTTCAAGGATTCACGCCCACATTCAATTGTTGGCAATCTAAAAAATAATAATACATTCACATTGTTCACATTCCATATCATGGTAATCATAAGTAATGATTCATTACAATCTAGGGAAATAGGGGTATTACAATCCCCTCCCCATTCAAAGGAACATCATCGTTGGTGTTCTTTCTCAATAACACATGCCATGCCTTTGTCATTCAGCTGCTTTAGAAATATTGATCCTCTTTCTTGGTCTGGTCCTTTCCAGACCCTTGGCCTTTGTCACCTGCCTTCAATAATTTTGGACAACAAGAATATTAATCACAATTTTATGCCAAAACATCTTACTTTTGTTCAAAATGCAAGAGGAAAATTTTCATAATCCAACACAATAATTATCTGTGCAGTTCGTGGATTTGCATCCATATGGATGTCTCATTAACTTGGCTCACTGTTTTTCCTTGACATACCCATTGTGTGCATGGTCCCAATCAATGGTTTACAAGAATGATCAAAGTATCCTCTTGCTTGCGGTCACTCACTCTCCAAGCCCAAGTTCAGGAATCCCCTTGTCTACTATACAATCCCTCGGGTGACCCATATTTCCTTGCCAAGGATTTCTCATACAAGAAGAGTTCTAGAGACTTCATTAAGCCTTATGGTCGAGGCTTCCCTCTAACTTGCTCTGTTGAGGCATCCCTCCGGCTTGTGTTACCACAACACAACATATTCTAGGGCGATCATGGCTTACCACATGGTTCTCATGTCTCAACAATAGCCTTTTTTATGATTTCCAACTTTGACAGCCTTCATCTGTCCTCCCTAGACAAATATTTTAGTCTCACTTATATCACAGGTATAAAAAAATTATGAGATATTATCATCAATTCCAATTAATATTTTCTTTCAAATCTGTCACTCACAGATTTCCAAATTCCACATTTTATTTCTCAGATCTGTTCCACACAAGAACCAGATTTACGAGTATAGGATTTTTCTTCCCATAGCAGTCTGGAGAAAAAGGAAATTGGTCTTCCTTATGGGATTACAACACTTCCATATCCAAGACCCTTTTCTTTTTGCAATTTCAACATTCCTCAGCCAAACAAATTGTTAGTTTTCATGAACTTTATATTTTCAAAACTATGCATACTAACAATCCAAGTCATTTTCATCTATTAAAGGGTATACAACAAAAGGAAATATCATTATTTATGTATGCATCCTTTCAACATACTAAATTTTCCAAATGCAATTCAAATATGACACAACTTTAATCAATGTGCCAATATTCATGGCCACATTCATACCCAATGCACCCTTGCATTGATTTCAATTTTGCCACAATTTATGACAAGAACTTTTCCATGGTGTGTTGGAGCTTAACCAACCTCTTCATCATATGTATTATTCATTCTTGTTCACTCTTACAGTAGGACTATACCTCCTGCTACAGGTTGATCACGATCCCAAATCAACACCTATGAAACTAAAAGTTTCTCTTGAATGCACCCAAGCATTCTTCCTTCATTAGTAACCAGGGTGCCAACACTCATGGTGACCCAAATTCTCTTTTCTTTAACATCTCTACAATTCAATTAGAGTATTGGAAGGTCCTCCTTCCTTAATGGGAAATCCATTGCCTACTCTCTTATGCAAATATTCATTTCCTCAATGCATTCCATGCAATGTGCTAATTATGAGCACCTTTATTCCCAATCTCCCTAGATTAGTCATGGTACCCATGGTATGTAAGGTCTCTTCAAACAGAGCCTTATAAAACAAAACAAAAAAATGATTAAAGAAATGATATCCTAACATTTTCACAATTTCATAACCAACATATAACCATTCAACTTAAATAAAATTTATGAGCAGATCATAATAAATTATATAACATAGCAGAAAAATGAAAATACATACCTCTAAATGATGCTACTGTTTTTCTCCAACTCTGCTTGATGCTCTGCCCAAAATCGTCTAACCACCCAGTCAGCTAGGAACAGAGCCTCTTCGGCTCCCTAGCTCCAGGATTCTGTAAGGATTCTTGGCCCCTGAGCCCAAAACTCCCAGCAATAGGTTCCCCCTTATAATAGTCCTACCACAAGCTTCTCCAGCCAAAACCCATAATACAGTCTTTCAATCTCCCCCCCAAAAAATAATCCTTTCCAAATGCCCCAATACAGTCTCCTCCTATGAAAATAATGCTCCCTGCCAAAAGTTCCCTTCTCCTGAGTGTTTTCCCCCTTATATCCTCCTTTTCCTTTTCCCCCATTCACTACCTTCTTCCTTTCATTAAGACTCACCCACCTTATCCCTCCATTCAATGCCAACCACCTTATCCCCTTCTCCTTAATGGTTCCATCATTCGATATGTTAAGTTTTCATTTAATAAATTAAAATTTATTAAACTTAAATTCATTACCCAAATATTTAATGAGTTAATTAATTAATTAATTACTATACATTAAACAATTAATAATTCGGGACAATTAATTAAACTTAATATACTTTAAACAATTATTTAACTATGACAATTAATTATTTAACTAGGGTTGTTACATACACCCACCCTTCAGGAAACTTCGTCCCGAAGTTAAAGTATTTTATGATACAAGGGAAAAGACACATGGTTCACACATTCATAACAAATAACTGACATTATTAGTAAGTAAGCCAAGAAAACTCATACATACTAGTGTACATGTGCAAGAAATGCATGTGTAGCTAGTACATACGAGTCTCGTGCATGTACTAATAACAATAATTATCATCTCTATAGTAATTTTTGTATGCATCCAATCTATTCGACAAGACTATTCATTTTATAAAAAAATAATAACCCAATCAAATGTTTGTGAAATCCTTTAATTACAATTATCTAGCTCAACAATGTTATTTAGACAATTGTAGTTTAGTTAAGTAATTATGAATATTCATATATACACATTTTCTTTTCAGAAGGAAAAACAATAAATTCCACCATAAGGAAAATCTCCATACACTCTCAACTATTTCTACTCATCCTTCCTCCCTAACTTACTTCCATCTTCCATTCCTATCCTTCCTCTGCTGGACTATCTTGGAGTGTCAACTGTATTGACCTAACTCCAAATAGAACCCATAAGAGGAAGTGTCACTTTCTTGACCAAGCTTCCCCAACAGGCAACTGACAGTCATCATCACACGTCTAGGGGAGCGTGAGCTAACACCATCCTCCCATGACTCTAGGTTTTAGAGGATACACAGTGGGAAATGCCTCCACCCCTCCTAACAGGACTAGGGTCCACACCCTACAATGGAATATACAATGGCACTGTGTTGTTGGGAGTTTTGTCATCGTTTATTCGGTTTCAGGCAGTATCACCACCTGAAATCCTTAACTGTTCCACATATCATAGCATTGCATTCAAACCAATATAATTTCACATACAAAGATTCATACCATATTGTTTCTTGATTGGTAGTCATGACATCCAATTTTATTACCATTATCCCTTGGCTATTTCATAGCCCAATGACCTGTAGATTAGTCTGTAACACAACTCATACATATCTATGCATTATCATCATGTAATTTCATACAACCATAGTTTCAATTCGGTATCCACGTACCAACAACTTTAACATCAAAGTTTTCAAGTTAGAAATAGATCTTATAATATCCCATAATTCAATTAACATTACCCATTCATAGAATTATCATTTACATAATAGATTGCATCATATCCAACATCATTCAAATAGCATTTAAACCTTCATAGGATTCACATTCACATAGTATATCACATCCTATCCTTCATCATCAATAGAATTTTAAACATTCGTAGAATTTACATTCACATAGTAGATCACATCATATCCATCATCATCAAATAGCATTTAAATATTCATAAAATTTACATTCTCACAATATATCGCATCATATCCATCATTATTCAAATACATTTAAACATTCATAAAGGTTCATACATCTTAAAAGTTCAAGTGTATCATTTAATAGTTTCACTTTGAATAGAAAATAAAGGTGTTTAGGCCTCAGGTAATCCTAGCTGTCTAAGTCAAAAGGTGGCATTACATACTCCCAACCTTCAAGAAACATATTCTCGAGGTGGTCAAAAAGTGAGGGATAATCTCATCATAATGTCTCGGCATCCTCCCAAGTAGCAGATCCTGGACTATACTTGTCCCACTGGACCTTAACTTGGTCTACCAGATGGTTCCTAAGCTGTCGGACTCTACGGTCCAATATGCGTAATGGTTCTACTGTGAGGTTTATCGCGTCCGATACCTGCAATTCCTTCCAATTTAGTTTATGTGATTCATCAACAACATAATGACGTAGAACAAATACATGAAAAACATTATGAGTTTTATGCAAGTGGGGTGGTAGTATGAGACGATAGGCGACGGATCCAATTTTCTCTTAGATTTTGAATGGTCCTATAAATCAAGGTGATAACTTTGTCCCCTTCCCGAACCGTATGGTACTCTTATTAGGCCTGATACGAATGAAAACATGATCTCCCACTTTATAACTTCGATCAGTCCTGTGTGCATCCGCATAACTTTTCTATCTATCTTGTGCTTCCTTTAGTCTCTGCCTAATCTGAATCACTTGTTCCTCCATTTCTTGAATCAACTCTGGCCCAACTGTTACTTAGTCTTCTAACCTATCCCAACTCAATGATGTTCTACATGGCCTTCCATACAGATCTTTGTAGGGTGACATTCTGATGGAGCTATGAAAATGGTTATTATAGACAAACTCTACCAAAGGTAGGTACTTTTCCCAATGGGTTTGATTGTCCATGACATACATCATAAGCATGTATTCCATGAATTGATTTACTCTCTCAGTTTTCCCATCTGTTTCAGAATGATAAGCTGTGCTTAAGTTCAACTAAGTCCCCAATGTTGATTGCAAACTTGTCCAAAACCTAGAAGTGAATCTGGAGTCCCTATCTGAAATGATCTTCTTAGGTATCCTGTGCAAATAGATGACCTCACTTACAAACACGCGTGCCACATCAGTGACATCATAAGTGTCTCTAACCGGAATAAAATGAGAACTCTTGGTTAAATTATCAACTATCACAAGAATGGCATTGTGTCTATGAGATGTAAGCGACAACCCGACAACAAAATCCATGGAAATGACTTCCCACTTGGACATAGGAACATCATGTGGTTGTAGGAGACCTATTGGGTGATGGTGGTTGGATTTCACTTGTTGACATTCTAGGCATTTGTCGACGAAATGGACTACATTGTGCTTCATTCTTACCTAAAAGAAGAGCTTCCTCATGTCTGTGTACATTTTCTTCACACCCGGATGCGCACAATAAACTGCTCTATGGGCTTCCTTTAGTATGATGCTTCGAATATCCCCACCTTTGGGGACGTACATCCTTCCTCGATATATTAACAACCTATCTTCTTCCATACTACATCCTTCATACTTTGGATCTAATTGCCTCCCACTTTGGAGGTTTGAAGTAACCTTTAAATACCAACTGTCTCCAAGGAGTTGCATCAACACACGTTCCCTCAGATTGAATTTTAAGGGTACCAAGGAGAAGACACATGGCCTCCTACTCAAGGCATCCGCAACCACATTCTCTTTTCCCTTGATATATGAAATACCAAAATCGTACTCACTCATGAACTCACTCCATCGCCTTTGCCTAGCATTCATATCCCTTTGAGTGAAGAGATGTTTTAAACTTTGATGGTCCGTTTTGAGCTCAAAGTTTATCCCTACTAGATAGTGCCTCCAAAGTTTTAGATCTAGCATTACAGCTACCAACTCTAAATCATGAGTAGTGTAAAGCTCCTCGTGTTTCTTCAAATTCCTTGACGCATAAGCTATCACTCCTCCATCCTGCATTAACACGGCCCCCAACCCTTGCTTCGAGGCATCCATGCAGACTGTGAAGTCCTTTTCCATATCCGACACTCGTAGAATTGGTGCACTAGTTAGTAACCTTTTAAGCTCGATGAATGCACAATCACATTATTCTGTCCATTCATACGAACCCCCTTGCGCTGCAAAGTGGTGATGGGTTTCTCTATTTTAGAGAACCCTTCCACAAACCTCCGATAATAACCTGCTAGCCCCATGAAGCTTCTTACCTCATGAGCATTTTTTGGCACTGGCCACTCCATAATGGCCTTTACCTTTTCTGGGTCCACAGAGATTCCTTCCCCAGAAATGATATGACCTAAATAGTGAATTTCTTTCTGGAAGAAGGAACACTTAGACAACTTCCCATACAATTTGTTCTCTCTAAGGCAAGACAACACCACTCGCAAGTGTTCCTCATGTTCTCTTTCATTCTTGGAATAGATGAGGATATCATCTAGAAAGACTTGTACAAAGCGGTCTAAGTACTTCCGGAATACACCATTCATGAGGTTCATGAATAATTCTGGTGCATTGGTCAATCCGAATGGTACTACAACAAACTCGTAATGCCCAAACCGAGTTCGAAAGGAAGTTTTAGGAATATCGCCTTCCTTAATCCTTAACTGGTGATACTCTGATCGCAAATCAATCTTTGAGAATACCGCTGCTCCTTTCATCTGATCGAAGAGATCATCTATTTTTGGCATTGGGTACCTATTTTTCACTATAGCACGGTTCAAGTCCCTGTAATCTATGCGCAGTCATAAGGAACCATCCTTCTTCTTCACAAAGATTAATGGTGCACCCCAAGGTGAGACACTAGGCCTTATTATCCCTAAGTTGAGTAGCTCTTTCAACTGTATCTACAACCCACAAAGTTTTGGCACTGTCATCCTATACGAAGTCTTGGAAATTGGTTCTGCACCAGGTTTTAGCTCAATAGTAAAATCAAGTTCCCTCTCAGGAGGTAACCCTGGTAACTCGTTCAAAAAAACATCCTTAAATTCTGACAATACCGGGTAATCATCCAAGGAGGGTCCTTTCCTTTCATTCACCGCTTCAACGACATAAAGTCGACACCCTTGCCTCATGCATCGCTTAACCTTCATATTTGAAATAAAGCATAGAGACACCTTTCTCCTTACACCCTGGATCTCTACTGGCCTTCCTTCGTCGTCAACACAAAGCACCCTTTTTGCAAAACAATCTACCATAGCTCGATGGGATTCTAACCAATCCATTCCAATGATTAGGTCATATGCCCTGAGAGCAGTTCCGTATACCTTCAACCTGGTAGTACACACTCCCAGGTCTACTAGAAAATTATCAACGCTAGGTCCTACCGCTTGTTTTTCCCCTGAAGCCATCTTGCCTTGTTTAAATTCATCATGCTCGTAGGCTGCCAACCCACTCCTTTCTAATGTAGATGGCGAAATGAAACTATCTGTAGCACTAGAATCAAATAAAATTTTAACATTGATATGATTTAGCATACCTGACGATTCCACCACCATGGATTTATGTTCTGCCTGACGATTATTAACTGTTACATAGATATGGTGGCTACTACTTGCTCTTCCCATTGGGGCCTTTCCTTCTCTATGCACAATTCCTGATTGTAACTCTAGGCAGTCACACTGGTAATGGGGTCCTCCACATCCCCAACATGTAACACAAGATTGAACCTACGCACTGCTCTATGACTGCCTATGAAATGAGTTCCTTCCCCTGGAACCCCTACCCCTACTAGTTGTTCCCTGAGAAGGTCATGGACCTGCCTGTGTCATTGGTGATGAATGGGATGCTGCACTTGCTGCCATTGAAATACCTATGGAGACTGTCCTTGGTGCGAGTCTATTACCATATGGAGGTGGCCTTGAGCTCCCTCCCCTGGAAAATATCCTAGGGGTCTTCCCCACGAATCCAGGATGATGCGGAAAGGTCGATCTCGTACCTCCATTTAAGTTCATGTGTTCCTCCGCATAACGTGCATTTTCCACTGCTTCTACTACTGAAGACGGTTTCCACATCCACACCATGACCCTTATCTTAGGGTTTAACCCATAGACAAAGCGTTCTACCTGTCGTTGGTCATTATCCATGTATGAAACATATTTGACCAAATCCATAAACCTGATCTCGCATTCTTCTACGGTCTTGTTTCCATGTACTAGAGCATGAAACACTCCCACCTGTTGTTCCTCATAGTAAGCTAGTAGATATTTCCTTTGGAACCTCTCCTCAAAAAGTTCCCAAGAGACGGTGTCCGGGGTAAGGTGCAATTGCCTCTCCAGGTTGCCCCACCAGTTCAGGGCACTGTCTCTCAACTGAAAAATTGCTATTTTCTCCTTCGACGTGGATGCATAGTCTCTTAAGGTGAAACACCTTTTCATGACTTCCAACCATGGCTCAAAACGTTCACTGGAACGACCCCCGGAAAACTCTGGAAGTTTAATCTTCTGCAGTTCTCTAGTGATGTCTTTGGGTGGAGGGCCTTCCCCTTAATCCCTCGACGCTTCAGGATTACCCATTCCAGATGGTGGGGGTTCCACTTCGATCCCTACTGGCTAATGCCCCTTTAAAGTCTCATTTATGGCCTCCAAAGAGCGCAAAATGAGAGCTAATTCAGGCGATGGTGGTGGTGGCGCTGGCAGTCTCTGCATCGATGCCCCTCTACCTTGATTTCTTCTCGTCCTAACCATCCTGTATACTTGAATCTGCATCAAACAAAGTTGTCGGGGTGAGTCTAGGACATTTCACATTTGCATAACTTAAACTATAAAACAGGGTTAGGCGTAAGTTTTTTTTTACTTGTTTGTAAACAAACGTTACTCTCTTTAGGGGAAGTGGCTAGGTTAGGGTTAAAACGTCTAAGCTTGATGTCTTCGTCTAAGAAAACTATTGACCCTCTCGCCTGGTACTTACGCTAGCACTATACCACACTCACCTATTCCTCTAACTTACCTTCCCAGTGCGCACGAAGCCCCCTCCCACTTATCTTGGTCTAAGTCCTTAAACTTTTCGCTTAAAACAATTTAATTAGTCGCTTTAATTAGTTTTAAATTTAAACATGAA
The DNA here is from genome assembly GCA_009831015.1 of Picea engelmannii. Classification (NCBI taxonomy): domain Eukaryota; kingdom Viridiplantae; phylum Streptophyta; class Pinopsida; order Pinales; family Pinaceae; genus Picea; species Picea engelmannii. The sequence continues at coordinate 953,407 of ML785132.1, read as the reverse complement.
TCATAAAATTAAATATAATTTAAACATTAATTACTAATGATTAATTAGTGATTCTATTCTAATGATTAATTGCTTTTAATTAATCACATTAATTATACTAATAAAACATACTTAATCACCTTGATTAATCATAATTACTTTAATTTTATTTTAAAACATATAATATTTAAATTTATGTTTTCTTGTGTCATTATTAAATAATTAAAGTTTAAACTAAATTTAAGCAATTAAAATTTAAAATTTAATTATATAAGAATATTTAATAAAAAAATAAAATAAAAATAATATACATAAAAATAAATTACGATAATCAAATACAACAAAATAATAAAAACAAATAATAAAATAAAATTAATATAAATTAAAATAATAAAATAAAATTAAAATAAAATAAAGCACGGGCACGCATGAAGCCCACGTGCCCCGCCCCCATTTCCTCCTACTTTCCTTAACTAAACCCTAAACTCTCATTTTCACACAAGATTTTCCTCTTGCGAGGCCCCTGACTACACTATCGGCTGCCATGGCCAGCTTCCTCTTTCATTTTCGTTTTTGGCTGTTGATGTATGGCGTTGGTGCTTGGGCACTTAGTCTGACTTCTCCCGGTGGCTTGGCACAAGCGCTTGGCTTTGTTTGTGGACATGTCAGCGTGGTTATCAGGCATGACTTCATATCATGTGGGCTCTGCCCACACAGGTTCGAATCCTGTCGTCCACACCTACCTGGCTGTAACTGTCATAGGTAACACATTTTTTTTGTTTAACAACAAGGAATCCGATGGATATTATCGGGTGTTTTCATTTGTAATCTTACTGTGTATTTGTGTAGCTTGAAGGATATGCATTGGAGCTTGGTTCTTGTGTATTGTCTTCTCCGTGTAGCTTGGCAAAGGCCTACGAGCTTGGTGCGCTTGCAGGCTTAGGGTTTAGGGCTTTGACGCTTGAGTGTGGCTTTGGTGGTTGTGCGTTGGTTACTTGCGGGCTCCTTTATGGTTTGGTTCTTGGTTACTTGGGCACCGACTTGTAATGAGTCGTGTGGCTACCGTTCGCGGGTTCAAAACCCATGAGCCCGCACCCATTTGTTATATATATATATAT
>ML785132.1:935325-952297 GCA_009831015.1 Picea engelmannii | reverse complement strand
ATTTTTTTTGTTATTCCAGGCATGGTTTTGTGGCCTTGGATTTGGTGCTTAGTCTCTGGTGTAAGGAAGACAAGGGGATATGCCCATCGGAAGGACTGCGCGACTCCTTCCTGTACACAATATTTTTCTATTCTCCTTTGTCATGGCTTGACGCTTTGTGGACTGGGATTCGATGTCTTGATGCCTGGTTTGGCTCATGGACTTGGGGTTTTAGCAATGATCCTCGGGCCCATTACCCCTTTTTTTATATTTGACATTTAAAAAAAAATGCATTGGCAATTAGTCTGGACTCCTCATAGCCTTGGCTTGTAGCGTTGTGCACTCCATTTGGGCCCCCTCATGGGCTCCTCCCTCCGGCCTTAGCGCTAGACTTGATGTGTGTATTATATGTGGCTCATGCTGACTGGTTGTGAACTTAGGTTTCATAGTTGGAAAATAACTTGGAAATTGGCCTTCGGGCCAATAATATTTCCCACTTTTTATATTTGATGCGTTGTGTACAAAGGCGTCCTCTTGGGATCCTCCTCCTCGACAGCTTGGCATTTGGAGTTGGGATTTGTGTTATGTGTTGGTGCGATCTTAGAATTCGGTGCTTGGGCATTCAGTGTTTAAGTTCTTAGATGCATTTTTGTATATAATTTTCCTTCCTACCATATGAAAGGAAACCCCCATTTTCAAGCATGTTTTCATATACTTGAACTTGTTTAAGTTCTTAGATGCGTAGTGCACTATAGCACTCATCATGGGATCCTTCATGCTGCCTTAGCATTGAGTTGGTGCTTGGACATGTGACTTGCTGCTGGCGATCCTTGGTGCAGCTCTCAGTCGGGTGCTAGGTGAAAACACAATTTTATCCTTAATTTTTTTTTTGTTTTTATATTTATATTATATAAGTATATGGAATGGAAAGGGCCTGGCCCTTGAGCTTGGCTTTGGTGATTTATCTATCGGTTTGTTCTCAACAAGTGGACTTGGAGTTTGACATGGTTCAGTATGTTTATGTTTAGACTAGGTCACTTGTGTGCACACCTTTTTGTTTTCATTATTTATATTTATATGTATATATTTTTTAATTAGTTTAAATAAATATCTTTTATATATGTCTATTTTTATATAGTCATTTATACCTCTGTTTAGAAGTTCAAGGGTAGAGCAGAATTATTTGGGGAAGCATTATATATATATATACACACACACACACACACACACACACACTAAAAAAACAATTGTGTGCTTGGCTTGTAGGTTAGGTGGAGCTGGAGCTTGGCCCTCAAGCCCAGATTTATAAGTTTTCCTTAAATATATTATTTATACCTCTGGTTGTTTATGTTTGTATCACCCTTTCCAAGGATTTTACCTGTATATGCCAACAAGTTTTAAAGTTTTAGGGGGGGTTTCAGGCAGGTTTTCAGGGTTGTTTGATTGACACATAACATAGCTTTTAGTCAAGAGTCAAGAGGATGGGTGGGTAGGTAGGACCTTGGCTCCATATTTTAAACTAAAGCTCTGATACCATGTGTAAGGTCTCTTCAAACAGAGCCTTATAAAACAAAAAAAAATTGATTAAAGAAATGTTATCCTAACATTTTCACAATTTCATAACCAACATATAACCATTCAGCTTAAATAAAATTTATGAGCAGATCATAATAAATTATATAACACAACAGAAAAATGAAAATACATACCTCTAACTGATGCTACTACTATTCTGCAACTCTGCCTGATGCCCTGCCCAAAACCGTCTAACCACCCAGCCAGCTAGGAATAGAGCCTCTCCGACTCCCTAGCTCCAGGATTCTGTAAGGATTCCTAGCCCTTGAGCCCAAAACTCCCAACAACAGGTGCCCCCTTGTAATATTCCTACCACAAGATTCTCCAGCCAAAACCTGTAATATAGTCTTTCAATCTCCCCCCCCAAAAAAAAATCCTTTCCAAATGCCCCAATACAATCTCCTCCTATGAAAATAATGCTCCCTACCAAAAATCCCCTTCTCCCGAGTGTTTTCCCCCTCATATCCTCCTTTTCCTTTTTCCCCATTCACCGCCTTCTTCCTTTCATTAAGACTCACCCAACTTATCCATTCATTCAGTGCCAACCACCTTATCCCTCCATTCAATGCCAACCACCTTATCCCCTTCTCCTTAATGGTTCCATCATTCGATATGTTAAGTTTTCATTTAATAAATTAAAATTTATTAAACTTAAATTCATTACCCAAATATTTAATGAGTTAATTAATTAATTAATTAATATACATTAGACAATTAATAATTTAGGACAATTAATTAATTAATTAATTAAACTTAATATACTTTAAACAATTATTTAACTATGACAATTAATTATTTAACTAGGGTTGTTACATGGTACTCCTTACTCATGCATTTTCTTGCAAGGATTATAACTCATCCTTGACTGGCATAGACTTTCTCTCTCTATTATTTAGATTCTTCTTTCCTTAATCTTACCCTGCTTGGGTAGCAATGGCATACAATAGCCACTCAAAATTATTTGCATATTAGGTAAGAAATGAAAACACTTCAGAGGGGATTCTTACGAAATCCCTCCATACCTTATGCCACACAAGCATGAAAATTTGTATATTTGTTCTGGCTTCTAGCACTCTTTTTCTGATTTTTACCTCACTAGTAGTGCTCCATGGGGCTCCCAAAGTCCCTTCAACAATATTTCAACAACATCCTTCTTGCATTTATCCTTTATCAGATGTTATCTACCATTGGCAACTGTCCTTTCCCAAAAACTCCAATTTATTTCTACACATGACATACATCACAAATATATTAGTCGTCATGTAAAATAAAAATGCATGTATCATAGCATTCAAATCAATAAAACATTTTCAGATATGTCCTAGCATATATTTATGCACTTCATCACATTATCCTTAATGTTTTTCATGAGTGCAACACAAAAAAAATTCATTTTTTTCTACAGTCATACAACCATCATCACTGTGGTGTCAAAAAATTTACTTTCATCAGCACACCAGTTTCTCATCCCAGAGAAAACATAATACACAAAAATAAAGGAGTTAAGGGATCTTCCTTTTTTCCCAACTCCTTCTACACATACTATGACTTTCCATCCAGCTGAGTTATTTTCCAAGGCCTCACTACCTTTACTTATCACGGCTTAACCAAGCCTATTCATTCAAACTTACTTATTTATCTATTTTCTTTTTTCCAATTGTACTTGTTTCCATAACTTATCTTCTAAGGCTTACAACTTTGTTAAACAATTCAGAGTTTTTAGGATGAGAAAAGTATTCCCCCTTTGCCTTTATTTGCTTCTGCAATTTACTCCCTACTGGGATCTTCCTACTCTTTTCCTTGAGAAGCCTTGGTTAGGCTCACCCTAACATATTGGATACATCAACATGCTCTAATAGAAAAAATTGTGTTCATAATCAATCATGAACCTGTATATCCTACACATTCCCATTCAGTTATCAAAATGGTCAACATTCATTTGTTAGTCTTCCACTCATACATTTTGTTTTATAATGTAATCCAAGATTCTTATATATATATATATATATATATATATATGCTTGCATTCCACTGCCCAATTTTCAACAATCATTAAGGTTTTGACTTTGTTCTCCTGACAGAGTCTTTACACAGTTCCTTCATAAGGAACTCCTTCGGCATACAACTTCCTTATTGCATATCCATCACTATCTTTGATGGCATTGACCTTGAGTTAGCTTCAACTCTACCACTTTAGTTGTTTACCAAATATTCCATAAGGAATATAAACATTCATTCCTATGATGTATTCCAAATACACATTAAAAGCATGTCCTTTATGTTGTCAACTTTCTTTCAGACTGTGCTTCAATGCACTTAATCACATGCTTTAACATGTTGTGTGTGTTCCCACCATAGGCACCCTTTATAGTTTCATTTCCATATCTATTGAAAATCATTTAGTTCATGATTGTTCACAATCATTTACATGTGGTCCTCCAAATCATATTTATGTTGGCTTTTATCATGACAACAGAGCACCCTTGCTCATTTACTCTTTGATATATTTATACTATCCTTTCCTAAGGGAATGGAACACATTCCCCTCAATCTATCATTCAAAATGAAACTTTCATGACTCTTCAGATTAGAGTCATCCATGCATCCATGGTATTCATTCAATATTGGAAAGTAAAATTCTTTCCTTACATTTCACTCAATTAGGGAGTCACATTGTGCCTTTAGTATACATATACTCTTACATCATACAGGTGCATCACTCGCACATTTAATATCATTCATATCTATTTGGTCTTAATATCAGTTTTCATATCAAGAAACCTCACAATGCATTAAATCCATGCACTCAAGCATATACAAACATAACCAAACATTCATCATGCAATCTCATTGCTTGCACATTTTCCATGTCATTCATACACATGGACATATCCAACTTCCATAACCTTCTCCAAAGGATCTTACTGCCTTTATTATGACAAGTCTCATAGAGATACTCAACACTGAGCTTCCCTCTTTGTTGAGAGCCAACAATCATTTACATGATATCCACATGGCAAGTTTAACATACATAATCATAACTATGTCCCCCTTTCCATACGACAACAACCAGCGAGGAATTTTTTCCTCAACTACTATAAAGTTATTCAACAATCCAGAAATACTATCTTGGAAATTCCAACAGTGCCCAAGGCAACATGACAACTTATCAAGCTTATTTTTCATGCCTCAAAGAATTTTTGGTTAACAAACATAATTATCAAGGGAATCCTTTTCTAGATTCCCTCTCACTACTACTTGAGCATATCAAGCCATACATTATATGGATACCATCCACCTATGAATGTCAACCTGACCCATTGGTCATCTAGAAGTGCCCCAACACTTCCTTTACCACATTCAGGATCAACATTTCATGAACCATTTTACCTCATTTATAATGAATTTTAATGTCTAATAACATTTGGACTGTTTATTAAATCCCAAATACAATTTCGAAGTATGTTACTTACTAAATATTTTAATACAGAACTCCAGAGCATCTTTAGATCATAATTAGTCTTGGGCAGAAAGTCCATCTCTTTCTTTTTAAATTTTTGTAGAGTTTCTAGTTGTTTCTATCTATTCTCATTAAAAATAGAAGATAGGTTGTACATGTATATCAACCCCAACCATTACACCCATAATTCTTCCTTCTGTTTAGCAACAACCAGAGACGGAGGTAACTCTCCTCCTCCCATAGGAATTTTGGAAGATTATTTTTCTATCCACCAAGCAAGGGAGGCTGTTGTGATTTCTCACTCAATCACCCATATTTTTGCAGCTTTGTTTATCATCTTGATTAGAAAAACGCTTCCCAACAATTCCTGTGCCCAAAAACAAATTTGTTTCTCAGTTCCCTTCAGAAGCAGAGAGGCACATGTTCTCCCTCTTCTAAAAATGGTCAGCAGACCCATTCCTCTTGCGTCCTCAACATCATCAACATTTTACTTATGCTGCTATAGCTAGATCATGATTAACTATATGATCCCTGACATCACCATATTTTACATCCAATGGTAGACTATAATAAGTATATATGCATGTTATATGCATGCTCTATCTTTGCGATATGCATTTTAGCATATCTTTGCGTACCAAACATTGTACCCATGTCTGTAGTGCAGAAGGGTTCCACTTACTTACCATTTCCATTTTCATGCATAGACCTACCCTTAGTTAATAGGGATTTACACTTCTTTATAACAACCACGAGATTTTGAACTTGCTCATGTACATTCCATCTCTTCCATGAGGTTCATTCTCAGTCCACATTACTTCTTTTAATTTTCTAGGAGGGATTATCCTAGTAGGAAGTTTTTCAGTTATGACAGGTCAAGTAGGTTGATCTCACCTACTTCCATAAGGCTTCTAGACATGGAGGATTGTACTCCCAATGAAAAATCCTTCATTTAATAAACACTTTTAATTAATAGAGGCTTCATTAAGCCCACTTTTAGGAAACCCCTACCACCTGTTTAGTCCATTTTCCTTCTGGAATCAAGTATTCCTTAAAACAAGTTTATGCCATTTGCATCCAAGGTTTTTTTTTTTTTAATGCCCCTTGTCATAATCCCACTTTTGTAGGATTGACTATCATTTCCCAAAAGAAATGATAGGATTCTTCTGCCATAGTCTAGCATGATTCAATATTATTAAGTAAAATCCCAACTAAATTTTAATCTATATCCTTCTCCTCAAGGAACTTATGCAGATAATTTCCATACAACAATAATACTCTCAACATGCTCATCTTAGCCTTGGTAAAATAGTCTTATGATTGTTCTCTGGCCCATCCAGGCCCATGTTTGAATCATGCTCTACTAGATAGGGTAGGGTAGGGTTCCCTATCCCTTAAATGTTTCTAAGAAAAAAAATTCACTTGACTCTTTCATGAGCCCAATCAGGCCAAGTGTTGTTTCCCACTCTGATACCATTTTGTAACACACCCAACCCCTTAAGTACCCTTTTTAGGGATGGGGTATAAATTTTTCACCTTCCTACAGCTTATTTGAGTTCCTTGAAGAGAGGAACCATTTCCTTCTTCTCTCTGAGAGCTTTCCAACGACTATAAATTCATCCAAATCTGAGTTTTGGTTCGAGAGTTATGGCCTTTCGAAGTTTTCAGGGTGTCATTGGCGAATGGTCACCCCCTTCGCCACGTGGATTCAATTTCCTCGTACCATCCGACACAGTATTTTTGTGGCCCTAATTTTCATCCTTTGGAAATGACATGGCCGTGGAAGAAGGGTTTATAGAGGAAATTTTCTACCGATTCATCACAGGCTTATTCACTTCCAGAACCTCGATGCTTCTTTTTTTCCCTTTTACCTTACCATGCGATCAGTGTTGGAACCTATTCCTCCAAACTTCAGCCTTTCAATGCTCTTTTGTACAACACTAAATCTTCCCAGAGACCCAAAGTCTCAGAGCCTCTCTCTACTCCAGAATCTATAATGGAGTTATGTCCACCTTTGGATCTAAAGGTTAATATTTACCTGCACTTAACACATCGCTCAGACTTGAATAGAGGGGTGGGGTCCCACACCTAATTCATGTCCAATCCCATGATTCCACGTGGAGCTGTCTGGACATGCCACATCACCATGATGCACGCAAGCCTGTAATATCAGAGCTTGACACTACAATAGGGAAACTTTGGTGTTTTGACACGTCGACGCTTCGGTGCTTCAACCACTTTTCTTTATTTGCAAATCCTATAGAGTCCCGAACCTCAAAGTACTACAATGTGGCTCTGGCCTTGGGCCCTTTTGGATCTTATGTCTTAACACTCCAAACACCTAGAGTTATGAATTCCAAACTCCCAGAGTGGGTCCCTCTTGTCTACATGGCATTCTGCACTGGTGTCCCTACTACCATCTGCCACCTGGTAGATATGTTGTTATAACCCTAAATTGCACCACACATGCTTACTTGGCATCAGGCCAACTCATATCCCTTCTTTGCCAAAACACTACTAAACAACTCTTTGAAAATCCTCTTGAATAAAGGCCCACGCACCCTAATCCATTACTACACGCGTGTACACGCTGGATGACCTAAAACAGCCTGCGTGGACCGACAAAATCATGAAAAAAGGAAAGTTGCCAACGGAACAAAAAACTATGGGTGAGTTAACTGAAACTCCCGCCAATGCATGGCCGAGGGTTTGTCCAAATACCTAGCTCCTTATAGCCTATAAAAGAAGGAGTAGGGGTCCCATTTGGAAGAGGAAAAATATAGCAAAGAAACTCTACCCATTTACGTATTCCCATTGTCCCAACCCTTTAGCCTTTCCTTATGCCAAAGGAGATTCAAAGCAAAGCAGTTGAAGGATAGAAGAAGAGGAGCCCAGGATCAGGTTCAAGGAGTGCTGGCCGGTCTCAACTTTTGTAAGTTGACTCATTTTAAGTAATAAAGAGAATTCTTTTCCCGTCCCAATTCATGAACTGTTTATAGTTTGATCAGTATATGTTTGGATTTCTAACCTGTTAGTATATAAGTAGTATGCATGCATAGTTGTTGTTTGTCTTGGATGCAAGTCAGCTTTGGAAGGAGGATTGTGAACAAGTAATCAAGCACAACGGAGAATTGACATCAAACACCGAGAACGAGGTAGGTTGATCTTTCCATGAATTTACTAAGAAAAGGGGATTTAAATCTAGGGATGAAGGTAGAAAGTAATTTTTATTCGATCATATCTGCATGCAAAGTCTGAACTCTATTTGCTAGTCCGTAGGGTGTTTTTCCCCAACAATAGAATTGGCGATCGTACTGGGGAGAATCTCTAGGGTTCCTGGAATTTTATTTAGTTTTTGGGTAGTTTAAAGACTAGCTTTTCTTGCCTGTCTTATCTTTTCGTTTCTGTAAGGTCTGAGCTAGCAGGGAGTCTGGTTGTCCATACCAGCTTTCCCTGACTTTTGCTTGACTGTATTTTTCAGGACCCATAGAGGTACACGCAGCCTACACAAGGTCTGCACACGTGTACCTGCACCCTATCCTCTTACATCTCGTGTGTGAACACTAGCTGTAGAGGTAGCAGTAGCGTGTAGAGTTCAGAGAACCTCAGAGGCAGTCATCCTCTTTCCTATCAGAATCACACATTCTCAGGGGGTTTTCTAGAATTCTGTCTAAGTCTTGTTTGCTAACAGTCCTATCTCAGATTGTTTTTTGCCTTATTATTTTTTCCTTGCATTATTTGTTTTTCTGTTAGAAAGAGTGTCCAAGCCTTTAAGGGATCCTGGTTATCAATATCAGTGGTCTCTTCCTGGTTTAGTCTGTCTATTTCCATTTTTTCTCAGAGTTTAGATATACACGCGGCCTGTACAAGGTCAGCCCGCGTGTACATGCACTCTGTCTATATTTAGCGCACGTTCACATGCGTGCTGTTAAAGTGACAGTTGTGTGCTTGTACAGAATACTTTTTGTTGAGGGTAAGGTAGTCATCCTTTCCCTTGATAAGAATTATTCCTCTCAAGTGTTTGAATCTCCGTGTGAGAAGTCAGTAGCTTAGGATTAGTCCTACCCTTAGCTTGCTTTTTCTCATTTAAAACGTTGTTAGAAAAATATTTTTTTTTACGGTTTTTAGACAAGTGTGAGAGTCATTGTTTTTACGATTTCTATTGTGTGATTTGTTAATCTGATTATTGTGATCTGTGATTAGGCCAGAATTGTTTTTCTTGGTTTTTGCTTGTCGGTATTTTTCCTTTCTTGCTTTACTAGCATTTAAAATAAAATAAAAATCTTTTCATTTTTTTGTTTGGTTGAACAGTGTGTTTCTGCATTATTAGGCCAGGGAGAAGTCGTTTATTTCATAATTTTTTTGCAGTTCACTTAGATCATAAGTAGCTCGTAGTCGAGTGAAATTCCTTTGAGTTTGTTGTCCAAAATATTAGAAAAAATTGAAAATATTTTTTGAAAAGTTGTCGAAATTTTGCATTCAGTAAAAGTTTTGTTTCCATCTTTTTTATTCATTTTTTGCTTTCGTCTTTTACACATCATCAGTTTCACCCTCATACCCCTTGACGTAAGACAAAGCCATAAAAGTAATGCTAAATTTAAAATCTAGTTGTAGGGTTCACAAACTAGTTCAGGACTAGGGCCTTGGATTAGGTTGGAGAGGAAACTCTTCAAGGCCATTTTAAATCAAACATTGGAGTCTGAGATAGCGAGTTTCAAAGTCCAGTGTCATGAAAGTTATCCAGGACCCCCCTCTAACACATGGGATAAACATGAGGTCACGTGCAGAAAGGTCGCAGAGATAACCCCTCCAAAGCTAGACCAATCGTAGTGGAGAACACATATAGAGGGCTTGTTTTGGGATTTCGTCGTTTGAATTTTCCATGGGGCTTCGTGGGTCTCAAATCTGTTCGAGGTCCTCAGTTGTCTTCTAGAACATTTTCTCTCGATACCCTTGACAGGTTTCGGGCTCGATACCCTGCTCATTGTGGTCTACCCGACTTTCGACTGTACCTGCCTGGTGACTGTTCGCACGCTGGCAACCTAGTTGCCAATCTGTTTAAGGACATACAGAGGTGACTACGAGGGTATACCGTGGTACCTAGGACAGACATCGGGCCATGATTTGCAGAGTATACTCGGAGGGTGCTTCTGTGTTTGAGTTTCACTTGCACTGGTAAGTTACTCTAGTGTTGGTTGTTGTAACTGTTCTTCCAATTAATTTAGTATTTGCTTGTCTTATCTTCTAGGGACTCTTTTTTTAGTGTGTGTTACTTTTGAACGTTTAGACTACCTTAGAGTGTCTTGGATCTTCTCACACAGTGGAGGATCCCGAGCTCCGTCGGTCACGAAGGCTTCTTGGCCTACCACCGGTTACATTGGAGCCACCCTCGCCACCATTAAGGTGAAAGCTAGACCAACAAGGGTCTTTTGAAGCGACCGGGTTACAAACTATTGTGCTCGAACAACCCCCGGAGGAATCGACTATTTTGGACCTTGAAGCAACTTCTCTTGGCTCGGTTGAAACCCTAACCATTGATTTCTTGGCACCTTTTATTATACCAATTCAATTTCATGAGCGTTAGACAGTGTCGCACACAGCAATGGAAACAAATGTTGTTACTCCTTCTGGGAATTCTTCAATTCCCACCACGGTTGTCACCACAGGAGAGATTTCATATCCTAACCCATCATGGATGGTCTGAGTCACCATGGGCTTGACCGCAACTACTTCACACAATGGTCCGAACCCATCTTTGGCAGCGGCCACAACCCCTTTCACACCTAGTGCGACAGGCCCTCCGTTCTCATACATAATGCCTAGTTCAGGTACAAGTCCTGTACTTTCCTATTCCACTTTACAAACTTTGGGTCTGGGGGCAGGGAGCTCTAGTGCTCCTCTGTAAGGTCACATGGGGGGCACTCCTATCCCTTTTAATGCTTTTCCTTACGGAGGAGGTCATATCCCTCCTTCATCCCCTTCACTCGGTGGCTCGCATCAGCAATCTGTTGGGCAACCTACACACAATAGTTTATTTGGAGCGGGGAGTCAAGGACCACCTTCGCATAGTATGCTGGTAGGTTCGACACCATTTTCTTGGAACGAAACGTTTGGTAACAACACCTTCTTGTCAGCCACTTTCTCGACTGGGGGCAACCCCATTTTTGGACAATCTACTCCTGTACAGGGTACTATTCCTGCATAAGGGGAAAACCTAGTAGAACCTTGAAATTCAGGGCAAGGATCCATTCCCTCCTCTGAAATGCCGATCTGGGGTAATTCTTTCCACAATCAATGGAACCTCAGACAAACTACTATGCTTATCCCCACGGGAATGACATGGGGTAATCCTTCCCAAAGTACTTCGAATACAATGCATGCCCAACAATCTATGTCCTATTTGGGAAATCAGTCGATGATGTCTCCACATATGCAAAATCCTTACGTTGGCTAGGGCCATGATTTCTACCAGAATCCGGGCCAGCAGCCAAACTTTTCCTGGCAACCTGGTGCTAGTCAAACTCCAGGACCCTTTTTCCCAGGTTATCAACAACAACCCAAACTACCGTTCCTGGCGACTTTACACTTGCCAGATTTGACAAGGTTGTTGAATGACCCTATTTGTCATGATCCGTGTTGGCCTTCTATGCCGATGAAGTTACCTTCGGACATTCCAAAGTTTGAAGCCAAGCCTAACGAAGATCTAGATGATCATGTGACTACCTTCCATATTTGGTGCTCATCTAACTCATTGAAATATGACTCCGTACAGTTGCGATTGTTTCAACGTACTCTCATTGGGAGTGTCATAAAATGGTACATTGAGCTTGATCGCTCATGATACTCTTCTTTTGGTGAACTGGCGATGGATTTCCTGAACCATTTCTAGTTACCTGTGAGATACAACGCTGACACAGAGCTTCTCGCCAATTTCAAACAGACAACAATGGACCATATCTCTGATCACATCCAAGAATGGAGACGTCGAAAGAGTTTAATCAAAGTACCAGTCCCACTAACATTCCTGCTTGAGTGGTTCCTTAAGTATTTGGTCCCACAACTATCTAAAGACGTCGCGACATCCAGAGTTTTCTCTGAAGAAGACGCCATAATGAGGGCTCAATAGTTTGAGCTCATCTATTCTCAGTCTGGTTTATTATACAACATCTTGCCAGATGCACCACGTTCAATACTGTATAAAACTAGATAGAGAGTTGGACCGCCTGCCGATGGTATTGTCGGTTCAACACAAACCAAGCCCGCTGAGCAATTGACAAATTAGTTGCAACAGTTATCCATACAACACACAGCGGCCAGCCAAACTACTGCTTTGGCTGCTCCCCCTACCCAAACGTCGAAAGTACACACAGTGCAGTCGACTAACCCAAAGGCCACCCAGTAGCCTGAAGGGAAGAAAAAACAATGAAAGAAGGGTAAGGGAGATAAGAAACCCAACGATAATGCTGGCGGGGACAACACTGAAAAATGGAAGGCGAGGTATCCATGCAACTTGTGCGTGGAATACCACCCGACCCATCTATGTCCTCGACTTGCAGAGGCCCAAAAATTTGTCACACAGCAACAACAAGCAGTGTTGACTAATCCCTTTAAACATGGGCAAAATCTTACTCAAGCCTCTGTAAGCACGGAAGGAGGTAGCCAAGAAACCTGCCTACCTCTGAACAATCCCCCATCCACGAACGTATATATGGTTAGGGGTGATGCTTTCATATCGACTAGAGCGCACGATTATAGTAAACCAAGCGCTTCTGAGAAGGGTAAAGAAGCTGATATCCCATATCTTCCTCTACATATTGAGAAGATGTTGGGAGAAACAATGACACGCATTCCAAAAGGTGCATTTAAGAAAGCTTCTCATAACCCCAACGCAAGGGCCACCTATAAATACTCTGTGGTGGAAGATTTATCACAAACCCCTTGTGTGATGTCTGCTTTGGAGGTCCTCCAATGCTGCCTTGCTCAGAGGAAAGCCTTGTTAACCACTTTGGGCTCTACTGAGACTTGTAATCTGGGTACCATCATGTTATATACAACCGACTTAAAACCTTGTTTTCCTTACCACGTAGCATTTCAGATAGTAGTGGCTTACCCCACAAAAACTTTTACACGGAATATCTTCTGCACAGTGGTTGACGAGGGCGCCTCGATGTGCGTTATGTCGTTGCCATGTTGGAAGGCCATTGTCCAGCCCGTTTAGTCTCCATCACCTACTCTCCTCACTGCTTTCGACGATCGTTCGTTCCGACCACATGGCATAGTTCCTTATTTCCCCGTGCAGTTAGGAGGGAAAACCGTGTGTGTCAAAGTAGAAGTAGTCGATGCTCCCCTTGACTATAACCTCTTGTTAGGATGGATTTGGACTTATGCTATGCAAGCTGTGGTTGCTACAATTTTTTGGGTCTTGTTGTTTCCACACGAGGGCCAGATAGTGACCATTGATCAATTGTCTTTCTCCAAACCTGACCTAGATTTGGGGGCATCCACGTTCTCGATGATTGATAATCCTCAACCAGGTGTCATTAACGTAGGAGTTGGTTTATGCCTATCCTTGATGGGTACCTTCGATTACCTACCTCCTCACGACGATATCAAATTTATATATAATCACCATAAGGTTGAGATTTTTCAAGTTTCGTTGTTCCGCACGACTTACTTTGAGGATCCATGGATTCTTCCTTCCCCATCAGCCACGATGGATGAGACAGGGCACCCAGGAATTTCCATGCCCTTGTCTACCACTAAGGTAGCATACTCTTTAGTCCAGCAAGCTTAAGCTAACACTGATCCGACTCCTGCACAAGATTTAGATCCAATTCTAGAGCCTATTTGGGCTCATGGTTCTCTCGCTAACATTGACTCGTTAGACTTAGTCTTGCCTTCTAATGAAGCAGTAATCGAAGAAATGACTAGTCCGGACAATCCTTGGGAAGATCTTCATCACAGATCATATTTCCTCCTAGAGTTAAGCCGAATCAAAGCAGGATAATTCACCATGACCATGACGGGAGATCAGTCGTGTCCTATTAATCTCTTAGCTACACATGAAATTTATGCTGAGGGCAATATGGAAACTATCGCTGAAACTATACCAATCAACATCTCCTGAAACCATGGCATCATGGAGAATGTCTTCGTCGGAGCAGATTTCTCCCCTGAAGAGATTCAAATCTACACAGATCTTTTCAAATAATTATGTGACGTCTTTGCTTGGTCTTACGAGGAAATGGCAGGTATTGATCCAAAAATAGTTGAACATGAAATCACAACTTATCCTGATGCCAAGCCTGTTCGACAAAAACTTCATCCAGTTAATCCCAAGAAAGCAGCAGCCATCAAGATTGAGGTTGAGAAATTGCTAAAGGCAGGTTTTATCTATCCTATCCATTTGACTCAATGGGTGTCAAATCCTGTGTCGGTCAATAAAAAACAAGGCACGATTAGTATATGTACCGATTTCCGTGATTTGAACAAGGCATGTCCCAAAGATAATTTTTCAACACCATTCAAAGACCAGATCATTGATGAATGTGCTAGTTGCAAAGCCTTTTCTTTCATGGATGCTTTTTCGGGACATAATCAAATCCAAATCAAACTCGAAGACCAACACAAAACGACATTCATTTGTCCGTGGGGTACATTCGCATATCGTAAGATGCCTTTTGGTCTTAAAAATGCTGGAGCCACCTTCCAGCGGGCCATGTCTTTTGATTTTCATGATCTCAAGCATATAGTTGAGGCCTATCTAGATGATTTAGCATCACAATCTTGCAAGAGAATGGATCATCCCACACACCTTAGACTAATCTTCAAATGTTGTCGCTACTTTAGGATTTGCTTGAATCCAAACAAGTGCAACTTTTGCGTAATGTCATGACGTTTTTTGGGTTTCATCATATCAACAACAGGGATCATGGTCGATCCTCTCAAGGTGGAGGCAATAATCCAGTTTCCCCCCCCCATGCACAATCCTTCAGCTTCAGAGTCTACAAGGCAAGGTGAACTTTTTACGACGCTTCATTGCCAACTATGCTGAAATTACCAAGGGATTTATGCGCTTACTGAAGAAAGATGTTCCTTTTTACTGGGACGATGTTGCTCAATTCTCTTTCGATGCATTAAAACATGCCCTCACAACTGCACCTTTGCTATGGCCACCTAACTATAACAAGGATTTCTTATTATATTTGGCTATTGCAGAGTCAACTATTGGCATGGTTTTATTTCAGGAAGATGATTTGTTCTTAGAATACGTGATCTATTACTTGAGCTGAGGCCTTGTAGGACTAGAACTCAATTATTCTCATATCGAAAAACTTATGTTGGAGGCAGTTCATGCTGTTCAAATTTTCCGTCATTATGTTCAGTTTCGCAAGACCACCGTCATTGTTGTCATGAATCCATTCCAGTACATGTTGACACTACAGGTTATAGGCAGAAAAATCAGTAGATGGATAGTCATCCTCCAGGAATTTGACTTAGACTTCGTTTCAACGAAGTCAAAAAAGTCTTTGGCCTTTGCAGAGCTTATTTCAGAAATTCCGGTTGAGTCAGGTGACGCTGTGCCTGAAGAATCGCCTATCCGGGGAGATATGTTTTTTGATCACATCTTCAGATCCCTGGTACAGAGATATACTTATCTATCTCTAGAATTTGAAGTGCCCCATTTCTGCTTCTCATGATGAGCGTTGGCGTATACGCCATCAGGCTGAGAATTATCTCATACTCAATGATACATTGTATCGGAGAGGTGTAGATTGCATCTTACGTCGATGTCTCACACATGAGGAGGCAGTCATTGTGCTCAACGATTTCCATACCATATCTTGTGGAAGTCATCTATCTGGGTTGGAAACGGCCCAAAAGATTCTATGAGCAGGTTACTTCTAGCCGACACTTATCAAAGATTGTATAGAATCAGTCAAGAAGTGCCATCCATGCCAAATCTTCTCTCGGAAGATGAGGGCACATCCCGCTCCCATGTTTCCTGTCATCACAGTTGGTCCCTTCACCAAGTGGGGGATTGATTACACTACTTGCAACCCCCCTTCAGCAAGGGGGCATCGCTATATAATTGTAGTTGTAGACTACTTCACTAAGTGGGTCGAAGCTATGCCAACGTTTAAAGATGATGGAGAGACTACAACTCTCTTCTTATTCAACCAGATTATAGCAAGGTTCGGCGTCCTGAGAGAGATTGTTACTAACCATGGCAGTCACTTTCAGAACCAAATGATGACCGAATTAACATCAAAGCTTGGGTTACGGCAAGAGCATTCATCACCCTACTACCCCCAAGCCAATGGGCAGGTGGAAGTTGTAAACAAAACTCTTAAGACTATTCTACAACGAACTATCAACTCAGCCAAGTCAAATTGGCATTTGATGTTATACTCGGCATTATGGGCTTACCGAACATCTGTTAAGACTGCAACTGGTTTCTCACCTTTTCAACTCATTTACGGACTGGAGGCAGTCTTGCCCATCGAATTTCAGATCCCATCTCTAAAATTGGCAGTACAATTATTGCCAGACACTTCTCCACTTGAAGAATGGTTAGTACACCTTGAGCAACTCAATGAGCAGCATCATGATGTGGCCCTGGCCAACGAGGCTCACAAACATAAGGTCAAGTGTCAATATGATAGGTCTGTTTGTCCTCAGATTTTCTCTGAAGGCGACCTTGTCCTAGTCTATGACCAAGATAAGGACCCCCCTGGGGGTAGGCAAATTTAAACCCATGTGATTCAGACCTTTCATCATAAAAGAGGTATTAAAAAAGGGAACTTATCGTCTTGTTGATTTTGAAGGGAATTCTTTGGCGGAGCCTAGAAATGGGCTCTACCTCAAGAAGTATTACTCATAGGTAGGTCACTGTGGGTAACTTTTTGTAACATATGTATAGTCTTTGTACTATTACTTTTTAGTTTCTTTTAAGTG
>ML785132.1:883864-935028 GCA_009831015.1 Picea engelmannii | reverse complement strand
TTGAAGGGAATTCTTTGGCGGAGCCTAGAAATGGGCTCTACCTCAAGAAGTATTACTCATAGGTAGGTCACTGTGGGTAACTTTTTGTAACATATGTATAGTCTTTGTACTATTACTTTTTAGTTTCTTTTAAGTGTTATGGAGGTGTCATTGATGTTATCTTTCATCAATATGGTAGATGTCAAGTGATTCCGAGGTGTTCGTTGGGTATGCAGACGGTGCTAGTTGGCACACTTGGAGGCTTGCCTCCGCAGCTTGGGTAATCTTTACAACTCAAGGCCAGTTGTTATCTTCCGGAGGTATATGCTTAGGTGACACCACAAATAATGTCGCCGAGTATAGTGTAGTTATTGAGTTGCTTCGTGACGCCTTGTCATTGGGTATCTCTCATCTCCGGGTCTATCTCAACGCTCAACTGGTTGTGTCATAGATAAATAGAGTATACCGGGTTCATGATCCAACCTTACACTGATGATTCCTTAGGTTATGTCTCTTAGAACGAAACTTTGATTATATTACATATTTTCATGTTCCTAGGAGATTAAACCAAATTACAGATACTCTAGCTAATCAAATTTTAGATTGGCATCTTGCACACATATGAAAGAACATTGACATAAGCATGTAAATACATTTTTTCACACAAGACACAAAAGATCAAAAAACCATATATAACATCATAAAGTAACCAGAGTCCATAGATGGACGCAAGCACCTCAAAAATGGGACTAATAACGAGTCGCAGGGCTTATGCCCTCAAAACATATATACAAGTAGTGATCATGGCATGAAAAAGTCTAAATAGGTTCAGGGCCTATGGGCCCTGTTATAATAGTCCATAGCATGGGCTAAACGCCTAAACAATCGGACCCACGTCCGAGGTGCCCCCACTACATGAGGCTGCATGGATGGCAACAGATCCTCTATCTCTGCCATTGGGACTGTACGAGTGAGTGCAGTGAAGTTCCACTCAACTCGTCTAAGGACCCTCTCAGCCTCCCCGGTTGGGAGGTTCCCTACTACGGCTGGTCCCCTGGCGACGACAACTACGACTTTTGGCCAAGGACGACGCCTATTCTGTGCATAATCGACAGGTCGCACGGGTCCCACATCTGCATGCATCAAACGTATACCCTTCAAATACTTTGGCATATAAAAAAAATGATATATATAACAAAAACGACATAAAAATTACATATACAAACAAAAAAAATACAAAGGTGGAGACTTACCCATCTCCCCTCGCTCCTCACCAGGAGGCACGGGTATCTCAGGATCTCTAGAAAAGTCTATCCTTGCATATGGGTAATCCTCGATCACAGGGATCTGTCGTGAAAGCCACGCGAAAAAGTCGTCATCGAAGGACTCATTGGTCCTTCCACCACCCTGTCATGGCAGTAATACTGCCCATCTACATATAGCAGGAAAAGAGGCCTGATGTCCTCGTACCACTTCCCGAGGACTAAATCTTGGAACTCTCTCAAAGAAGAATGAACAAAAAATCATCCTGAACCCGAAGTTCCTCTGTGTTCACTGTCGGCAATCTGTCAATTTCCTCTTCATACACTCAAGTAGTGTGGTACTCCAGTCAGAAATCTGTGCATTCAAGCACTGGATAGCACAGTTCATCTGTGTGTGAGATGCCTGATGCAAGGCTACAGAACCGGTAATCCGCCCAATAAGAAATAATATCGCTTTGAGTGATAGGTCAGTGATCTTACTTATGGGCACCTGGGAGCTCAAACGGTTTGTCCCAGCCTCACAGTGCAGGGCTATCAGTTCCGATATATTAAGCAACCCCACTGGAAACGTCCTGAAATTGACTGGTTCCCCTCTTCTTGAGAGGTCAGTCAAAAAATAGATATCCTTGGTGGTGGGCACCAGTGATTGCCTCTCTAGCATAAAGGCCTCTACATCAGGGTGCCAATAGTCAATCAAGGTATTTAGTAGCCTCGCTTGCGCTCGCATAAATGGACACAGGAAAAACTTAAGCAAACCACATTGCATCAATGCAGCCACGACATTCGGATCTCCCGCAACCAACTCACTGATTGCTTCATGCTCCCTTTCCCTCCAGTGGACATACATCCTACCAACACAACAAAGTTCAGAAGGTTTAGTAAGGGGTATTTGGTTCTTTTTTCTATAAAAAAGGGGGTCCACGCGCACTGTCTAAGTGACAGTCACGTGTACATGTGGGCATGCTTTACTCTACCTGGGTGTACATGCAGCCTGTCCAGAAATAGCTCGCGTGGACCTAGGGCCGACCTTTTAAAGGTCGATGCCCACCCAAAAAACAAACTTAAAAGTAAAATGGAAGAATTGAATAGCTAGACAGGGGAGTTTGTACTTACTTGGTCCAAGCGGAAGTTCGTTTCGTCCACTGTAGCTCCCGGAATCACCATTTTTAGCAAAGGGGGTCTTTTGCTCCAGAGTCAATTTCCAAATCAACAATGGAGATAATGAGCTGCCAGCTTCTATTTATAGACTTTTTGGCCTCTTTTTGTCACTTTTTTGGCCTCCCTTATCAGTTTCTTTATACCAAAAACCATTTAGAGTGATTTAGGAGTTATATGGGAGGGATTTGATCGGGTATTGGGACACTTTTTTTGAGTTTTGAGAAAATTTTGACGGTCCATGAAATTTTTTCCAAGAGTCAACTTGAGCATATAGGTTAGGTTACCACCCCGACTTTTGTGTCTGATTGTATTTTTCCTCTGCCATAGGATTGATCCCATCAGGTTGTAACACATAACCGTCATATCTTCTTTAGAAGTGTTGCAACTTGGCGGTAGAGATTACCAGAACATGGATACCCTAGGTAGGTCCTGGTTGCATTATGGTGTCCATGCTGTCTCTAAAACACTGTAGGCTCGGGAGTCCTTATAGTCTTTCCTGAATATGAGTTTGAGCCTCATTTGCATGATTCTTCTTCGCTCTTGATCTCACCCTCAGGACTCCCAAAAAACTCACGGGTCTCCTTTTAAGCCCTTTTCAGACCCTCTAAACATGAAAAGATTGTCGAGCGATCTTGTGGCCTTTCACGCTCATTAAACTAAAATTTGAAGTCACGTCTGTCCGGTGGTAGTTTACCCCTTTTTCGGTCCAGACGGTCAACTGTACGAACAAAGGTATACTCTATGGAACTTTCGTTCTTTAGAAGAGTACTCTCAAGTATAATTTTATCCCTTTTTCGGGCCTAAGGGACTAAACTTACGAAAAAGGAACCCCCAAGGAGTCCATAGTTAAGCTCTTTTCAAACTCCCTAAAATTGAAAAGATCGCCGAGTGACCTTATTCTTTCACACTCGTTAAATTTGTCCAGAAGAATATTCCTGACGGAGTCCATAGTTAATCTTTTTTTAGACTCCTTAAAAATGAAAAAATAGCCGAGTGATCTTGTCCTTGTCACACTCATTAAAATGGTTTTGAATCGACGTCTAATCGATGCTAGTTTATCCTTTTTCGAACCAACTAGACTATCTTCGAAAAAGATATCCCAATGGAGTCTCCTTTTATGTTTTTTCAGACTCTCTAAATATGAAAAACCACTGATCTTACCTTCTTTGGGCTCATTAAACTTACATCGAAGGATGTTACCATTGTGTGTTTTGTTAACTGCATTTGCATACCCTATACACCAGCCTTGTGACAGTTTGCTTCTGTGTCTAAACACCTTTGGCCACCGGAGGATTTTTCCCGAGTATCTTTCTACTAGAACATCAGTCTTGTCCTTGTGCCTTGAACTTGTATGTTTGCAACACTCGGTCCTCCCTTGTAATGTAATATTCCACAAATATTGAAAAGAACAAAAAAAAATCAAATATACCCCAAAAAGAGGAAGGGAAAAGTATTTTCTTTATTGGAAGCATAATGAGTCGCCCTTGGATAAAGCACATATGTTCGTTTGTTCATCAGACTATGGGATGTAGTATGACCTTAGGAAGCTTTTTCTCGCTATATAGAGTTGTGTCCTCCACCGTTTGGTTATCCTTCCAAACATATGGAGATTTTGTGTCGCCTCCTGCTTCGTAGACTTATGATTAACATACATGATGCCTGAGTCTCATCATTTTTCATGCTATTATCCAAGGGAATTTTATCACCAAGCTTGAGTCGGCCCCTCTGCAATATTTCTCTTGTCTTCATGCCCGACCATCCTGAAACATCCAATCAATTCCTTGGTCGAAATCACTGAAGCCTTCAGTCTGATCATCAAGATTATCAAGTCCATGACTGATGAGCCGTCGAAGATCTATGGGTAGTGCAGTTGTACACTCATATTACACTCCTACCCGAGTTTTGAAGATTTTGAAGTTATTGCTTGAGCTCTGAAGATCTCATCTCTAGTCATCAAGCCGAATCAGCTTCTGGAAGATGGATACTCTATATGTATATCTTTCTGATTTCGAGATGTAGCTCCATTGTGTATTGTTCATGGATACTCTTTATAGTTATTTGACTTGGATCTACAATGTATTTGATTGGTAGCCATGGTTCTATTTTATCCCGAGCATGGGTATGCCCACCTCGGTGAGACATTTGTTATTTTGCAGACGACACCTCCTGGTTCCTGATCCTTGGGCTCAATCATTTGGCACATCAGTAAAGATTGGTAATGTATTTCGGCCATCAGATGCTCTTCTAACCTCACACATTAGGGGGCATCTGTTATAACCCTAAATTGCACCACACATGCTTACCTGGAATCAAGCTAACTCATATCCCTTCTTTGCCAAAACACTGCTGAACAACTCTTTGAAAATCCTCTTGAATAAAGGCCCAAACACCCTAATCCATTATTGCACACGTGTACACGTTGGCTGACCCAAAACAACTCGCGTGGACCAACAAAAGCATGAAAAAATGAAAGTTGCCGACATAACAAAAATCTATGGGTGAGTTAATTGAAACTCTTGGCCATCCATGGCCGAGGGTTCGTCCAAATACTTAGCTCCTTCTAGCCTATAAAAGAAGGGGTAAGGGTCCCATTTGGAAGAGGAAAAATATAGCAAAGAAACTCTACCCATTTACGTATTCCCACTGTCCCAACCCTTTAGCCTTTCCTTATGCCAAAGGAGATTCAAAGCAAAGCAGTTGAAGGATAGAAGAAGAGGATCCCAGGATCAGGTTCAAGTAGTGGTGGTCGGTCTCAACTTTTGTAAGTTGACTCATTTTAAGTAATAAAGAGAATGATTTTCCCGTCCCAATTCATGAATTGTTTATAGTTTGATCAGTATATGTTTGGATTTCTAACCCATTAGTATATAAGTAGTATGCATGCATAGTTGTTTTTCTTGGATGCAGGTCAACTTTGGAAGGAGGATTGCGAACAAGTAATCAAGCACAACAGAAGATTGACATCAAATGTCGAGAACGAGGTAGGTTGATCTTTCCATGCATTTACTAAGAAAAGGGGATTTAAATCTAGGGATGAAGGTAGAAAGTAATTTTTATTCAGTCATATCTGCATGCAAAGTCTGAACTCTATTTGCTAGTCCGTAGGGTGTTTTTCCCCAACAACATATGTGGAGATGATGCTACCTTGACATGTGGTACCCATCTCTCTGACCCTATACCATATATGATGAATTAGTAGGACACATGTCTTAGCCACGTGTTGACATGTGGTGGCTTTGTCACATGGTTGGACTCCACCATGTACTTTTTCACGCCGTATGCTGATATCACTCTGGCCTTTAGCCTTCAAGGAAACTCCACACCTTGCATATTGAATCACTCGAAGTGGGGTTTATCTGGAGAGTCGAATAATGATTGGATGGTCCATAATTTTCCTTGGTTTGATCCAATGACTTATGGGGATTTGTGGCTCCACGCTCTCATGAACCATGCAATCCTAAGTCTTTAGTCCCAAGGGTAACCAGCTGGGAGGGTCATAAGGAAGAATGACCGCTTTTTGTAGGTCATCCCTTCCCTTACTCTATCCTTCCACCAACAATATATCTAACGATCAAGAAGGATCCCAAAGGATACTTAGATCTATGACCCACATCACTTCACGAGTTTGATGTTTGGGGATTCCGACCATTTAACACCCTTTTTATCCTGGAATTCTCAACGCCGAACTGACCACAACGTAGATCCAAAGGTTAGGGGAGATATTGAATATCCTTAGATCTACGGCTTGCGTTACTTCACAACCGAGAAGTGGATCAAGGTTTAACAAGGAGATGAATCCCACGATAACGAGTAAATGACCGCTAACTGTCGGTCGACCGTCAAGTTACCAGTCTGACAGGTCACCTTCGACACATTTAGGACGTTGCAATGTTCATTCACCCCAGAGCTCCAAAGTCCCAAAAAACTTAGCTCCTTTTTGAGTATAGAGAAGGGTTCCACGATCCTAGTCCTATGGAACTTTGTCAAGATCTAGAGGCTACACTCCTAACTCTTAGCTGAAATTTGGTTAAGTCCATGGGCATGAGCCCGTGGTCTGTTGGATGAATGGTTTGAAGGAAGTGCCTTCCATTCACAGAACTCAATTTCTATAACAGGGAAAGGTATTTTCAAGGGAGAAAAAGGACTGTAGTAGTCCCGTAGAGTTTGTCCCAAATCTAGAACTGTGAAGTTGATCCTTGGGAAAACAACTTGAGGATTTTCCAACCAACACAGAGGCCATACTTGTCATATTACAACCATTCAAATGCAACAGTTTACAGAAGAAGAATAAACATTATTACTATTAATTTCACATGATTCACATTTTGACACAATATCATTCCATCATCCTCCTGTATCCAAGAGGTATATGTATAGTACAAATACAAGCATTCAAATCATGCATTTAAATTCAAGTGCACATGGTATATGAAATACTTATCTATTACAAGTTGCAGCCAATCAAATGACTGTGGGTGTTCGCCTTTCCACCCAACCGTAGGCTCATAGGTATTCACTCTTATCACTCTGGCCACCTCCATGCCAAGCCATGATGTTAGGTAGCTAGAGTGGTAGAAGTGGGGGCCCAGAGGGCCCATAGTGATAATAGTGGAAGCCATTCAATGTAAGGTGGACTAGGTCCACTATATTATTAAATAAAACCCACTATGGTAGTTAGATATAATAAATGAGTAGTTAGATATAATAAATGTAAGAGGACTTATTAGAAGGTTCTACTTCTAGAAGATTCCTCCTCTAGAATGTTCTTAGGTGATGGTAGCACTATATAAAGGGGTTCAAGAAATGTAATGAGACATGAAGATAAATATTTTGTTTGGAGCTGAATCTCATTAGGAGGAATCCCCCTCAAAGAGGCAAGTGAACAGGATAGGATCCCTTCAATAATAGGATCCATTGTATGGTGTTGCCCTACCTCAAGGGTTTGATAGTAATAAAAGAAATTTTGCATATTGTTCTTATATATTGCTCTGTGGATATATTGTGTATTTATTATTTGTTTTGATTATATTTGTAGATCTATTAATGTTCTTAAAAAGTGGTATCAAAGCACTTTCCTTGTCAGACATTGTGGGCAAATATTTTTTATTTTTGCAGATTTTTTGTCAGAGAAGAAAAAAAAGAGGGATGCGACATTCCAGAAATTTTTGGTATATATCTGTGCAAAATTTTCAAAACCAAGTTGCATATCTGACTTCCTCTCAGAAAAAAACCCAATTTGAAAAAACAAATCGTCCGAAACGGAGTCCGGGAAGTCAAGATATTGAAGTTTTAAAATCTCCAATTTATAGGGCTTTTTACACGGACGACGGCGTGATTTTTTTTTTTTTGTAGTAGTAGTTGGAGGCTGAATTTGTCCAAAAACATTAAAGATATGAGTTTCTCTCACACTTTCACCCATTTTCAAAAAACAAATCAGCCAAAACAGATTCTGGGAAGTGAAGTTATGAACATTTTAAATTCAACAGTTTTTCAGGGTTTTTCCAGAAAATGCCGCGATTTTTTGCAGTAATTTATTAGGTTTTTTCATGATAGAAGCGAGACTGCAGAGTTCATAAATATTTATAGGGTGCTCAGATGGATATTTATTCTCAAACCCTCAAAGAAATTCTACATATTACTGAAGCATTCAAAGCCCAATTGTTTGACACATTGAATGATAGATTGCATGACCTTGTAGATGGCCTCAATGACAGCTTTCGTAGTATTCAAGATTCATTGGATAACATGCAGGAGAGATTTCTTATGGCAGATGTAAGGGATGAATATAATCAAGAAATATATGCTTGGTATGATTTTTATGCCGATTTTGATGATTGGCATATGGATAGTTGTCATTTTTGGGATGACAACCACTTTCATACTTTTTTAGATGACTATAATCCACCTTCTGTAGAGAGAATCAATGTGACAAATCAGGAGCCAATGATTATTACCAGTGTCCATCTTGCATATTCTACAATGGTATTATTCCTTCTAGATTCTACTATGACCCTTTTCCACTATGTGGATGGATCTTCTTATTTGGATCCACATGACACGTGTCGGTCTTTGGAGAATCATTTTGAGTTGGTTATTGGGTTTCAAAATATTCCATGGGGAGTTCACATGAGAACTTGGACATGGGACCCGGGTTTACAATGGCAGTTGGACTACTTTAGCATGGTGGATTTCCTTTCTACATGGGACCTTGGATCTCCAGTCTTCTTCAGCATTATGGTCCACAATTATCCATGGGACCCTGGTATATCGTTGTACAACAAGTGTTGATGACAACACTTTCATAAGGGGGATGGAATGTTAGGTAGCTAGAGAGGTAGTAGTGGGGGGCCAGAGGTCCCATAATGATAATAGTGGAGGCCATTCAATGTAAGGTGGACTAGGTCCACTATATTATTAAATAAGGCCCGCTATGGTAGTTAGATATAATAAATGAGTAGTTAGATATAATAAATGTAAGAGGACTTATTAGAAGGTTCTACTTCTAGAAGATTCCTCCTCTAGAATGTTCTTAGGTGATGCAAGTAGTATATAAAGGGGTTCAAGCAATGTAATGGGACATGAAGAGAAATATTTTGTTTGGAGTTGAAGCTCATTAGGAGGAAGCCCCCTTGAAGAGGCAAGTGAACATGAGAGGATCCCTTCCATAATAGGATCCATTGTATGGTGTTTCCCTACCTCTAGGGTTTGATAGTAATAAAAGAGATTTTGCATATTGTTCTTCTATATTGCTTTGTGGATCTATTGTGTATTTAGTATTTGTGGTGATTATATTTTTAGATCTATTCAGGTTCTTAACAAGTGGTATCAAAACACTTTCCTTGGCAGACATTGTGGGAAAATATTTTTTATTTTTGTGTATTGTTTTTCGGAGAAGAAAAAAGAGGTCCGCGACATTCCTAAAATTTTAGGTATATTTCTATGCAAAATTTCCAGAAACAAGTTGTAGATCCGAGTTCCTCTCAGAAAAACACCCAAGTTGAAAAAACAAATTGTCCGAAACAGAGTCCGGGAAGTCAATATATTGAAGTTTTAAAATTTGCAATTTTTTCAGGGTTTTTTACGCGGACGACGATGTGATTGTTTTTTTTTTGTAGCAGCTGGAAGCCGAATTTGCCCCAAAAAATTACAGATATGAGTTCCTCTCACAATTTCACCTAGTTTAAAACACAAATCAGCCGAAACGGAGTCTGGGAAATGAAGTTATGAGCATTTTAAATTCAACATTTTTTCAGGGTTTTTCCGGAAAACGCCGCGATTTTCTGCAACAATTTATTGGGTTTTTTCGTGATGTCAGTAAGACTGCAGAGTTCATAAATCTTCATAGGGTGCTCAGATGGATATTTCTTCTCAAACCCTCAAATAAATTCTACATATTATTGAAACATTCAAAGCCCAATTGTTTGACACATTGAATGATAGATTGCATGACCGTGCAAATGGCCTCAATGATAGTTTTCGTAGACTTCAAGATTCATTGGATAGCATGCATGAGATATTTCTTATGACAGACATCAGGGATGAATGTAATCAAGAAATATATGCTTGGTATGATTTTGAAGCTGATTGTGACGATTGGTATATGGATAGTTGTCATTTCTGGGATGACAACCACTTTCATAATTTATTTGATGACTATAATCCACCTTCTGTAGAGAGCATCAATGTGACAAATCTGGAGCCAATGATTATTACCAGTGTCCATCCTGCATATTCTACAGTGGTATTATTCCTTCCAGATTCTGCTATGACCCTTTTCCACTATGTGGATGGATCTTCTTATTTGTATCCACGTGACATGTGTCGGTCTTTGGAGTATAATTTTGAGTTGGTTATTGGGTTCCAAAATATTCCATGGGGAGTTCACATGAGCACTTGGATATGGGACCCGGGTTTACAATGGCGATTGGACTACTTTAGCATGATGGCTTTCCTTTCTACATGGGACCTTGGTTCTCTAGTCTTCTTCAACATTATGGTCCACAATTATCCATGGGACCCTAGTATATCGTTGTACAACAAGTGTCGAGGACAACTCTTTCATAAGGGGGATGGAATGTTAGGTAGCTAGAGAGGTAGTAGTGGGGGCCCAGAGGGCCCATAATGATAATAGTGGAGGCCATTCAATGTAAGGTGAACTAGGTCCACTATATTATTAAATAAGGATGACTATGGTAGTTAGATATAATAAATGAGTAGTTAGATATAATAAATGTAAGAGGACTTCTTAGAAGGTTCTACTTCTAGAAGATTCCTCCTATAGAATGTTCTTAGGTGATGGTAGAAGTATATAAATGGGTTCAAGAAATGTAATGGGACATGAAGAGAAATATTGTGTTTGGAGTTGAAGCTCATTAGGAGGAAGCCCCATCGAAGAGGCAAGTGAACAGGAGAGGATCCCTTCCATGATAGGATATATTGTATGGTGTTTCCCTACCTCAAGGGTTTGATAGTAATTAAAGAGATTTTTCATATTGTTCTTCTATATTTCTCTGTGGATATATTGTTTATTCAATATTTGTGGTGATTATATTTGTAGATATATTCAGGTTCTTAACACATGATATCACTAGGGAGACTTCTATGTGTTCCTCAGGTCTTCTTCAAATTCTTAGAGATCCTCTCTCTGCCACAACCTCTGTGAGGTTTATCATATGCTTCCTCAACATCAATCTCACGTCCTTCTTTCTTTGGATAATGATGGATATATGGTCTATTAAACCAACAACAGACATTTTTTTTGTCTTCAAAACTCCACTTGTCTAGCAATATTAGAAGTATTCCTTCTTCCCCATTGAGCTCACGACCTCCACGGGGTTTATCATATGCATTCCCAACTGGATTTCCTCTGTGAAAGAGATTCCCTTCAAAACTACATTGTCCCTCGACGCCCTCTCCTTACAACATCGGTTTCTTTCCATCCAACACCAAGCCTGTGACCCTATTTTTCTCCATTTTGGGATTTAGGTATTCTATGCTCCAGTTCATAACTCTTCCATGAGTTCTCTGATCTTTCTATTGCACATGCTAGTGCATTCCTTTCAACAATTATCATCCTTAGAGGCTGAATTCCTCCTCTAGTTCTCTCCTGTAACCAGAACCACTTAATCTTTCAATTCTTCCTAAAACTCGAGAGCCTCACGTAATCTCCTTATTTCCAAATCATCCTTAGACCCATTCATGTGCCTCTTCCCCGTTATCCCAGGAAGGTTTTTGACCTATCCTATCCCTTTTGCAAGAAAGAAAATTAGTTCAATCTATTCCTGCAAGAAGGCTACTCTCTATTGTACTTCGAGCTGACAATTTTCTCTCTTCTCAGCTAGGCCCTCCATGCTTCCATTCATTGGGGTAGTTGATTGTTCAACCACTAGTCATTTTATCATTAACTGATTTTTCCTTGGGATTTTGACATAATGAATCCTCTCTACAGTTTCCTCACTTTTTCCTCTAGTGATATCATGGCCAGTACTTCAAGGCTTCACCCCCACAATTAGTTGTTGGAAATTTAAACAAAACAATACATTTACATTGTTCACATGCCATAGCATGGTAATCATAAGTAATGATTAATTACAAGCTAGGGAAACAAGGGTATTACAATGTGAGTGTGTTTTGTGTGTATATTTTTCATGTGTGAGAGTGTATTCGCTGCCATTGGAGAGGGTGTCGTGTTTTAAAGGATTGAAGATGTCACCTGTATCATTACACGTCAACTGACAGAAACCAACAACGTTGAGGACGAATTCGTGTTGTTGGCCTATGTGGAGGAGTTACTCTTCTTGAAGGAAGAATCATCTTCAAACCGTTGAGCCATGGAAGCCACCCACTGTATTCCATGTAGCATATGATTCGCTGTCAAGGAGAGAAGTTTATCCTTGTGCAATAATTTTTCAGCATCAGAAGTTTGGAGAACCACATGTTGATTCCCTTATGAAAATATGATTTGTGGAAACTATGGAACTATGATTCGTTGTAATTATATTTGAGTGATTCCTTGTTCCTATTGTACTGTTCAAATAATGTATGAGTATCATGTGAGCTTGCATGAGCTCGAGATATGAAAATTTTGTCTTCATTTTCTAGACACAGCGAAATATTCAGACAGTGCAACATACATCTAATCAAGATACTTCGAGGAAACAAGGGGGTAGTGATAGTAATTAGTAACATATATACATTTTTTCAAATTAACTAGCATTTGTTTGAAGTAGCATTGGTGGGTTTGTTATTTTATATTAGAGTGTGCTATTTGTTTTGTAAATGAATTCAATACAGAACCATAAAGAACAGACTGATTATTGAACATACTAACATAATTAAGTTAGTGGTTCTTGACGTGTTGCGGTGCTGAGAGAACCAATAGATGATTCAGTTATGTCTAAGTGTGTTACATGCTAATGTGACCCATCATGATCTAGGAGCACTATTTACAAGTTGTTCTTAATAAGGTCAAGCTGATGTGACCCATCGTGCTTTGACAGTGTCAGTACATGTTATTATTGTAACTTGTCAAATTGTATAGTTGATTGTTGAAGATATTTAGTAACCAAAACACTATCTTATATAATTGATGAATAGCGCGGAGGGTCATGTATTCACAAATGGTATAAGTTCGATAGAATACTTCAGTATCGAGATTGTCCTTTGGGAAGTTGGGAAGCATCAATTCTGGAAAGTTCGTCAATGATGGTCAGAAGCAGTTATGTTTTAAATGAATGAAAAGAGAAGCTCGAATGTGTGGAGAAGAAAAGAGCGGAAACTAGGAAGTTTAGAGTGGATGTGAGTGCTAGTGAATACCATATCTCACAATTATGACATAATTCAATATTCTTGTATATGCTTACATTATTGATATTTGTAAGTAAGAATTAAACGGGAGTGTTAGGAATAATGATTATTTTAGATACGATTGTGGTTTGTTTAGAATTGGTTCTAGTTGTTGAGAGATTCTCTCAACCACTGTATCCAAGTTTAGAATAAGTTGGATCTGACAACAGGTTTTGTAATTGTATTAATATTGTGTGAATTCATAATAAAAAACATAAATATTAGGATTTATTTATCTATCAACTCAAGTGAAAAACATAAAGGATAAATTCATTTATGAAGACATAAAAGAATAACAACTAGCAACCTCTATTGAGTGGAACATTAATAAAACAATAAGACAACTTTCTTCACTTATCGTGGAGAACCTTAAAATAGAACTAACATCACATGTTTCTCTAGTATTGTAGTACAATCAAAACCTTTATGTAATTGAGTATGAAGCCTCTATTATTAGGAGCTTGGCGATGAGATCAATGATTTCACGATAAACTCATATGAGATCAATGATTTTACAATCAACTCATGTTTCATATATGTTGAAAATAGTACAAAATATATCTTCCCTCATGTGTTGTGCTCATCCTAAGTGTCCATCCCAATAACAATGCCTTATCTTTCCCTATGTGTCTAACCCACCATTGTAACTCATTTCCTCATCCTACATGTGCAAACTTTGTTCTCAAATTCACTTCAGCATTCCTATTCACCCGTTAAGGGAGGGACATAATTATTCAGGCCATCACGTGAGCAACACTGATACACAAATAAGGATCCCACAAACACACTGGATTGGTGATTTGGCCAATAATTATGCACTCGAACTGATATGGAGCCAACCTATACTCATGTGACCTGTAGCTATTCATTTTGTGGTTTGAGGTAGTTTGTGGCTTGAGGATCCAAGTTCATGTTTTAAGGAGATGGCCTATAGCTAAGTGTTGAACTACCCCAGCCAAATTATAGGCTCATATCCCCAACGAGAATAATAGAGAATTGAGTCAACTGGAATAATAGATAGAAGGATCAACATGGTGTAGTCATGGGCCAATAGAAAAGGGGATGGGACTCAAATGAAGGTAGACCGATTGGATTCAAAGAAGATGATGTTGATGGAGGTAGAACGATGACACTCAGAGAAGATAGAAAGAAGTGAATACTTAGGGACGAATTACGAGATTTATATAAACTATGGAGAGAACTCACAACCTACAATGGCAAGGGAGATAATTACTCATTCCATGGCATGAGTAGTAATGAAACCCACAAAAAAGGAACCCACAAACACACTGGATTGGTGATTTAGCCAGTAATTATACACCTGAGTTGAGATGGATTCAAACTATACTCATGTGATTTTACCTAAGCATTGCTTGGTTTGAGGTAGTTCATGGCTTGAGGACTTGAATTCATGTTTTGAGGAGATGAATTGTAGATAAAGTTTGAATTATACTAGCCAAATCATGGGCTTGCATCCCCAACAAGAATAATAGATATTTGGGCCGACGATATCTGGTCATGGGTCAGGAGAAATGGGGATGGGATTAAATGAAGGTAGGATGATAGGATTTAGAGTAGATGACACTGACGAAGATAAAACAATTGGACTTGGAGTATATAGGAAAAAATGAATACTCGGAGCCAACAAGACTTAGATCTAACCTACAATATTCAAAGCAAAGACAAGTCTTCATTCCAAAGGAATATTGAGCCATAAACTACTAAATTTTTTATCTATTTCAAACCCCTCCAAGAATGGAGTCTGTCTATCATACAAATACACCATTCCATCCTAGTAAGACTGAACCTGCAGATTAGGACTAGAGTCCCCACCTAGCTTGTCCACATGAGTGGGGGAAGAAACTACCTTTTACTTGTTAGAATTTACTTTCACCCAACCTCAATATCCATATTGCTTGGAGTTGCACAAACGTATAATGACAAAGGCGACAAGACTCAAAGCCAACCTACGAGATTCAGAGAAAAGATAGAGCTTCATTCCAAAGGAAGATAGAGACCTAAACTACTAAAATTTTTATCTGTTTCAAACCCCTCCAATATTGGAGTCCATCTAGTAGATGAATACACCATCACATCCTAGTAAGACTAAAACCACATATTAGGATTTAATTCCCTACCTAGCTTGTCCACATGAGTGGGGGAAGAGACTACCTTTACTTCTTAGACTTTACCTGTCACCCAACCTCTATATCCAGACTACTTGGAACTCCATTGGAACCCTCCCCTTAACTCACATAACCTCCATGCAAGAACTAATAAATCAATGAATAATATAAATCACCAATCCACTTGGGGTTTTCACAGACAAAGTACCAACTGTGCTTGAACCTCTTGATTGGATACCAACTACACCTGAATCACTGGATGAAATACCCATTTCTCTAGAACCAACTATCGATGAAGGAACACAACTCCCAACACCATTCCCCAAAGCCACCAAGGTACCACCACTTTCCATACCATGAGAAACCATTGGTGTGTTAGAGTCTCCCACACCCACCTCCCCTGACCTAGGGTGATGAAGCGAGCAATCTCAAGTAAGATAGTCTTATGCATGGCATGCTTCACATGCATTTGGTAATTTAAGATACCTTACCTTATACTGGAATACCTCATCAATGGTGCACATAGATATGAAAAAGGGAACCTTACACTTAAAATCCATCTCCATACACACCCTTCGATTAGCACATAATGGATTGCTTCGGCCATTAGGAATAAGAAGCTTACCAAACCGGAAGACAAACAAATCAATGAAGGGGATCATAGTAGTACGTAGGGATAGAAGATCCAACCAAGGTATATAGTGTCCACCTGATTTCTTGATAGTTTTCCTGAACCACAATGTTCGAGGTGCCAAATTCTAAAACATGATGGGTTGTATCATCAAAGATAAACAACAAACAAACATATTTTGATACTAAGCCCTAGTAAGAATTCAAGAAATTGATAGTAGGTTTTATGGAAACATGTTTATGGAAAGAGGTAAGATGTTCCTGCAATTAATGGATCATGATTTGTTGAAACCTCCTTTACATATGCAATTCAAAATTTTCTATGTTGAAACACCTCATGATTGGATAAGTTCTCAACTTCTCACCATTGTTGGGTATGTGTTATATTCTTTGCGTGACTAGATCTAGTGTTTTCATTTCATTGATCACATCAAGGGATTAGAGGGGGGGATCTAGCCCCCCCTACCCAGGAAGTCATAAGGGGGAGGTAGCCCCCCTGCATAGGTTTTTGGGGGAAATTCCCTCGAAATATTCTTTTTGGCGAATTTTGAGTCTGTTTTTTGGCAATTTTTTGGCACATGGTTTTCATTGATGGTTTTCTAATTCTGGTTTAGGGATTAGGGTTGCTGACTAATCCAGGTCAATAGATTATGGGTTCTCTATGTTGCGGGGTCCTATATATGTATTGTATTGTAAACAATGAAGACATGATGAATATAAGATTAGAGGTGCAACACTAGACATGTTTTTGGTTTTCCCGGTTTGGGTTTGCAGGGTAAAAAAACATTTCTAGGGTAAACTCTATGTGTAATGTGCATGTGTGCCATTATATCTTTTCTATTTTTATTAAGAATATTTTTGCAGTAATTAATGATACATGGTTAAAATCTACATTTGGTATCAGAGAAATTATTGGCTTCAGGGGGGCGCCTTTGTGGTTCAGGGTTTTTCTTCAGGTATGTGGTAAACCTTATTACAGTGGGAAATCTATGGTATCGATTCTTCAGGTGAAAAGAAATGGTGAGTAGTTAGAAAATAGAGATCGATAAATTTAATGGGAAAATTTTTGAGTTGTGGAAGTTCAATATGGAAGATCTGTTGGTGGACAAATATCAGTGGATCGTTGTGGATTTAGGTACTGCACCTACAAGAACATTAGCAGAAGACTGGGAAAATTTGGATCGGAAGGAGAAAAGAACAATTTGGTTGTGTCTCTCAGATTTAGTATTACTAAATGTCTCAGGGGAAGCTACAACCAAGGAATTATGGGATAAGTTAGGGGATTTGTATCAGTCAAAGTCCCTGATAAACAAATTGTTCCCATGAAAGAAGCTTTATAACCTGGGGATGAAAGATGGGGACTCAGTGACATAGCATCTCAAATCCTTCAATACTATGGTAAGCCATCTATTATCTGTTGATATTAAGATCTATGATGAAGATAAGTGTATCGGTTTATTGTGATCTTTACCAAAATTGTGGGATAGTCTAGTTGCGGCCATAGGTAGTCGGAGGTTATGAGGGAGAAGAACATGGAAGGACAGAGCACATATGAATTATTTGCAAGAGGATGCTCCCAAGAAAGAAATAGATATAAGTCCTCAAGTGGGAGATCTAAGTCTAAGGGAAGATAGAAATCTCTCGAAATTTTTTTAAAGGTATGTTGGAGATGTGGAAAAGAAGGGAACTACAAGAAGTAGTGTAGATCCAAAAGTGTTGAGAGAGGGAAGGGATTTGAAGATTCCCCTTCTACAAAATAAAAAATCTCCACAAATGAAGGAGGAGATATGTACTTGGCTTCTTTAAGCACACATGCAGATGATGAGGCATGGTTGGTTGACGCAGGTGCATCCTTTCATATGACTCCTCACAGGGAGTGGTTTTGCGAATATGAAAAGTATGATGGAGGTGATGTTTTCCTAGGTGATGTTTTGACAACCAAAATCATAGGATGAGGAAAATTCAACTTGAATCTCATGGATGGAAGGATTATAACACTCCCCGATGTTTTTCACATCCCAATATTGGCCATAAATTTGATTTCTATAAGCAAAATGGACAATGCAGGGCTAAAAACATTGTTTGAGAAAGAAACCTGTAGGATGGTTCAAGGAACAATGGTGTTGTTGAAGGGAGATTGGTGTGGAAATATGTATAAGCTACAAGGAAGCACTATTAGTGACAGGTGCAATAGTTCCATTGTTCTTGAGATTGGATATGAAGAAGAAAAAACTCCTACACTCTATGGAGAAAAGGTTATGTTGTGGCATCATAGATTGGGGCATATCGAAGAGAAGGGCCTTTGACTACTGCACGGTAAAGTTATGGTTGAAGGTATGTATAATGTAACACCCCTGTTTCCCCCAATTTGTAATTAATCATAGAATAGGAATTACCATGCTAATGCATGAGGAAAATGTAAATGTATTATTGTTTGAGTTGCCAATAACTGACTGTGGGGGTGAAGCCTTGAAAGTACTGGCCATGATATCACTAGAGGAAGAATGTGAAAACCATAAGAGAGGGTTCATATATCAAATAACCCCAAACCTCCCTTGATAAGGATGACAAACCTCCTTCGAATCCCGAGGAAAAGAAAATCATTCAATGAAGAAAGGATCGGTGGTTGAATCACCAACCACCCCCATGAATGGAAACCTAGGCTGTCAGTTCGAAGTACCACAGGGACCTGTAGACCTGAGCTTCTTTCTGACAGAAGGAATAGGATAGGTCGGCAAAAACCTCCCAAGGTAAGAGGGACACACACACGGGAGATGAGACGCTATATACCCAACATCAGATGAGGAGGGCGGAAGCTCACAAGGGAGAAGCACGAAGCTCTCCAAAGAATCACAAATAGAAGGCCGCAAGCTTGATGCTGAGGAGAATCTAAGAAACCTCGCAGAGGCCACAACCGAGTGAGAAAGCTCAAAGTTGCAGAAAATAGGACCCGAACAGAAGCTGAAACAGAGAGAGAACCCTCGAGAATCGTGAGAATTCCCTGGTGATATCATGGCTTGACACGGGGGTGGCCAGAGTGCTAAGAATGAATGCCTATGTGCCTATGGTCAGGTGGAAGGATGAACACCCACAGTCAGTTGGTTGGCGGAAACCTGTAATAGATAAGTGATTTCTTACTCTGTGTAATTTAGCGGTAACTGGGCATGAATTTGGTTATATTGGGTATGTTTCATGAATTTTTCTTGATTACTGAATGGATATACTATGTCCCTTTCCTTACTGCTTGGTTGTATATTTAGGCCAGTAAGAAATTTTATGGATAGGACATGACTGGTACTCATAAATTCTTATGTCATGTGGCTTCCTGAGTTAGAGCCACTAACTGTGAGATCGTCGACCTTAGGCATAGTCTCATGTACACATGCCATCCTTCCTAGTTGTCTAGAGTCCCTTGGAGGACAAATTCTATTAAGCTCTTCATAGCTGAGAATTCTCAGGAGGGACAACACTTTTTGTAAAGTGCTGGCGAGACCCAGTAGCCGGCTTGCAGTAGAAGATCGAAAGTTGAGACCTTTGAAGCGTCGAAATCTTCTGAAATCAGGAAGAAAGCATGAGCTCAGGGAGGAGCTATAGCTACCGTCAGATCTCGTGTGGATCACCGATAGCCATCGTATCTAGGAGAAGTTGAACGAGGTTCAACCCTCGCATATGAAAAGGTGAGGACTCATCAAAGTCCCTAAAAGATCGGGATCGCCCATTTAAGAGGACATGTGGCAGAGGTCTGAACCCATCAAGGCTTTGGATAACGAAAGATTGAAGGACTAGAATCATGGAGTCACTGCATCGTGAACTCCCGGTTCACGAAATCCCGAT
Organism: Picea engelmannii; assembly: GCA_009831015.1. Taxonomy (NCBI): domain Eukaryota; kingdom Viridiplantae; phylum Streptophyta; class Pinopsida; order Pinales; family Pinaceae; genus Picea; species Picea engelmannii. Next base: position 915,194 of record ML785132.1, on the reverse strand, counting down.
ACAGGAGAGGAGCCACCGGATTTCGGTATTTTGTCTATTCAGAGTTCAGGATGTAGAGGAGGTTGTGGTCTTGGTACTGAGAGTTTCAAACTCCCGGTACGTGAAACAGAAAAATCATTGGGACCGTCCATTTCAGAGGACATGTGGAAGAGATCCAAACCCATTTGGGTTTTGGATACCAGGAGGTTGAAGGACCAAGAGTTTGGTCATGGGGGATTCGTGAAATCGCAAATCCCGAAGTCCCGAAAGGTGCATGCGGTTGAGGTTTTGGGGAAATCCCCGAAAGGAGATTTTGGTAATTCAGTTACTAGGAAAACAAGAGGTAAGAGTTCTGAACTCTTGACTCATAAAACCCCGAAAGGATCTGAGCCGTTGGATCAGGAGAGGCTTTGAGCCGTTGACCTCGCTCAGGATAAGGAGGACCAGAATTTCAGGATTCGGCACTTCGGTACTTTAGATACCAGGAGTATGAGAGGACAAGTAATTGGAGCAACAGGATTCACAAAGTCCCGAAACGTGAAATCCCAAAAGCATTTTATGGAGTAGTGCCGGGTCACGGAACAACAACAGGTTTCGTCATACTAAGGTTCGGGATTTCGGAAGTTCCGAGGACAAGGAACCGGGGCGCTTTGTATTGAAACTCCCGAAGTCGTGAAACGCGACGTATTGTTGGAGTGGGTGTGTGAAATCATGGATAAGTATTGTTTGTAACGAAATCATGAAATTGTGAATTCTGAAACCCCGAAAGGCTGTGGGTCGTCGATCCAGTTGGATCGTAGCCATTGGTTCAAGAGGGACATGGACCGTTGATCTCTCAGCAGAGATATTTCAGTATGTCAGCTACCGAGGTTATAAAGAGTAAGAGAGTCGAGACTCTTGATCCATGAAATCCTGAAAAGATCCAAACCATCGGATCAGGGGAGGCTTACAACCATTGATCTCCCTTTGGAAGGGAACTTCGGAGATTTCAAAGTTTCAGGGATTTGAAAGGGAGAGGAAGAGACATTATATCGCGATTCCCTGAATCGAAAAAAGCCGATAAGTGCCTTTTCGATTAAGCGCGTGGTCACAGAAAAGGGTCACGTGAACAAGACCCAAGTGGGGAGCTTGTCACTCGCCAGCCCTTTCAGGGTTCGACATTTCGGCAGTTCGGGGTTTGAAGAGTCGAAAGATTTGACTCTCTTACATCGCTGAGTCATGAAATGTGAAAGGTGCCTCTTGGCTTGGCCTGTGGTCATAACCAATGATCACATGAAGGTGGATAAGGGAAGAGCTAGCCTGCACTAGGCCCTCATAGGAATTTGGGGATTCTATCCCTTGAGGAAGAATGAAAAGTTTATTATGCCGTAGTGGGTATGTGACAAATTGGTATTAGAGCATGGTTACAACACTTGGCCTGCATGGGCTCATGTACGAGCCACGTAAAGAGACAATGTTATCTGCATTTTCTCTTTAAGAAGAAGGACCATAGAATGAAACTGTAAACTGGGAATTTCTTTAACCCCTCTGTTAAAATGGTAACTACTCTTATAGGAGTAGGATGCACTGATCAATATTACTAATAAGACCTGAGTGTGAATAACAGAGGTGGAATAAATTGTGCTATGGAGCGGCATGAGCAAGACAAGTGACATGAACTGAGTTGTTTTGTTATAGTGTGACGATGGCTACCTACTAAAGAAGGTAGAGTCTCTTGCAATTGAGATGGCTGGTTAGGTGAGAATTAAGATTCAAATGAAGAACTCCTTCATGATTTGGAAAATAGAGTAAGGACTGGTAGGATTCTTAGAAAGTTATAATTACTGCATTATTAAAATACTAAACCCTGAGCATATAACTCCTCACGATTGAGAGAACTGATGAAAATATATAGGGTCATATTACCTGATCTATAATGGTTAGAATCTACAACAAGGATAATCTATTTAAGCAAGATTAAGAGGAGTCCTTTGGGACTGTTGCTAATTCCCAAGAGTGACCCTTGTTGGTTGTTCCCATAAAGAAAGGGTAACATCTGTATGAGTTATGACTATGAGATTTGTCCTGTAAGTAACTAAAAATCTTAGGAGGAATAGTATTTATTATATTGGAATCAACGAGAGCCGTTGATCTAGAGCTTCGAGGTTTTGTCTATTGGGAAAATAGAAGCGTAGACTTTCCAAAGTCACGCTAGGTAAATCACTGATTCAATCAAGGTCAATGGTTAGTGGATGACCTGAACCGTAGATACAGTGTAATCAGATCTTCGAGAGTCGGAGGTTTAGAAGTCAACGGACAGAGTTTTGAGGACTCACATGTCATGAAATCCCGACATCCAACCTGAGCCATTGGATCAAGACAGGCAATGGATCATGGATCTGACGCATACACTTTCGGGGATTCGAAATCAAGAGTTAAGGGGTAAGGACTCTGCCAAATCCCGAAAGGTGGAAAGTTGGGATTTGATCAGGACCGTTGATTGGCAGGGAGATCTATATTGTGGAATCCAGGTTGTCGGACCTGCATGGATCAGAATTTTGTGAAATGGTGGAGTGTTGTCCATGGATTCGTAGAAACGCGGGATCCCGACGCATGTCTGGGAGTTGACCCCAGGTTCCGAGCAAAGGTTCATGGGAATAAAAGAGCCGAGAAAACCTTAGATTCGATCTTTCATGTTTTTGGATTTCGGGGATCGAGGAACCAGAGTTCCTTGCAACAGAAATCTTGAAATCGCGAAATGCCAAGCACCTTTTTGTTCAGATCGTGGTCACTGCCGGTGGTCGTGTGAGGAGAAGGCGTGAACTAGCATGATGAATACTCAGTTGTGTTGAATTGTACTTGAGTGCATGAGTTTAATGCATTATGAAGCTTCATAATAGGAAGCCTGATATTAATACCGGTAAAGTATGAATGATATTAAACGTGCAAGTAATACACATGTATGATGTAAGAGTATAATTATATTAGAGGCCCAATATGATTTCCCTAATGAGTGAAACATGAAGCAAGTATTTCTTTTGTCCAGATTAAATGAATACTATGGAGGCATAATTGACTCCATTCTGGGGAGTCATGAAAGTTCTGTTCCAAATAATAGCCTAAGGGGAATGTGTTCCATTTCCTTAGGAAGTACCAATATAATTAGATAAAAGGGTAAATGAGCAAAGATTCTCTCTTGTCATAATAAGAGACAAATGATTATGCCTTTGAGCATCACATGAGAAGGATTGTGAATGAATCCGAATTGACTGATCTTAACAGTAAAGATGCAGGTGGGCTGTAAAATATACCTATGGCAACTGCACACAGGCTTACGATTATGAGTATAGCTAAGTACATCGTGGATGTAAGTTAGCAAAAACCTATAACATGTGCTGATGCATAATCTGGAATACATACCAGAAAGGTATGTCTATGTCCCTTAAATAATGCTTATTAACAAGATGAAGCTAATTCGAGCTTGAGGCCATCACAGATAGTGATAGATATGCAACAAGGAAGTTGCATGCCGAAGGAGTTCCTGGTGGAGGAACTGTGTAAGGACTTTGTCAGAAGAACAGAGTCACAACCCTAATAATTGTTCAAGGTTGGAAAATGGGCTGCAAGGCCTGTCCATATATAATAATCCTGGATTACATTTTGAAAGAATCATGTAATTAATAGAAGACTAACAACTGAATATTGACCATTCCGATAACCGAATGGAAGTGTGTAGGATGCACATGTTCATGATTCATTATGAGCAAAGAGTTTCTATTAAAGCATGTTACAGTATCCCAAAAAGGGTTAGGGTGAGGCCTAACCAAGTCTTCTTAGAAAAGAGCAGTTGTGGAAACTGGTATAGTTGGTAAGAGGCAAGTAAATCCCCTAAGTATGATTAAATGAATAAATGAGTATGTTTAACTGATGAGGTTGGGTTAAAGCTGTGATTAAGAATAGGAAGTGAGACCTTAGAGATAACTCGACTGGGCTGAAAAGCCCCAGGTAATGTAGAAAGAATTTGAAGAAAGGGAGAGCCCTCATTTCTTTCCTTGCTATGCATTATGTTTTCTATGGGATGAGAAAGCTAGTACATTGATGAACAAAAATGTTTTGACACCATAGTAATGATGGTTGTAATACCGTGAAAACAATTGAGAACTGTTGTGTTGCACTTATAGAAACATTTAAGGATTTTTATGAATTCGAATGTTATGATACATGCATTAGGTTTAATATTATGACTAATGCAATTGTGTCTATAATGATGCATGCTGTGTATAGAAATAAATTGGAGATATTGAGGAAGACAATTGTCAATGATGGGAAACCTCAAACAGAGAATGACCAAGAGAAGGCTGTGAGTGAAAGGTTGTTGACGGGGCTGTAAAAGCCCCAATAAAGCATTGGTGATGGGGTAAAAATAAGAAAGAGGGTGCTAGCAGCCAAGAACCGGTATAAAGATATTCGCGCCTGTGTGGCACAAGGTATGAAGGGATTTGGTAGGAACCCCTTCTGAAATATTTTATTGTCTTAGTGTTATGCATGAATTTTGAAAGGTAGTGGTATGCCTTGGATACCCAAGTAAGGTATGACTTAGGACGAAGAACCTGAATAATGGAGGTATGAACCTCTGGTAGTAAACACCATTTATAACCATTGGAAGAATTCATGAATTGATATGTCATGAATGCATTAACAATCAAGGAATGCGTAAAGGCATACATGTGAAAATTTTGAGTTCGTGTGTATTTGATTTGGGATCATGATCGGCCTATAGCCGGCAGCATGGTCCTACTATAAGAATGAAAGAAAACAAATAAACCATATGAGGAAAAGGGTGGTTAACTTCCAACACCCCATGGCCAAGAACCAGTCATAAAGTGTGACGAACTCGAAAAACAATGCAAGAATGTATTGGGTATGAATGTGGTCATGGATATTGGCACAGTTGTTAAAACCCTTTTTAAATGTTGAACTACGTTTTGAAAAGTTTGGTACGTTGAAATGAAACTAACAATTGTTTGGCTGTGTAAAGAATGAATTGCAGGAAGTAAAGAGTCTTGGATATGACAGTGTTGTAAGTCCATAAGGAAGACCGATTGCCTGCTGAGCCAAACTATAAGGGATGGAAGAAGGAGTCCTGGATATGGAGGCATTGTAATCCCATAAGGAAGGCCAATTTCCCGCTGAGCCAAACCGTTATGGGAAGGAAATTCCCATAATTATGAATCTGGTTCATGTGCGGAACAAATATGAAAAACAAGTCGCGAGTTTGGAAAATCAGTGGGTGACAGTTTTGAAATAAAATTCAGAAAGTTAAAATTTATAATGATGTCTCATGAACTTTATATACTTGTGGTACAGGTGGGAAGAAAAGACATGTCCAGAAAGGAATAGATGAAGGCTACCAAAGCTGAAGATGATGAAAAAGGGCTACTGTTGAGCCATGAGAACCCCGTGATAAGTCATGATCGCCTGAAATAAATTATGTTGAGGTAACACAAGTTGGAGGGACGCCTCGACAGAGCAAGTCTGAGGGATGCCTCGACTGTAAGACTCGATAGAGTCTCTAAGATTTTCCTGTGCGAGAAAACCTCGGCAGGGCAAGATGGATTGCCCAAGGGACTGTATAACAGTGAAGGGGATGCCTGAGCCTAGGCCTGGAGGATGAGTGACCGCAAGGAAGAGGAGACCTTAATAATTCTTGTAAACTATTGGGATCATGCACACAATGGGTAGTTTCCCGTGTGGAAAAACCTTGGAAAGGAAGATAAAATCATGATAGCTCTTGTGAACTATTGAATTGGAATCATGCACCCAATGGGTACATAAAGGGAATCGATGAGCATGGATAACAAAAATGACCATGTGGATACAGATCCACAAACTGCACAAATAATTACTGTGCTAGAATATGAAATTTTCCTTTTGAATTTTGAACAACAGTAAGATGTTTTCGCACAAAATTGTGATTAATGTGCTTGTTGTCCAAGAATTATTGAAGGCAGGTGACGAAGACTAAGATTCTGAAAGAGGACCTGACCAAGGATGAAGGTCAAGACTTATGAAGTGGCCGAATGAGAAAGGCATCATAGGTTTTTTGAGAAATAACATTGAGGACGATGTTCCTTTAAGGGGGAGGGAATTGTAACACCCCTGTTTCCCCAACTTGTAATTAATCATAGAATAAGAATTACCATGCTAATTCATGAGGAAAATGTAAATGTATTATTGTTTGAGTTGCCAATAACTGACTGTGGGGGTGAAGCCTTGAAAGTACTGGCCATGATATCACTAGAGGAAGAATGTGAAAACCATAAGAGAGGGTTCATATATCAAATAACCCCAAACCTCCCTTGATAAGGATGAAAAACCTCCTTCGAATCCCAAGGAAAAGAAAATCAGTCAATGAAGAAAGGACCGGTGGTTGAATCACCAACCACCCCCATGAATGGAAACCTGGGCTGTCAGTTTGAAGTACAACAGGGACCTACAGACCTGATCTTCCTTTTGATAGAAGGAACAGGATAGGTTGAAAAAAACCTCCCAAGGTAAGAGGGACACACACACGGGAGAGGAGACACCAGACACCCGACATCAGACAAGGAGGGTGGAAGCTCACAAGGGAGAAGCGTGAAGCTCTCCAATGAATCACAAATAGAATACCATGAGCTTGATGCTGAGGAGCATCTAAGAAACCTCACAGAGGCCATAACCAAGTGAGAAAGCTCCGAGTTGCATAAAATAGGACCCGAACAGAAGCTGAAACAGAGACAGAACTCTTGATAACTGTGAGAATTCCCTGGTGATATCATGGCTTGGAATGGGGGTGGCCAAAGTGCTAATAATGAATGCCTTTGTGCCTATAGTTGGGTGGAAAGATGAACACCCACAGTCAATTGGTTGGCGACAACCTGTAATAGATAAGTGATTTCTTACTCTGTGTAATTTAGCGGTAACTGGGCATGAATTTGGTTATGCTGGGTATGTTTCAGGAATTGTGCTTGATTACTGAATGGATATACTGTGTCCCTTTCCTTACTTCTTGGTTGTATATTTAGGCCAGTAAGAAATTTTATGGAAAGGACATGATTGGTACTCGTAAATGCTTGTGTCCTGTGGCTGCCTGAGTTAGAGCCACTAACTGTGAGATCATTGACCTTAGCCATAGTATCATGCACACATGCCAGCCTTCCTAGTTGTCTAGAGTCCCTTGGAGGACGAATTTTGTTAAGCTCTTCAGAGCTGAGAAAGCTCAGGAGGGACAACACTTTTTGTAAAGTGCTGGCGAGACCCAGTAGCTGGCTTGCAGTAGAAGATCGAAAGCTGAGACCTTTGAAGTGTCGAAATATTCCAAAATTGGGAAGAAAGCATGAGCTCAGGGAGGAGCTACAACTATCATCAGATCTCGCATGGATAGCCGATATCCATCAGATCCAGGAGAAGCTGCACGAGGTTTAACCCTCGCATACACAAAGGTGAGGACTCATCAAAGTCCCGAAAAGATCGGGACCACCCATTTAAGAGGACATGTGGCAGAGGTCCAAACCCATCGGGGCTTTGGATACCGAAAGATTGAAGGACTAGAATCATGGAGTTGCTACATCGTGAACTCCTGGTTCGCGAAATCCTGATACAGGAGAGGAGCCACCAGATTTCAGTATTTTGGCTATTCGGAGTTCGGGACGTAGAGGAGGTTGTGGTCTTGGTACCGAGAGTTTCAAACTCCCAGTATGTGAAACAACAAAAGCATCAGGACCTTCCATTTCAAAGGACACATGGCAGATATCTGACCCCATTAGGGTTTCGGATACTGAGAGGTTGAAGGACCAAGAGTTTGGTCGCGACAGATTCACGAAATCACAAATCCCGAAGTCTCAAAAGGTACATGCGGTTGAGGTTTCGAGGAAATCCCCGAAAGGAGATTTCGGTAATTCAGTTACCGGGAAAACGAGAGGTAAGAGTTCGAAACTCTTGACTCATAAAACCTCGAAAGGATCTGAGCCATTGGATCATGAGAGGCTTTGAGTCGTTGACCTCGCTCAGAAGAAGGAGGACCAGAATTTCAGGATTCGACACTTCAGTACTTCGGATACCAGGAGTACGAGAGGACAAGGAATTAGACCAATAGGATTCACGAAGTCCCAAAACACAAAATACCAAAATCGTTTTATGGAGTAGTGCCGGGTCACGAAACAACAATAGGTTTCGGCATACCGGGGTTCAAGATTTCGAAAGTTCCAAGGACAAGGAACCTGGGCACTTTGTATTGAAACTCCCGAAGTCGTGAAACATGATGTATTGTTGGAGTGGGTGTGTGAAATCGTGGATAAGTATTGTTTCTAAGGGAATCATGAAATTGTGAATTTCGAAACCCTGAAAGGCTATGGGTTGTCGATCCAGTTGGATCATAGCCGTTGGTTCAAGAAGGACATGGACCGTTGATCTCTCAGCAAAGATATTTTGGTATTTCGGCTATCGGGGTTATAAAGAGTAAGAGAGTCGGGACTCTTGATCCATGAAATCCCGAAAAGATCCAAACCGTCAGATTAGGGGAGGCTTACAGCCATTGATCTCCCTTTGGAAGGGAACTTCGGAGATTTCAGAGTTTTGGGGATTTGAAAGGGAGAGGAAGAGACATTGCATCGTGATTCCCCAAATCATGATTAAGAACATGGTCACAGAACAGGGTCACGTGGACAAGACCCAAGTGGGGAGCTTGTCACTCGCCAACCCTTTCGGGGTTCGACATTTCAGCATTTCAGGGTTTGAAGAGTCGAAAGACTTGACTCTCTTGCATCACTGAGTGGTGAAATGTGAAAGGCACCTCTTGGCTTGGCCTGTGGTCATAACCAATGATCACATGGAGGTGGATAAGGGAAGAGCTAGCCTATGCTAGGTCCCCGTAGGAATTCAGGGACTCTATCCCTTGAGGAAGAACATAAAATTTATTATGCCGTAGTGGGTATGTGACATATAACTTCTCTCTGGTTTTTTATTTGTGTGAACATTGCATATATGGGAATCAGAATCAGGTAAGATTCCTCTTTAGTGCAATAAGGGCAGAGGAAATTTTACGGTTGGTGCACAGTGATGTGTTTGGACCTGTATCGGTTCCATCACTGGGAAAATCTGTGTACTATGTCTCATTTATAGATCACTTCTCAAGGAATACATGGATACATTTCCTCGGGAAGAGATCTAAAATATTTGACAGGTTTAAATATTTTAAGGCTCTTGTGAAGAATCAAATAGAGAAGATAATTAAGGTGTTGAGGACGAATATTGGTGGAGAATTCCATGGAAATGAATTCAAAAAATTATGTAAGAAGTACGATATAGAAAGGAATAATACCACTCCATATACACCTCAAAAAAATGGAGTTGTAGAAAGGATGAATGAGATGCTGATGGAAAAAGAAAGGTGCATGCTCATTGGTGTCAGGTTAGGACAAGAATTCTGGGTAGAGGCAGTGAATATTACATGTTACCTAGTCAATCGATCATCCTTATCAACGTTGGATGACAAGACTCATAGAATGTATGGAATAACCCTCTCTGACACATCTCAAGGTATTTGGTTGTGATTCCTATGTCCACATTCCAAAGGAAAACATGAGTAAGCTAGATAAAAAGGGTAAAAAGTGTATCTTTATTAAGTATAAAGATGGTATGAAAGGGTATAAACTTTGGAACCCAGAAAATAAGAGGGTAGTGTATATTCAAGATGTGGTATTTAAAGAAATAAAAGATGTTGTCAAACAGGAAGTCCTAACAAGGAATGAAGAACCAAAGAACATAGATTTTGAGTTGAAGGATGATGAATCATACTCTATATAAGAACAAGAATAATAAGAAGAAGATCCTCATACTCCAGTATTGAGGAGATCTATTCGAGAAAGAAGGTAGTCGGCAAGGTACACTCCACCGATTTTCATTCAAATTTTTCTTTGTCTATTATTGATGATGATCCTAAAACTACTAGGGAGGCAGTGGATTTAGAGGATGGAAAACTATGGATAAAGTCCATGGTTGAATAAATGGCAGCCTTGGACAAGAATAAGGCTTGGGATCTAGTGGATTTATTGAGTGGAAGAATCACATTGCCAACAAATGGGTATTTAAGAAGAAGTTGAATGCAAAAGGCAAAGTGGAGAAATACAAATCTCGGTTAGTAGCAAAAGGTTATTCCCATGTAGAGGGAATTGACTTTAGTATTTATTTGGTCTTGTATGTGGATGATATGTTGTTAATAGGAAAGGACAAGGACATTATCCATGAAGTGAAAACTCAGTTGTCCTCTATATTTGACATGAAGGATCTTGGTGCTGCAAATTTCATTTTGGTCATGGAAATTAAAAGAGATTGGGAAAACAGGAAACTCTGGTTAAACCAGAGGGAATATGTCGAGACAATATTGAAAAGGTTTAATATGCAAGAATGTAAACTGGTCAGGGTCCCTATTCCTATATGTGTAAAGTTATATGTGGATCAGTGTCCCAAGACATAAGAAGAGGAATATGACATGTATTTTGTTCCATATGCTAGTGTGGTTGACAATTTGATGTATGCAATGGTCTATACTAGACTGGACATTGCTCATGTAGTGGGAGTTTTTAGTAGGTATATGTCAAAACTAGGGAAGGAGCATCAGACAATAGTGTTGTAACTTGATATTTTTCCTGGCTACTTGGAAACAATTCCAAGACATATTGAAACCTACTTCAGGCCACAAGCTGGCTTTTGGACTAGAGAAATCTCCCTTAAAGGAAAAAAAAAATGTTTGTCTATTGTCCCTAGACATAAATTCACAACATTAAGCTCAAGATTCCATATTTAAATAATAAAAAATATAAAACAATGTAGTCGGGATTTAAGGATTAAAAGGTAGCTAACTAGAATCAAAATAATGTAAATATCTCAAATCAGAGGCATAATCCATTGGGTACAGAGTTCCATCCAACATAGCACAATCACTGGTAATGATAGGTGGAGGAAAATGAGAAGAACAATATATCTTAGGTATGACAGTGAGTAAGGAAGTCCCTCTTAGGTTGAGATGAAGAAAGGATGATTTTACTGGGCATTAGACAATGAATCTAGCAAAAGATAAGTGCATGGTTGGGCATAAATTATGAATCCAACTACATAACACTTAATTAAAATAATTTGTAGATATATGCACATGTTCATATCAATTATGGAAACATCATTAAATCAATAAAAAAATATATGACAACAATGGTGGTCATACCAAATTACTATCTACAAATTGATCAATATTACTGCAAATTACAAAATTAAGATATAGAATAGTTATGAGAAAATGAGAAGCTTAAAGCTGAAAAAGAAAAATAAGAACATAGCTATGTTGAGAATGAATTGTGAATCCATAGATAAATCCTTGATGTCTGAGAAAATTACAATAGCCCAACATGATTTATTACAAAATACACAGTCTTTGCTGCCAACAATCTCCTAACCTACCCTCCCTTTCATGGAAATCACTGCCCTTCTTATAACATTTGCAAAACCAAAGGAAATGAGTGTCAATAAATATGGCCTCAAATCCCAACACTCATGCAATTTACATATCACTCTCCATTATAAATTTAGAATGGAAATAGATATTCCAACAAAGTATATAGTTTGAATTTGATTTCAAATCGCCCCTTTTGATACTAAATAAAATATGTATGCACTGGAGTAGATTGGATGGAAAATAGACCAAGATTCAGATAAAATATTGTCTCCTTATCATAATCTAACCAAGGAATATCTTGATTCCTCCTCAAGAGTGACTGGGCATCCAATTTGGCATTGGGCATTTTTAGAAAACTGATCGTTCACAAAATCTGGGAAATGCCTCTTTAGTAAAACAACCAAATCTCCCAATTCGTTCATTATTTTTAAAATATTATTAAACATAACCCAATTTGGGTCAATATGCAAAAAAATCATGTTTTATAATTTTCCAATTAGTCTCCATTGCTTTGGAAATCGAATCAGAGGTTTGTTGTCTGAAAACTGCCACGTGTCGACTATCTATGCATTTTGGGGGGTCCCCAATGGTTTTCAAAACCATTGGGAGAGGGGTATAAATCAACATGTTACCACACTTACTGAAGTTAAAAAAGTTAAAACCATAGTTATCCCCCCCTCTTTGTTAAACTTTAAACATGGAGTCCCTAAACACGATTAACCTGCCAAAACACACTTTATTAGTATTATAGTTAATACATATTAAAATATATTAAAGCTAAAGATTATATATATATATATATAATGAATTAATATATTTGAATTCTATTATAAAATTTAACATATAAAAAAATTAAAATTAAACTCTATTTCAAAATAACTAAACTATATACACACACATAGTGAATGGCCATCAGATAGAAAAAAACTTCCGAAGCTCTGCAACATTTAGGGATTTCATGTTCCAGAACCCCTCCGACCTGACCTCTTCTGACCTACTCTATACAAGCTAAACATTGTTGCTCAGTGGCTCTGAAAGTCACATCAAAATGGGCACAGAAAGGGGGGTGAAAGCCCCCTCTTACCGTAATGCCACAGTAAATGACCCGGAGAATGCTAGAGTGCGTCGTCCATCCTTCGAGCCACCTCTGCACATGAGAGAACAATACCTACAAGAATAAATGGCTGGAATCCAGGAATTGAATATGGATGCAGATTCCTCGCATCCATAAGCAGCTCGGGTCTGGATACCAGGAAAATGTATCCCCCAAGCCCCGGTTGCGCCTAGGTATGTCATCAAAACCACCAGGATAGGGAAGCACACGTAGTTCATGATGGATCATGCCATCATAAGCAACTTCCTAGGTCTCCGACCCTCAGAAAAGGACCTATCTCATTGGATCAAGGCATGGTGGAACCCTAAGGGAGACTACGAGCTTCAACTAATCTCCAAAGGATTCTTTACAGTAATATTATACAACCTGGAGGACAAGGACCAGATCTTTGAAGGAGGACCGTATTTCTACAACTCTGTTGGTCTCTACCTACAATTCTGGACGAATCGATTCTGCCTAGAAAAGGAAAACTTCACCTATGCATTGGTATGGATTCGCCTCTATTCCCTACCTCAAGAGTTTTGGTTAGAGGAAATATTAATGGGCTTAGGTAACACCTTGGGTAACTACGTCAAATCTTTTGAACCTACCAAACTGAGAAAACACACTTCCTATGCAAGGATATGTGTCTACATGAACATCTCCAAATCTCTACCAGGAACAGTTACCCTAGAATACCAAGACAAGGAATGGGCCCAAACCATAGACTATGAACACATCCCTTTCATATGCAAAAAATTCCATGAACATGGGCAACCCTTCAGAGACTTCCCTCTAAATGCCCCCCCCCCGAAAGGAAGCTGAAGAGAAACCAAAGGAAGGATTCATCCAGGTTCAAAATTGAAGGAAACAAGCTCAGAAGAAGCCCACAACTGTCAATGGAAAAAAGAACCCGAATAACAACTCATTTGAAGCCCTCAATCGCCTTCCAGAGGCATAAGAGGTGGAAAACCCCCAGAGGAATGAGGGGATAGATATCAACAAGCGCAAGGAAGATCAGTCATCTCTAGGGATTCAGACCTCGGCAAATCAAGCAGACCCACAGACTCACCCATCCTTAGGGAAAGAACTAGAAAGAGAAGAAAACATAGTCATGAAATGGATGAGCAGGACCTAGCAAAAATCAACCTAGATAGTCGAGAAGAGGCACTCAAGAAGAAGGATCTCCAAACCCTACCCGAGGACCAACTTAGGAAAGTTAACAAGGTGTTTCTAGATTCATCAATAGGGGCTACCTCGAGGTTGGGGATCAACATAGACCCAAACCTAGATCCAAGAAGACACCCAAAAGAAAACAAGCGACGGGGCAGAAAATTGTCTCACCGACTAATAAAGGAGGCGGGAAACTATATGATCAACTCAGGATAGATTCACAAGCTCTCATAGAGATCCTTCTCACACCCACCAAATTTTTAACTATCAAGATCCTCACCTAGAATATCAGAGGCCTAAATGGAATATCCAAGTAAAGGGTTCTCCAAAATTGCATCAAAACGAAAGACCCTGATATATTCCTGATACAAGAGACAAAATGTCCAGGGAAAACTGCAGAAGATATCATCAAAAGATGTTGGCATAACTGCAACTCCTATCAAACAGACTCAAAAGGGGCTTCAAGAGGCCTGGCCATCCTATGGAATCTTGCTACAGTCATCCTTGATCAAGGATTATCCACTCCAAGAACCATCACAACGCACTACAGAGACATAGGTTTGGACAAGGAGGGAATGATCACAAATGCCTATGGACCGCAGAACAGCCAAGACAAAGACCTATTTCTCCAGATCCTGGCTTACCTAGGATCTCTAGCAGAGGGAAAGTGATGGATAATAGGGGGAAAATTTAACATGATTCTCATGCTAGAGGAGAAACGAGAGGGGGAAAAGTGCCTGGAGAAGGACAACGCAAAATTCCAGGAACCCATAGAGAACCTCAGAATGGTAGATATTGAGAATGGAAATGGCACTTACACTTGGACCAACAAAAGATCAGGTCACCAAAAAATAGCTTGCAGGCTCAATCGCTTCCTCATCTCATAAACTCTCCTTTTGGAAGGCCCCCTAGTACATTCCAACATCCTCTCGAAGGAAAGCTTGGACCACTGGTCGGTTCAGCTAGGGGTTGACACCATCACCACCCCCAAGTTAAAACCCTTCAGATTTGAAAAATTCTAGCTTGCCCATCCAGACTTCCAGGGGCTAGCCCATCATTGGTGGAGCACAACGAAAATATAGAAGAGCACAAAAATGTATTGCTTCCAGAAAATCTCAAATACTTTAAACAATAGGTGCAAAAATGGAACAAAGAAGTCTTCGGGAACATATTCCAAGAAAGGAAAATGATGGAACAAAAACTAGAGGACCTTCAAGGGAAATTCATACTCTCGGGACACAAAATCACCCAGTAGCAGGAGGAGAATGAAATCAAAAGGCAACTGGAAGAAAGATACAAGCAGGAAGAAATCATGTGGAGATAGAAATATCGGGTTCAATGGCTCAATGAGGGAGAGAAAAACACCAAATTCTTCCACCGGTCCATGATCCACAGATGCCTAATCAATCACATTACGAAGCTAGAAGACCCACAAGGAAACACCTTGTTAATTCATTAGGAAATATCACATGAGTTATCAAACTTCTACAAGGATCTCCTCTTAGAACCAATGCTGGACTGCACCTCAACAATTGAGCGGGTGACCCAAAATATCTCAACTCTTATCACCCAGGAACAGAATGAGGCTCTCATGACACCAATAACATAAGCATAAGTGGATCAGGCTATTCAGGATCTGCCCATAGGAAAATCTCCAGGCCCAGATGGCTTCACCACAAACTTCTTCCACTCCTGTTGGCCAATGCTAAGGAAAGAAGTGTGGCAATTGGTGGAGGAATCACGCAGCTCGGAAAAGTTCTTCTGCCACTAAATGCCACTTTCCTCACCCTAATACCCAAAGAATAAAGAGTAACAAACCCGAAGAATTTCAAACCCATAGCACTCTGCAATGTAATCTATAAAGTTATCTCCAAGGTCATAGCTCTTAGACTCAAGCCTATACTCCCCTTCATCATTTACAAGGAGAAATCGAGTTACGTCGAAGGAAGGCAAATAATGGATAGCATCATACTTGTCCATGAAATCATTCACTTTCTCATAAGCACCCGTACTCCTGGTATTCTTCTAAAACTTCACCTTTCAAAATCTTTTGACAAATTAAGATGGCAATACATGAAAGCTCTTCTTTCGGCTTTCAACTTCAACAAGGATTGGATCTCTTGGATAATGAAACTCATTTCCACAATATTTTTCTCAATCCTCGTCAATGGAGTCCCCTCTCAACACTTCTCCCCCACAAGAGGAATAAGGCAAGGAGACCCTCTCTCCCCCTTCCTATTTATCATCATGGCTGAGGGCCTAAGATGTTATATCAAGGCTTCAATTGAAAATGGCTCCCTTCAAGGCCTCCCACTTCATGGGTTACAACTGGCAGCCTCCCACAGCCAATTTATCGATGACACACTTCTAATGAACAACCCCACTATGCAAGAAGCAAATAAACTAAGTTCCATCCTCTCTGATTTTAGCTAAGCCTTTGGCACCACCTTTAATCTAGCCAAGTCACAACTCTTGTTTTTTAATACTCTTGAAGAAATCCAACAACAACTTTCTCAACTATTGAACACCCCTTTCTACACTCTTCCCTCTCACTATCTGGGACTCCCTCTTTCTGACTCAACAACTAGGAACATCTCTTGGGACTCCCTCCTACTCTCTATTTCCAATCGTCTTAGCAACTGGACTTTTCGTTCCCTCAACCTTCTAGCAAGAATCGTTCTATTAAAGTCAGTCCTTCAAGCCATCCCTGGTTACCTCTTCTCGGCCCTAGCCGCCCCCCAATCTGTCATAAATAAAATAAGGAATATGTAAAGAAACTTTCTATGGAATGGTCACAACTCGAACAATTAAAGAGCACCATGGGAGCAAGAATTTGGTGGAGATGGCTCAAAAATCCAAAAGCGATCTGGTCCAAACTCTGGAAATGAAAATATGCCCCAAACATGCATCAAAACCATCTCATAAGAATGAAGGAGAAAATTCAAGGCTCCAACATTTGGAATGCGGCCTGGAAAAATCAGCAACTCATTCAGGAACATGCTTTCTGGAAAGTTCGCAATGGCTAGAATGCACTATTCTGGACAGATTCCTGGAAGAAAATGCCACCCCTACAATTGGAAGAAAATATACAATCCTATGCAAATCACATTCAGGATCTTTCCACTCTCAAAGTGGCATATTTGTGGACAGATACCCCCAGTAACTCTCCCTGGCGAAGCTGGAAATCAACCCATCAAGAACTCCATGTTACACTGGACTGTGATCTAAAGTGCTGGAAACAAGCAGCTTCCCAAAGGCGAATCTGAAAAATCATAAACCCAAACATTCTCATATGGGGATACACACCTCATGGTAGCTTCACTATCAAACAGGGGTACACTCTATAGGAGAAATTCCAAAATATTCAAAAAGACAGCATCTGGACAACAATATGGAAATCAAAACTCTGGCCCAAAATCTCTACTTTCCTCTTGCTTCTACTACAAAACAAGATCTTAACCTGGGAAAATATTCAAAGATGATGTTTCATTGGACCCTCGATCTTCCATCTATGCCATCTCCAAGAAGAAACCATGGAGCACCTCCTAAACAATTGCCCACTCAGTGAGGACATCTGGAACCAATCCACTCAGTTCATGAGAAGAACCAAATAGTATCATAAGCACTATCAGAGACTAGTGTTGCGTCCCTTTCGTCACCTAAATGAGAAAAATAAGGATGCTTACAAGTCCAGTTGGGTTAGCTAGACAAGACAACTATGAATGCAATATTTAGAAACATCAAGCATGAGAAATAAACAAACAACTAAACTAAAAAAAATAAAAGAAACTAAACTAGAGTTCATAAGGATATTAGAATAAAAAATAAACACCATTCATGCCACCAATGGATAGATTGTATTAGTGGGAAAACACCAAAGAGAAAGGGAGACTTATGGGTCCCCTCTTCCTCCAAGGGAGGGATTTTGAACCCCCAAAGATTGAGCTCTTCTTACAAATAACAAACTAGAAGGAAATGGTGAAGAAATCCAAAGCTCATTCAATCAAGAGGTGATGTGAATAGCTCAATGAAATGATTCTTGTATCTCTTGATGAGGAAAGAGGATCCTCTAAGAGAATATAGGCAGCATAAAAATACAAATAAATTCCTTGGAAATGTAGTGCACCCATGGCCTCTTTTTATAGCAAAGTTTTGAGGCATTATTCAACCAGTTCTTACTGTGAACAAGGGGCTCTTTAGGGCACCATTAGGTCTTTGACCAGTCCCCCACTCGGATTCAGCTCGGATTTGGGTGTCAAATCGACTTGGGAGATGAACCATAAGTGGGTGGAAGGCTGACCAAAATAATAAATGCATCATTCTGAGGTATGTGCGGCTTTTTTCGTCCACAGTCGTGCATGTGTGTGTTTTCGATGTTTTTCGACTGGCGCACATGCACATGCTTCCTTTGTATCCTTAGCGCATGCTGATTTTATAACCAGTTGTATAGTTTTGTGCCCTTTGGAAATGCATTTTTGAATTTGTGGGTGAACTAATAGGTGTTTGGAGATGCTGGATTCTTGTAACCATTTGTGGACGAAATTTCAGTGATAACAGATGCCCCTTGATGTGTGACGTTAGGAGCATACGTATAGCTGAAATAAATCAATGTTTCTTCTACTGAGAGTACCTATGTAAGAAGAGTGTTGAGGGGAGTTTCAAGAGAGACCCATTGGAGGGAGAGGGGAACCTGTAGGACCCAAACCTTTCGCAAGGTGTGGAAAAATAAAACTATGTACAAACGAGGCGGGCATTCGCCATGCTCGTGTCATGTAACTCAAAAATGTGTAATACGGGAACTGAAGCTATGTGTTGGTGTAGATGAATGCAGCACCCTCTGCGGTGTGTTGATAATGGCAGAGGACAATTCTGATGGTGAACAAACTCTAAAAAGAGGCAATGAAACCTATAAGAAGTGTCGAGGATTTGCAGGCATTGATGGACTAACAATTTTTAGAGGTCTTCGACATATATAAAAACAACTGCAATATTTGCAAAGTAAGACCTAGAACAACATGATAAAGTGTTGAAGTCAAATGTCATGGGGGTCAATGACAAAAGAGAGAAATGATGGTTCTCTCTGTGTCGTCTGAGACTCTGCATTGTGAAGGTAATGAGAGTCAAGATATCGTCATCTGTCTAGGAACTGTGTTGATGTCGACAGAAAGGGAGATGTGACTCCAAGAAGCAAATGTATTCAGGAAATCCACTGGATGAGATCAGGAACTAATGAGGGACATGAACAAAGTCAATATGTGGTGAGTCTCAAGACTTCCCTTGGTTGGGTAAATATGTGAAGTATGAGTGGCAACAACCGTGAAACTGAATCTAGCATCAGGGGGATGACTAGGCTTAAGTAAATTGTGCCAGAGGTGTGACAACAAGTACAAACACAGAGATCAGAGGTGTGTGGCTTGCAAGATACTTAGGGTTGATGGATTATGTCAACAAAGGTAGGAGGTGAAAAATTCCCCAACCAAGGGCGACAAGGGTTGCTTTGCCGAAAAAGGAAGGTCGCTAAAGGCAACAACATAAATCTATTGAAATGCGGGAAACAAAGTTTTTGTACAATTACCAAATGAATAAAGAATAAGTTGGGATAACTGTGCAGATACAGAAATGGGTGCCCCAGTGCAAGATGGTAGGGCTAGTGAGGGCATAAGTTGTTTGGAAAATAGGTGGAGGGTGGGGGGCCCATAGGTGGGTTTTTGTATTAGGGAAATGAATGGAGGACAATCTGCAGATGGGAAAACTGAGGGTGGATGAAACATAGGGTTAATGATACTGCAGGGGCACAGTCAAATGGGAACCATAATGAGATTGCCTGAGAGTCCATCATGGTGAAGCTAGAAAAATAAGGAGAAGGAGCATGCAAAGGATTCTCAGGAATGCGAAGACTATTGGGACTCCCAACCCTAGGGGGAAAAAAATAGCATGAGTGTCAGAGTTTCATAGGGGACTATAATTGGGACAACTCATGTGGGAGAGAGTTCTACTGGTTGACAACACTGAAATGCAGCACAGGTGTGAGTACTGTAGAGCCGGATGGGGCGACCCTAGAGGAAAATATCAAAGGATGTGATTGGGAGATGCAATTGATATTTAGAGGGAATGAGTACATTCCATTGTTGATGATATACCTGGAGGGGCAGTGCCAATGTGTTGATGACCAAGTACCTACACACATAAAAAGTGAATACTCAACGTGAACAATATCTGAAGATAAATAACCTGTAACAATTATGCAATAATTATGAATATAATCATGTGTATCTGGGTGTGATTTGAGGAAAATTCTCCCCGGGGGCCGAGGATGGATGGCGGCATGGGGACTGTAACTATGTAGGTAGCAGGATCCTGATCCCGTGGCTAAAGATGGATTGGAAAACGGACTCTCGGAGCTCCCGTAATTGATACTGGAAGTTTGGCAAAGGGCCTATATATAGTTGTAGGGCCCACAATGCCACCTCATTTGTACCTGCTATCGTAGTGAGTGGATGAGAGGTTTCAGAGGAGATTTGGAGATTCCAAGAGATTGAGCCAGTTGATTCAGGATCAGTGAGTGCCATGATAGTGGTCATATCCTCCTGCGTAGTAATTAGGATTTATTTTTTTGGGCAAGGCTTGTACGGGTAGCTGTACAGGGGGGTTTTGTGAGGGCGTCCCCCCTAGTGCATGGGAGATCAAGCGATTTGCACACACGAGTGCGTGATTGTAATTGGGACAGCCACGCACAGGGGCACTCAGATGGGGAAAATAGGCGTGCATTGGATGTGTGTCTATTCAAAGTATAGCAGCGTGTGCATGCGCGACTGTGTTCCTAACAGTTGCGCATGTGTACGCAACTATGTAGCGAACAGGCACGCTAGGATGCATGTCTATGTGTGAAAGGGGCGCATGTGTGCACCCCTATATTTCCAGTAGTCACGCATGAGTGTGCAACTGTGGGATGAATAGGCGTGCATATGTGCATGCCTGTGGGGAAAAAAAGTCATGCCTTTGAGGCAAAGCTAAAGGGTGCAACAACTTATCTTTTTTGGAGATTTCGGGGTTTTTATGGGTTGTGATGGCTAATAAAATATTGTATGTGTGGATGCAGGTGACCAATTGATGATGCCAATCCACTAGAGGGAGAGGGACTGAGCGCTCCTGAGAGAAGCGGTGAGAGATGAGGAACCAGCTGTACAGGGCCCTTTGGCAGCCTGTGGGTTGCTAAAGTTTTTTGAGTGCTCACTAGTGCGGGCACAGGAGTACCTACTACAGTTCCTGATCTCGATGTGGATCCCTAATATGCAGTGCTTCATTGTATGAGGTGAGCATATCACATTCTCTATGATGGAGGATGTGTATTTTTTGATTGGGCTCCCTTTTCGGGGAGCCCTGCTATCGGCAGAGCCCGTGTTACCCGGGGATGGACAGTTGGTTGTCTTGGCCTAGACCTATTGTAGTGGAGAGGACTTTATGTCAAGCTCCATGGTGAGGATAGGGGCAATGGAATCCCTTGTTCATCAGTGCATTACATCGATGATTGTGAGGGTTTATGGGTCTATTGCTACTCATCGGATCAATGGTGGTCAGCTGAGGATCATGTAGAGGGAACTGAGCAGTGAGCACTTTGTCTGGGGGTTGATGCTACATGCCAATATTGTGGGGTAGCTCAACAGGTTTCAATCTGTAGAATCAGGGGAGTTTTCCTTTGGGTCGATCTTGGTAGCTTGTGTTTTGGAGAGGGTGCCAATGTTGTGCCTGAGAGTTTTATTGGATGCACCTGGTGTGTGGGAGCCGTGACTGAGGCGGTGGGCGATGATTTTTGTCCGTCATGGGGGTGGGGAGGGTGGCCATTAATTTACGACCAAGGTTGCACAAGTGTGGCATCAGATGCCACATATCATACTCTGATACCCGTATAGTGGGGCGGACTTCCAGGAGGACACATATATGGTGCTACCCCCTGGAGAGGTGTTCGACCCTAGAGGTACGTTAAATTGATGTTTTTGATTTTTATATAGTATAACATATGTTTAATGTATGGATGGATGTTTATGCTATCATTTGTGTTGTGTGTACAGATGTGGGACCTCGTGCATGGGAGGTTGAGTTGGTCAAAGTACCGACTCGTCAGGGGCCTATGAAACCACCATGGGAGGAGCCATGAGAAGGGGAGAGACGTCGATAGGATGAGGTTGGTGCGACATTGTTCAATGATGAGAGAGCAGGAATGAGAGGTCGATTTGAGGACCCAGGTGCAGGGCCTTCACATGCTCCTCAAGTGGGGGCCAGGGGGAAGTTCGAGGATTTATGCCACTGATTGGAGGTGGTACTAAAGGGGGTGCCTAAGGGCATGTGGACACGTATCCAGGATGAGGGAGTTCTAGAGTAGTGTGTGGGTCTTCCGGCGAAGCTGTGGACCCTGATCCGCAGACCAGTTGTGGCAGGGGCGGCTATGACTAGGCGGCTACCCCTAGGACCTGAGGGACCCCTAGCTGGTGGGGTACCTCCTCTAGAGAGAGGACTAGGTGGTTGAGCCCTAGAGGCACCATGAGTGCCTCTTTATATGTATGTTTGTATTTGTATAGGATTGTGATCCCATTTTCTATATGGTGCAGTGACACCGATTTTGTACTTATAGGGGTGAGGTGGTTCACCTACCTATGGATATTGTACATGTTGTACTATTTTTTGTAAACATTGATGGAACATTTGATCGATATATATATATATATATATATATATATAGATAGATAGATAGATAGATAGATAGATAGATAGATAGATAGATAGATATAGATATAGATATACATTTTGGGATCCTTGTGATGTTCACATGTGTTGATGTTTTTGTGATGTTGTTTACGATGTCTAATTTATATGTTGTGACAGACTTTTGATAGCTTATGTATGTGTAATGGTAACTTGATGTGATAAATGCCAATCTAACACTAGGTTAGCCATATTATCCTCTATTTGATTGCATTGTCTTGGGATATGTGTAAATGTGATTGAATCAAAATGTCGAGATAAAAGTCTAACTTGCAAGTATTTGAGGAAGAGGCAAGGATCACGGACACGGTACACATTGTTGAGTTGGAGGACAATGAGTTGGGAATATAGGAAGATGCCAAGGTGATGAATATGGAGGTGACTGGCCTCAGCAAGGAGGCCAATGACTTATGTGTATTATGCTTGGTTGTTGGTTGTTGAGCCCATGCATATGCCGTTGGAGTGGAGCAATTTATGTGAGGGGGTATAGAGGGCCCAAGCAGCCAAAGCGAGATTCTGTGTCCAACGGCTAGCTCCATCGGCGTAACCGATGTGGTAGGCCAATGGAGGAGGCATCTGTCAATAACACAAATGATATATTAACAGAGGGCATGGAGGAAAAAAGAAGATTAAAAACTCTACAAAAAGTGTACAAAAAGAAAAATTCTAGTGTAGAATGGCTACGCTCAGGCGTAAAATTTCTTTAAGTACAACCCATTGACTGGTTCTTTGAGAGGGTGGCCTTCGGGAGAGGCTAGGATGTATGCGACTTTAGTGAGGCAATGTTGGATGATGTAAGGTCCATGCCATAATGATTTGAATTTTCCATGGTCGAGAGTATCGTGATCGATATCGTAAGCAAGGACAAGGTCACATTCGTTGAACGATCGAAGGTTGACATGGTGATCAAAGGTAGCCTTTGAACTTTTTTTGGCTGCTTCATTGTTCTGTAAGGAAGACCAATGGTCTTAATCTAGTGACTCTAAGTTCAACAAATGCTATTCCATTGGATTAGTATCGGGTAATAGCTCAATAGCGGTGCGAAAGGTGGGGATTTCGCACTCGATGGGGAGAGTGGCCTCGACCCCATGGACAAGATGAAATGGTGTGAAACCAATGGCAGGTTTAACTTTCGTGCAATAATCCCATAGTGTGGAAAACAACATATGGTGCCAATTGGTATTATGTTTGTTAACCATGTGCCGCAATATGGTTTTGAGGACCTTGTTGACCGCATCTACCTGTCCGTTGGATAGAGGGTAGTATGGGGAGGAAAAATGGTGGGAGAAGCCTAACCTGGAGGAAATTTCGATGCAAATCTCATTCTCAAAGTGTTTCCCATGATCGGAGATGAGCTGTAGTGGGACTCCAAAGTGGGAGATGATGTGGTTAAAGAAAAAACACACTACAATTTCAGTGGTGTTGTTGAAGGTAGGCATGGCTTCGACCCACTTGGTGAAGTAATCGACTACAGGGATGATGTATTTGTTTCCATTGCTAGATGGAAGGTTGCAAGTCATGAAGTATATGCCCCATTTGAAAAAGGGGCTGGCAGTAATGAATCGGTGTAAAAGGGTAGGTGGTGCTCATGCTTTGTTGGCTTATAGCTGATATTTTTCACATCGCTTCACAGCACGGATGCAATTGTGAAAAAATGTGGGCCAAAAGTAGACTACTCGAATGATTTTATGGGCGGTGGACATCCCTGAGAGGTGGCCACCGTAGGCGCCGTTGTGGCAATCATTCAAGACTCTATCGGCCTCGTTGATGGTCAAACATTGATGGAGTATGGTGTCGAATCCTCATTGATATAATATGTCACCGATGAGGAGGTAGCAAGGGGCCTGGTGTTGAATACATCGACGATCATCTCAGGACAGGTGATTTTCAAACTTTTGTGTTCAGAGGTAGATGAGGAGATCATCGTACTAGGAATCATCCGAGGGGATGTAAAAGATATGTTCGTCAGGGAACTCTGTATTGATGGGAGAATTGGTAGTGTCAGAGGGGAATTTTGTAATGAGTTCAGCGAGGACGAGGGATTTCTTTCTCTTGGGTGTTGAAAATTCAAGGTTGTACTCCTGCAGGATGACGATCCATCGGGCAAATTTACCATTAATTTGCCTATGATTGAGAAATATTGCATGGGGTTGGAATCTGCTACGACCTTGGTAGTTCAAAGTAGGATGTAATGGTGCAGTTTCTAGACTACGAGGACAATGACAAGGGAGAGTTTCTCTTCGTGATTGTATTTCAAGGGTGGCCCTAAAAGTTTTTTACTAATATAGTAAATGACATGCTCCCGGTTGTCATCCCCTAATTGGACAAGAACTCCTGCTACAGAGATGACTGAGGCCAATAAGTAGAGGATATAGTCGTGGTCATAGTCGGGTGGACTAATCAATGGGGCATTGGAGAGGGCCACTTTGAGATAATCAAAAGCGGTTTGGGCATGTTCATCCCATTGGAATGGGATATCATGACATAAGAGGTGAAGGAAACTGTGTGCACGAGTGGTGTAATCGAGGACAAAGCGGCGTAAGAAGTTAGCTTTTTCTTGTAAGCTTTGCAGCTGGTGTAAATTCCGAGGGGGGATTATTTCTATGATGGCTTGGGCCTTGAGGGGGTCCACTGTGATGCCGCATTGGGAAACAATGGACCCAAGGATGCATCCAGCAGTGACATAGAATATGCATTTGAGGGGGTTCAAGCGGATATTGTATTGACAACACCTGTGAAAGACAATGCGTAAGTCATCGAGATGTTGAGTTCACTTCTTGGATCGAGTGGTGAGATTGTCCAAGTAGGTGAGGATGATTTGAGCCAGATCATGAAAAATGTATGTCATGGCACGTTGAAAAGTGGCACCAACGTTCTTGAGGCCAAAAGGCATGACATGATATGCAAAAGTACCCCAAGGGGTAGTGAATGTGGTTTTGTATTGATTGCCTGGGTGAATCTAAATTTGGTTGTAGCTAGAGAAATCATACATGAAGGACAAAGCCTCGTGGTCAGCACAATCATTGATAATTTGGTCGATAAAGGGCATTGGAAAATTGTCTTTGGGATAGGCGTTATTGAGATCGTGAAAGTTCGTACAGACGCAGATAATGCCCTGTTTTTTGTTAACAGGGACAGGGTTGGAGACCCATGACGTATATGTGATGGGGTATATGAACCCTGGAGCGCGTAATTTTTCAATCTCGGCTTTGATGGCTATCACTTTGGATGGGTATAATGGACGTTTCTTTTTTCGTACAGGGGTAATATTAGGCCATGTGCCTATACGATGTTCGACAATAGAGGGATCAAGGCCAGGCATCTCTATGTATGACCAGGCAAAAATGTCTCGGTATTCCTGGAAGAGAGCTTTGTAAGCTATGAGCTCTTCGGGAGAGCATGCGGTGTCGATGATGATTTCCTCCATGATTCCAGGTTTGATGGAAATATCAATTTTGACAGTGGGGGAAATGTTGGCCATGTTGCCTTCTTCAAAAGTGTCGGGGGTAGTGATAGGGTTATTGAACCAATCTATATGCCCTGAGGGGAGAAAATATTTGGTTTCGATTGTGTATATGGGGTTTTGTTTGGGAGGCGTAAAGGCTTCTTGTGAAAGAAAGAGTGTTCTGTGATGGAGAGGATCCCATGGGAAATCAGGGATCGTTAATTCCTCAAGGATGTCTTCGTCGCAGTGGAACTGTCGAGAATATAGGGGATCCAGGAGAGTAACATTTGTGATTTTCACCATGTGGTTTTCTTCTAGTGGTGAAGAAGTAGGGGGGGTGATGCAAGGGGGTTGCGATGGTTTTCTCGACATAAACCAAATATCAAGATATTGTGGGTTAAAAATGGTAGTCGGGTGTAAAATTTTGGTGGGGAAATGAACTGGAGAATTGGGGGGATTTGGGGGAAAATATTCATATAAACTATCCAGGAACCATGGGGGAGTAGGGAGTGCCTCAGGCTCAGGAGATAAGATATGAACAACATCAGGTGATGGAGTAGGGGTAATCACTAGTTTTGCTGGCAGTGGGGGGGGTGTAGGATTTTGAATAAGGGCCATTTGGCGATGCCTGTATTCAATGATCATAGGACATTGATATGTGAAATGATCAAGTGATTCGCATAGAGAGCAAGGAAATCTGATATGTTCGTTGATTGAGGTCATGACATAGTGGATGTTAGTGACATGTGGTTGAGATGACGTGGATGGAAGGGGTTCTTACTGAAAGCTCTGGCGGACTGTCGTTAGCGTCTACCGAAATTGAGGTAACGTCAGGCAATGGTGGGTGTATGGCCATACTTTGAACAGATGGCACATGCGAATTTGGTTCCCAACCCTTTGCTATCTATATGAGGGGATGCAGTGGTAGTACTTGAAGTAGTGACAAGTGGTGTCATTGCCCAAGGGATTTGAATTAAATTAGGTAGCTCGGGAAGAGACGGGAATTTATTGGTGGGGTGTCTGTCTTTCTCGTATAGTGTGCAAGGAGGCTGAACTCATGGGGGGAGTGGAGTGGTGGGCTATTTATTATTCCGTCTTCCCCCAACTGTAGCAGTGGCGCTAGCAAGTGGGCGTGAGGGCGGTGCAGTTGGAGTAAGTATTGGAATTTTCATCGGGATTCGTTCTGTTTGAGGAGGGAGGGATGGTTGAGGGACCATCGCAGGTGGATGTAGATACCATACTCGAATTTCCAGCACCATATTGGGAAGGGTAAGCATTGCGGCTACCTGGAAATCTTGTACGCCCGGTGGGGGGTAAAATAAGGGGATTTGAGTAATGGATTGGGGGATTATCTCCCAAACCAGGATGTGGCCCTGGGGGAGGGTAAAGTCAGGAACAGGTGGAGTTGAAGAGCTCTCAAGGGATTCTTGAGGAAGGAGCTCTATGACCAGTGGGATGTCAGATAGTAAGGAAGCCTCTGTGGGAGGAAGGGTATCTCCAGTTTCTATTCCGTTGGAGGAGATGAAACAGACTTGTGCTGAGGGATGTATGAGCGACAGTGCTCCATGGTATGTCCCTAGCAAGGATGGGTCTTTGAAAATTCTGGGACCCATCTCGATGAGTGGGTATGCATCGAGATTAGTGTGGATGAAAGGTAAGATGTTATCAATGTTGGAGGAAGGGTTGGGCTCATAATGTGACACTTGGTCGATGGTGATGATCTTCCCGTTGTGGGGGAACATCATTGTGCGAAACATAAAAGAGGCCACAACCTTCATAGCTTACATGTAGCTACGTCCTAACAAGATGTTGTAATCAAGCGGAGCATCGATAACTTCAATGTCAATGAGGATAGTCTTGCCCCCAAGTTCAACGGGGACGTTTTGAAAGAGCCCTTCAGGAGATGATGGGTGTCCATCATAAGCTCTCAAAGTGATGGAAGATGCTATGAGATCAGGGGAGCCAAGTTTCTGCCATATGGATTTGGACATGATGCATGTGGAGGCACCTCATCAATGATGCAGCGATGAAATATGATGTTCCAGATTTTAATTGGTATATGGAAAGCTACCAGAGCGGGGAGACGGGGTTCCCCACTATCAAGATCAAAGGTGATGATTTGATTATCAGCAGGGTCGACCACCCCCAGGGTGGAGAGTAATGACTTCCATTGAGTAGGACAGGCTTGAAGGACTTCTAAAACTGACATGGCAGCAGGAGATTGTGCCAAGTCATCAACTAGACTATAATTGTGTGCTGCCCTAGCTTGAGGGTTGTTGACATTCCAGCGTAATGGGATGCGAGGAATACGAAGGGGTGTTTCAGTATTAGGGCAAGGAATTATCAAAGGTGGTCCAGTTGTGACTGGGGCTACTTCCGAGGTAGTGGGAATAGAGTCAGGGGGTGCACTGTATTGACGGTTGCGCATTTGTAGAAGAACTTCTTCCTTGCTAGTGAGGAGGATAGTGCGGCCTATAGGAGTGTCAGGGTTTGGATGTTGTCCCGTCTGTGGAGGGGCAGGATGCCTCTCCTGTTGGGTGTTCATCACCCCTTGGTGTGGAATGGGGTTTTGCAACATGACTGGGGGTGGTTGTTGCACATATTGTTGAGGGGCTTGTGGTGGGGCAGGCGGTGTTGGGGGACATGATCCATTTCTAGATTCTTTCATCCGTCAAAAATTTGAGGGAAATGGTGAGTATAATGGCCATACTCACCACAAAGGGAAAAAGGGAAGTTTGTCCAAAGATTTTTTTTATTCTTCCCTTGGTGTTTATTTTTATTTCCCCCTTGGGGGTTCTGGTTCCCCTAATTCTGGTTGCCCCCAATAGGTTGGTTCTATTGGGGGTGATTCCCTCCTAGTCCTGGATTATTATTATTTCATTTTTTTCCTTTATTTTTTTCATTATTCGACTGATGGGTCAGATTTTCCATATTCAATTGTTCAAAATTTTTATATTGTTGAATGGGAGAGGGCTGAACAAAGTTAACCCCAGTGTGTGGGTGTCCTTGTGATGGAGCCATGGGTTGTGGAGAGCCAGGAAATGGAAATTACAAGTTATTTGTTGGCAATGGTTTGTAGGGTACATAGGAAGGTGTAGTGATTTCACTAGTTCGTAGGGTGTAAGATGAGGTAGAGGGGGTACCAGAACTTGGTTGGACAACTGGGTGTATTGTGGGTGTCGGAGGTGGTCCACTTATGGGTGGAGGAAGGGAAACAGGGTATGGTTGTTGATAAAAGGGAGGAGGATAATAAGGAGGTCCTCCATATACTGATGGATATTGTGGTGTTCCATACATAGATGGTTGTTGGAGGTGTGGATTGTGGTGTGTTGTGTTACCAATCAAACCATCCATTGAGTGAGACATCCCAGGTTTGTCCTGGCCGAATGGAATGGGTCTCGGGGAGTCAGGTAGTACCATATATAAGTATCCTGATTGTGAATAAATGAGTTTGAACTGTTGAGCCTTGCCGATAGATTCTTCTTCAGATTGGGGGAAGGTGGTGACCACATCCTTGGTAAGGAGGGAAACAAGTGATTTGAGAAACCAATTGAGGCATTGTTGCTTGGTGGCTTCATCTTTTCATAGACTACATCACTGATCCCATTCATGAATGTGGTCAGTGATGTGTGTAGCAGAGGTTTGTTTAAACTCTGAGAGAAGTTCGAGACCATTGTCATGACGGATTGGTAGTTGAAAGAAGGTAAAAAATGCTTTGGCCAAAGATTCAAAGATCACATGGGATCCAAATTTTTCTTCTACATACCACTTGGCTGATGGGCCAGTGAGCGTGCGTTGGAATAACCTCAATCGGATGGAGTCATCCATGATGTTGTTTGAAGAGCACCATAAGTAGAAGGTCATGATATGGTTGTCCAGTTTGTCTCTTTCTTTTCCTTCAAAGTTGGGGATGTCTGAAGGTAGTTTGGTAGGCATTGTAGGCCATGTGGGGTCGTGCAATATAGGATCATTGGTGAGTTTAGCTAGATTTGGTATGTTGAGGGAAGCCAAGTAGGGAATCTGTGGTGGAGGTGGAGGATTAGTTCTAGCCATGGTGTGAGTATTTTGTGTACCTGACCCTTGAGGGGGGTTAGGTGGGGTTGTACTTCCTCCTTGGGAAGAAGTATGCCCCCCGCTTCCTTATAAAGGGAAGTGAGTGGACGGTTGACCTTAGGAAGTGGACCCATGTAAAATGGAACCAAGCAAAGTATATCCCAATGATCTGGAATCGGATCCAGAAGCCTGACAAGGATTAAAAATGCTCAAAAATTAAAGTGCTCGGAATGTGACGAAACCAACGCCATTGCATCCGTCTCGTCTTCCTGATTCTGACGGTATATTTACTTCATCAAACGGGCTCCGTATGCAGAAGATATCGCGTTCTGTCCGAAGAGGCAAACAGGAAAAAAAAGGGGATGACTATAGAGTCTGTACAGTTTGTACAGTGCCACGTGGCATAATGACTGTACAAGCCGTACGGTCGTACAACCGATGTGGCAACCCTGAGAGGCAACACATGGCAGCTCCAGGAGGTGACATGTGGCAGACTGATTTGGCGTACGGGAAAACAGTTTGGCCAATCCAGAGGTGACACATGTCACCACTGTAAGGGTGACACATGGCACGGGATGATGTCAGCAGCTGACGTGGCAGGCTAACAGGGAAGTATGACAGTTGACGCGTGGCAGACACGTGGATGAATCAGCAATTGACAGTTGGCAGAATCTGGTTGGCTGTTGATGTGCCACGTGGCCCAGTCGTGGGCTTCCATGTGGCACCCTATGTTTGGCTAATGGTTTTATATAAAATTTATTTGGTTTTACCGTGGGTCGAACCCCTGACCTCACCTTCGGGGAGTGGACTGGCAGGACCAGGCTAACAACCTGGGCACCTGTTGGTACTTATACCATATGTGGAAAACAATGTATTTGAATTCGTCCAATAATTATTCGGTGGGGAAAAAGGGCCGGGGCTTAGCCCCAGTCCTCGGCACTTGACAGTTGACATGTGATCGCTCGGTGTAACCAAGAGCGCGAGGAATTTTTAACCACACGAGAGATTTGGATGAGGGCGCACCCTCTGCCATAAGACCGGGGCTATAGCCAATGGTCGGGGCCTATGTATAGGCCAGGGTTCTATCCACATGCCACGGGACCGGGAGTTAGCACGAATGGGAAGGGCCAGTGCATAGCCCGAGGGGCTAGTTCTCGGCCACATGGCCCATATGACCATGCGAAGAGGGGGTGCACGCTGGATGAAGGGGGATAATGACCGAATTTAAACAATTTTGGGTTTTGGTTATAATGTTTGGGATTTTCCATTGATTATATGCCTATTATTATTGGATTTTCTCCATTTTTGGGAGATATTGGGCATTTTTGGAGCCCAAATTTTGGGAGGAAGTTGGAGATGAACA
>ML785132.1:824371-851648 GCA_009831015.1 Picea engelmannii | reverse complement strand
AAAGTGGAAAATAATGATGTGAAACCCAAATGTATTTATGAAAATGGTATGATGAAGGTTTAATGGGGCGATGAAATGTAAGGAATAGTGAAGGGAAAGGTGGATGAAAATATGACATTTCTGAGTCCCAACATATGGTATGTAAGAATC
This sequence comes from Picea engelmannii, assembly GCA_009831015.1. Lineage (NCBI taxonomy): Eukaryota > Viridiplantae > Streptophyta > Pinopsida > Pinales > Pinaceae > Picea > Picea engelmannii. The sequence continues at coordinate 851,498 of ML785132.1, read as the reverse complement.
GACCAACACAAGTATCAGGCTTCGTAGTTGACCTCGCAGAAAAGTGCGCAGAGGGACTACAAATGAACTGAGCAAAGTACCTAGTGAATCAACTGGAGATTGACTGCAGAGAAGCTCAGGATTAGGGGCACGAATTCCATTTTAGTTGGCTCCTAATACTGATCGCCTTTGTTGCATGGGAGCTACCAAAAGGCACAACTTTCCCATACCTTGACCCTTTTGAGCCACTAGCTGCGAAGTTCAGTACCTTGTGGTACTCGAAAGACATGAGCAAGCAATGGCAATCGAATGCCATTTTCCATGTATATTATAATCAACTGAAAGAAGCCATAAGGAGTGAACCTCACATAACTCTGAACACTTTACAAAGGTTTCGACCTCTGATAAAGTTCAACGCAGACTACTATTTTATATACCTAACCCCATGCGCTGATGAGCACCAAGAACAACTCCATTCCTACTATAAGCTGATAGAAGAAGACCTGGAAGAGATCACCAAGGAATGGTCGGTGGACCTCCTTGTTTCAGCAGACCCCGCAAAAATTTTAGACATTGACAGCCCAGAAGATGCGCAAGATACACCTGGACCCAGTAGAACAAAGAGGACAAAGGAGACGAAGAAGCCCAAAGAGGTTCAGGATATAGATAGAAGATCTATAAGGACGACTTCCATTATGCCAGACGAAGAAGGTGATGATGAAGAAAGTGCAAAATCTGAGCAACAATAAGTCAAAGTACCACCACCCAGGGACGAAGCAGACTCATCCAAGAAAAGGAAGTTTTCACCTCTAAAGTCTTCCTCCAGAAATAAACCATGAACCCTTGTAATTAAGATTCGAACTTCCCTCACATTGGATGACTTTGATTTCATTGTTTTAGCGGTCAATGATGCGTCAAAGGAAATAATAGAGAAGAAGGAACAAATGTATAGCCAGATTGAGATCGCACTCCAAGGAGTACAACATGCACTCCAGTCTAGCCGAGAAATCTCTATTACGCCTCTGCCAGAAGGAACAACAGAAGAAGGAGATGAATCAGTACAGATCTACAAGATTGTTGATACATTCAAAGTATGCCTTTGACGTGCTCAGGAAGAAAAAGCATAGGCCACCCAAACCCTCAAGAAGGCACAGGAAGAAATTATTGAGCAACATCAAGCGGCGTAACAAGAGAAGAATGCTCTCCAAGAAAAATTTGAAGAAGACTGAGTGAAGGTCCAAAAAGAGAAAGAGCAGTTGCTCGCAAAGCAGATTGGAATTGAATGAGCAGTCAACAGATCATTTCTCTCTATGACCGGCTTAGAGTAGAAGGTCGAAGAGCCCATAGAGCGTCAAGTGATGAAGCTGGCTGAAGTTATTCAACAGCTTCAACAAAAGGCCATGGAACTAGAGCTTCAGACCATACCATAGACTCCGCAAGAAGTGCACGACCAACGAGAATTGGACGCTCAGAGTGCAGTTGAGAGGATTAGAAAACTTGCTACAAAATGCAAACAACTAAGTAACAAAAGCGCGCAGACATATGAGCAACTATCTAAAGACCCAGAGTTGAAGAAACTAGAGTCCAAACTCTAGGAAGCGAAGCAGCACGCAAATACAGTACATGCACATCTCAAGCTCCTGTCACCTATCGAGAGGATGAAGAGATCCCAGGAACAATGAACTACCCAACAACTTGTTCTTACCATGCATAATAGAGTGATGGAAGTCACCCAGAAACTCCAGCCAAGCCAGGAGGAGGCCTATATACTGTTTGAATAAATTGAAGGCCAAAGAACACTAATGGAACAAGTAGTTGTTACAGTTGACCAACAACTAGAAGAGCCTATCAACAAAGCATTTGTTCAGGAGTTTGTTGAGCAGGAAGCAATAGCACAATGACAATTCGAAGCAGCTCGAGCCAAGCTCGAGACCTTTGAGGAAACATTACCCAGATCTAAGTGACACGGGACGAGTCACAGGTGAGTGTTGGGGGCTTGTTGGCCCTTGACCAAGTTTGAGGAAACACTTGGTCATATTTGACCATTTTTGGAACTTCGACAGCTTGTCAAATATGGAGTGCAACACAAAGCAGAGATCGTGGAAGCTAGACCCCTTTCTTGGGTATTTTTTTGGTTTTTGGGGATAATGTAATGGGTATGGGATGTCGGCCCATGGGTTTACCCATTTTTAGGCCTATTTTGTAAAGTATGTAGCTAGGCAATGTAAGAGAGGCAGAGAAGCTAAGTGCTAGAAAAGGCTTTGTGTATACTGTGTGACCGACTTGCAAAGCTGAGTGCAAGTGTTGTAAGTGTTGAGTGCACGGATTGTAAGAAGGCTCTGTGCTAGATCTACTTGGGGAAGGAGGATCTGGCGAGGTGCACACAGATCTCCTGTCCTATGCAGAGTACAAGTTTGAGCTCTGTGCTGTAATCAGATTGACCAAAGTTAATAATGAAGAAGAATACTTTGTGGACGTAGCCCCAGGGTGGGGGTGAACCACGGTAAAATTGTGTTTTGTGCTTGGTGCCTCGACCTAATGTGTTTGTCTCTTTCAATGTGTTGTGCTTTGCTATGAAATACTTAGATAGATATACTTTGATTTGTTCTTCTTAGATGTGTGGATGTAGATATGACATATATGAAAGTGTTGAGTGCTAGACCTATTTTGTTGTTGCTAAGTGCTAACTTAACCTAGATCTAAGTGAATGTTGCAGTGCTCTGCGCCATCTGCGGAGTGCCATGAGGGTTAAATACTGATGGATGATCTATGCTAAAGTGTTTGCTAAGTGTTAGAATCATGGATCTCTTTCCCATCTAAGGTGTTAGACACCTGAGTCTTGCAACCACCCCTGCCTCTACCTCGGGTGAGACTTCATCTGCCTCGTAGGTGTTGCCGAAAGGGTCGGTAGTTAGGGTTTTGTTGGTGCACTATTGAAGCGTTGAACCCTGGGTCTGCCCCTGTGCCAACAAATTTTTTGGATGTTCAAAAGACAATCTATAGTGGCACTCTCAACTACAAAAGTTGAATGCATGCCAAAAACGCATGCAAGAAAAGAAGAAGTATGGTTATAGAGATTGTGTTCAGGTATAAGGTTGGTACAACAAGCTATAAGGATATATTGTGACAGTCAGATTGCATTCTTCCTAGCGAAGAACCCAACTTATCATTCAAAGACAAAACATATTGATGTTAAGTATCGCTTTGTGAGAGACATGGTTGAAGACAAGAATGTGTTGTTGATGAAAGTGGACACTTTGAAGAATGTTGCAGATTCATTAACAAAATATGTGAGCACTGAAAAGTTCTCTTAGTGTAATCTACCCTGGTGATTGAGCTACCATGTAAATTACCAGGATAGCTCAACCATTTTGTATGAAAGTGAAACCCAAAGACAAATGAGTTAGAAAATGTAGCCATAAATCTGTAATATGTACCAAAATGGAAATTGAAAAAAAATAATCTATATTTTTGCAGGTCACATCCATCTGGTAGTTTTCTTAATATTGGACAATTGTTGCATATTTTGATTGAATTATGTTGATGTATCTATATCAATGAAAACATGTCATCATGGAACATTGTTTAAAGTTTGAAAGGTATTTTGACCAATATTATAAATGGACTTTAGGGAGAGTGTTCATGTAGTATTGAATTTTCCCCAAGCAATGTAGGACTAAATCTCCACAGCTAAAGTTGGAAAGTTATAGTCAACATTTTAGGTAGGCCTTTATGAGAGTCCTCCAAATGCTGATAACATTTTAGCTAAGTTTTACACTAAATATTTTAACCCTTTCAGGTTCAATTCAGTGTCTATCCTAGTTGGTAGAGTGCATAATTTGACTCTTAACATACTACGGAAGTAGGGTGTTTTTAGTGTAGAGGGCTTGAGCACCAATTTAATTTAGTCGTTAAAATTTGTTATAGGTTGAAATGTATTATATCTATTATACAATAGTGGACGATTATATCTTCTATGTACTTGGATAGAAAGAGGCTATAAGCAATGGCTTCTAATTTTGGTATGTTTAGCCCTTACATTCCAATAAATTTTAGAAAAAAAAAAATCTTCTCTTTACCTTGCATTATCGCTTTCCTATCAATTCCTTAGGTGATTTTTCTTTCACTGTCTCCATGTTTGACTTACCAAAAAACAAATTGGCATATCCCTTATTGAGGAATTTGTTCACATTGAATATAACTATCTTACTAGGATTCTGTAGTGGCCTTCACATTCTTTGCAAAGCCTTAATACCATGGAAAAGTTGACCTATGGCTAAATCTGCCTTTGCATCAAAGGACCTACAACAGAGCCTACAAACTTGATATTTCACCTACCAACCAACTAAGGATTTTGAAACCCCTTTACAGAGTTTATGAATCTAATATGGGAGTTGCAATTTGTAGTGTGACCTGCTCACTTGCTAAGGGGTTAGCCAATTGCACGATTGTTGCAAGAAAAACAAGTTTCCCAAGAGGCTTCTTAAAGTCCCAAGCACCCAATTTTGAGGGGATCAAAAGAGTCAATCTTGTGACCTCCCCAACTTGGGGGAGAGATCTCACATCTGGCTCATGATCATGTGAGATAACCCTCAAGACTCAAATTTTGAAGGACATGGGGTGAGATTTGATCCACTTATGTGTGCATGGATCATGGGATCATTTAATATAGTCTCTCTGGTTGCAACCACACTTTCGACCACTACCACAAGGTGACCCATGTCTCCATGAAAATCCCTCACATAAGTTTAACCTTATCCACCGATGAAAATCTCCTCACTCTTTATCAATAAATCCAATTAATTTAAATATTTTAATTGCTTATTATATTACTTTAAACCTTAAAACACAACCATTAATATTTAATTTAAAAATATATATATTTATAATGTTTTTAATATAAAATTGATAATTGTGAATTTATATAAATTTTAATTAAAAAACATTAAACATATTAAATAATTTTTGTATTTCATAAACAAAGATGAAAATGAAATGTCAATACTACCTTCAAATTCATCTTATCGAATTCTGAAATCAATGTAGAAAACTTGTTAGATGAAAGGGTTGATTAGAGTTCAATTATTACAATTTTCACAATACTCTTTAATTCCTTTATCAATGGATATAAATGTCGAGCATAACAACATTTTTGTTATTGGAGTTGGCAATTTGGGAGGATTCATATTTGGGTGATATGGGGTTGATTAGACTATTATCACTATAACTTCTTAAGAACAATACATGGGTTCAACGAGGTTTGAACTAGCGACATCGCAAAGAGTACCTTAACAATATATTCTATCGCCAACTGATCTATACCTTAGGGGCGATCATAACAACAATTTTATTTTTTATGGTAAATTTGAATTATATGATATAAAAGTTAAGAGTAAATTTGAGTGACATACTCTAAATGTTCTGTATTTTTATCTTTTTTGGGGGCACGTTTTTTCTATGAGTTTTGCCCGAAATTTGGTCAGAATTTTGGAATGATGACTAGAATTGTAGATTTTAGTGGTTGTGATTACATATTACGGGTGTTCTGAGATTTTTGAGGATGTTAAATAGATTTATGTATTCAAAAACAAGATTTAAACAATGTAAAATTATGATTTAGCCAACAATTGCATTGTCAAATTTCCATAATATTTGCCAAAAAAAAAATAAAAAAACTTAAAACTTATAAACTATACCAATTTGAGTTAAAAACTATAATAAATACTTTGCTAAAATAGCGATGTTAAAACTTGATTTGGTTAAATCAATTATAACAATATTTTAAAATGACTCTTATTAATAGATACAAATATGAAGTATCACAATATTTTTATTTTTTTTAATTTTAATGATAAATTTAGTTATATGATATAATAATTAAAAAAATTAAAATAAATATATATATTTTTAAATTTATAAATGTAATAACTATTCCAAAATATCAAATCAATATATTTATTTTTCATTATTTAATATTTATAATTTACAATTTAATATTACACATTTATGTACAAAATTTTACCGACATACTTGAAGGAAAAAGGAAGAGGTTAGAACAAGCATTTATATGAGGATCATAAGCATGATATTAAACACATTATTTTAGGATGCATATGGACCTAAATTTTATGCGATAGGTTTGAATGAAAAGTAAGTTAGAGAGGGTCAATTAAGTTACAAGGAATATAAGTTTATTGTTTTGTAAGGCTATAAGATGATAAGTGAGAAAACTATATATATATATATATATTTTAAGATAGTTTCTTTTAAATTAGGTAAAAATTAATATTACACATTTATGTACAAAATTTTTCTGACATACTTAAAGGAAAAAGGAAGAGGTTAGAACAAGCATTTATATGAGGATCATAAACATGATATTAAACACATTATTTTAGGATGCATATGGACCTAAATTTTATGGGATAGGTTTGAATGAAAAGTAAGTTAGAGAGGGCCAATTAAGTTATAAGGAATCTAAGTTTATTGTTTTGTAAGGCTATAAGATGATAAGTGAGAAAACTATCTTCTTATTTTTATTTTTATAAGATAGTGTTTTTTTAAATTTGGTTAAAAGTTATAGTTTTATTTTATTAATAGGAATTTTTATCATGGAATTTATTTCTACTAATTTTAGTCCATTTTAGGATGTTTTATATCAATGAAGTATGAAAAAAATAAGTGGATCAAGATAAAAATTTATTTCACTTGAAAAAAAATAGATTCCTGAGAAGATTGAGTTTATCCACTTATTAACTCACTCCATAATTTATAAGCAATGCCAAAATAGAAAAAAAACTTAGTTTTAATAATAGATTATATCTCTCCCTGGATGGGGTGTTAAATGACAGGGCATCGAGCGTATAGGCAGTAGACCCGACCACCACCCAGCTCAATGTGATTGTGAATATGGCAGATGGCATGCACATAGGTGAGGTGGGTGTTGTTGAAGGTCTTGGAAGGAGGCGAGATATCTCCATCCTCGTAATCACGATCTATGAAATGAATAATCAAAGTCGCCTTTGAGTTTGGAGGTACAGGGAAGTGCTTCCCGTTGTTATGTTCCATAGAGGGAAGGGGATAGAGAACATGCTTGAGGAGTATGTGAGTATCATGACCAAGGAAGGTAGTGTTCTCGCTATCATGGCCAGAGAAGAGATGGGTAATCTCCAAGAGGAATGTAAAGGGGAATTTAGGTATCCCGAATGGGAAATGCAAGAGACTAATGGAAGGCACCATGAAGTTAACTCATTGTTGATAGAAGACCCTAGTTTGATCGACGTTCAGGGTAGAGAGGAAATCTTTTTCAGTGTCTGGGTTCAAGAGGGAAGAATTATCTATGCCTGGGTTCTTTGGGTATGGGTTCTTTATGTCTAGGTTCAGGAGGTCGGCTCTATTGTCTCAAGTCGTAAGATCTTATCTGTCAAGAAAAGTTAGGAGCGTTGGGAATGGTCTTTTCGATTAGAAGAAGGCAAGGGTTGAGGGATTAGGGTATGTGGTTAGAGGTTGGAAGAAGGCGGGTCTGTATAAGGATCTTATTCTAGTACAAATATGGCTAAGGGAGGGAGTAGAGGAGACAAGGCATGGGAAGAAAAAGGAAATGGATTGGTAAAGAAAGCTTCATCCTCTCGCATGCACACTTCCACCAGAGTAGAAATTGAGGCATGAGAGGCTCAAAATAGATTCTTGGAAAACTGCTCCAAGGAATCCCATAAGGAGGTCGACCAAGTGGAGTAAATGGTGAAGCTCATGTGAAAATAGACCTCAGATGAGGAAAATTGGGAGGAATATAGGGGATGGTTGCATGACCCTCTTTACTCTCGCACTTAGGAGACCAAATTCTTCAACACAATGGAACTCTACTGGCATGCTAAAGCTATGGTGGTTTAGACACTAGAGAAATGTTTGGCGGACTAGAATAAGATTTTTCACACCATCGATATATTCTAAGGTAAATTCAAAATAATGTGTCACTTGGATTATGGGATTAAGTTTAAGGTTTTGAAGGCATCCTCTGAACCAGGTTCAAGCAAAACCCCATCGAAGGCCTGGAGTAGGATGGAACTTGGGACTTCCTAATTACAATAGATCTAAAAACTCTAGAACTACTCAAAACCTGGCTGCAGATGAAGGGGATGAGGTTCAACTGGATGGGGATCATACATAGACTCAACCCTCTCCTAAGGACTGACTTGGATCAAACTGCATGTTTTTTTGTTGAAAATATTTATTATTATTCTCAGAGATAGGATATACTTTTAGTTTTGTTTGTCATAGATGATTGTTTTTCCCTCATAGTATGTGCAACACTGTTATTTTTTTTTTTTTTAAATGATGTACTCTCTTTAGAACAATAGGCTAGATGAGATTTGGTTTCCTTTTTTGCAGGTCTCCTAGCCCCCTAATGTATTTTCTCCTTATTGTAAATAATATAAGTAAATTTTTAGCTAAACAAAAATCAATTATAGCTCCAAATAATGTTTGGAATTAAATAGATTATACAAGTGAAAGAATCATTAAATATGAGAATTTCTTAAACAAAATTATGAAAAGTTCTTTACTAATACATTTGCATAACACATCACATAAAGAAAGAAGGAGAGGCTCAACAAGCATGTACATTGTAAGGGTGGTAAACATGTATATTGTAAGGGTGGTAGACATGATATTGAATATAACACATCACATAAAGAAAGAAGGAGAGGCTCAACAAGCATGTACATTGTAAGGGTGGTAAACATGTATATTGTAAGGGTGGTAGACATGATATTGAATACATTTTTTAAGGATGTAGAAAGGTTTAAATTCTAAGGAAAAGGCAACTTAAAATTTTTAACATAAAAAATTAGGATATATATATATATATATATATCAAAAACAATATTCTATCTTTTTTTGCTTATAAAATGAGAATATGTATTTCCTAGCTATGTTTCAAAAATAAAAAGGTTGAACTCTTATTGTCTTTGACAAACATATATAGTATTCCAACATATGATAGTTAACTTCTATACAACACAGTTCTCTTTTCAAACCAAAATTATTTTCGACAAAACAATATATTTCTGCTTAGATATTTTCCATCCATAAGTATAAACAAACTTTAAACAAATAAAAAAAACATCTAAAAAATATTCTTGGTTGATTTAAACACCACACACATATAACAAATTTCACTTACAAATTATATATAACAACTTTCACCTCCAAATATGCGCAACATTGAAAACTAAATTGAGAATGGTAAAACAAGTTAGAAGCACTTAGAAATATATATATTGTCTAGTCATTGATGGATTTTAAAATAGCAAGGTTAACTTCTCACAATATATATAACACTACGTATATCAATATCTTTAAACATGCTCGATAGTGGTTCCATCATTCTACTTATATTTTAGGGTAGTTGGACGGGGCAAGGATAGGTGGTTGTAGCCACCTTCCAGTTGTAGCCGAAGAACATAGGGGGTTGTAGCCTCCTTCTAGTTGTAGCCAGAGAATTGAGGAGTTGGATCTTCCCTCAGGCTGTAGCCTGAGAAACTAGGGGGTTGGAGCCACCTTCCAGTTGCAGCTGGAAAACAAAGGAAGTTGGTGCTTCCAATGAATGAAATTCTTCAAGACATATAATAAAAAGAATTCTGTGGTATTCTCTCACTTTGGGTTTCCACGTAAAAACATTGGTGTACTGTATATGTGTATGACTGTTCATTTGTTCATTGTTTATTTATTCTTCAATTACTAATGATACTGCTACATTGATATTATATGGTAAAAAATGATTAAATTTCTCTATTACTGATTCACCCCCCCTCTTAGTAATCCAACACTCTCTTGAGGACTTTATCGAGTCTCTGACACAATAACAAAGCAAGATCATCAACATGGGAAAAATCAAAGGACCAAAGGAACATGTAGTTACTGTGAAATATGGAAGCGGTCATCAATATCATAAATCTAAAGATAAATACAAAAGGAAATCAAATGCAAATCCGAAGAAGGAAGGATACTCAAAACCCTTCAACGATGCCTCCGGATCCAAAGGTGGAAAGGGAAGAAAAGGGGATAAATGCTCTTACTTCCATAAATAATTCCATCCAAAATCTGCGTGTATGCAGAAACAGATAGATCTGATGACCCAAATACTTCAGAAAAACAACCATGGAGATCGCATCCCCAAGGGTACAAAGAAGAAGAAGTCAAAAGATCATAATCCCAAGAAAGGCAATTCTAGCCATGCTTCGATTGCCATCAACTCCTCTCCTGATGCTTGGATCGTAGATTTAGGAGCATCACACCACATGGATGCCACAAAAGTAGTCTATTCTTCATTGGATGCATGCAAAGGTCCTCCCATTCTGATGGGGGGCAAATCTCTAGTCGAGGTCACCAGAAAAGGAAGGATTGAACTCACAAATGGAAGCTTCAAGAATGTGATGCACATTCCCAAAATTTCCGTCAATATTCTCTCCGTGTATCAGATGAAAAATTCTGGCACCGGAAAGAGATTCATATTCACACCTGATGCAGTGGATATATACGAAATGAAAACCAATTCCAGGGTTGCTACCGGTGAGGTAAATCACCAATCTAGACTTTACACATTTTCAGAATTTATTGAACCAGATTATGCATTATTGCTTACCCATGTTGATGAAAGCAGTAGGATATGGCACGAAAGGTTCAGGCATTTAAATTTCAGATATATGCAATATATTAGAAAGTAGATAATGGTTGATGGTCTACCTGACATCCACTTCTCCAAAGGAATTGGTGATGGATGTGTTCTTAGAAAACACCCTCAAGAGAAATTCGACAAAGGAAAGACTCAGAGAGCTTCCTCTCCTTTAGATATGATCCATAATGACCTAATGGGCCCTTTTTTGCATCCATCAATCAACAATTCAAGGTACGTGCTCATTTTTTTTTATGATTTCTCACACTTCACATGGATTTTATTTCTCAGACAAAAATCTGAGGTCTTTCAACACCTCAAATATTTCAAATCCCTTGTTGAGACATAGTCAGGAAAGAAAATCAAAATCCTTTGAACCGATAATGGGGGAGAGTATGTCAACCATGATATACAAAATATTTTTCATGAGCCAGGGATTCATTTGCAGCACATGGTTCCCTATACTCCGCAGCAAAACTAAGTTGTTGAGCGGAAAAATAGATCTCTAAAAGAGATGGCATCTTGCATGCTGCATGCAAATTCACTTCCACAGTGATTATGGGTCGAAGAACTTAATTGTGAAATCTACATCCAAAACATATCTCCCCATATATGTTTCAAGGATAAGACCCCCTATGAGGCTTGGAGCGGCCTCAAACCAGAAGTGACCCACTTTCGTATCTTCGGTTCACGTGCATGGGCCCAAATTCCCTATGAAAAGAGGAAGACACTTGATCCATAGATCACAAAGTGTATTTTTTTTGGATACCCCGACGATGTGAAGGGATACATAATTATTGATATTTCCTCAGACCATATCATAATTGAGAAAAGTGTCCTATTAGAGGAAAGTATCTCGCATGTACCTCAGCAGTCACATGCAGACACCTTTGTTCTTCCACCTATCAGAGATGATGAGCATGCACATGTTGACTCTTCCTCAGATGAGAGTTATGATTCAGAGGATTCATATGATGTAGATACAAAGTCAGTATAGTCATATGCAGAGTCAGTGCATTTAGATGCAGATGTAGAGCCAGATTCGAGGCCCAAGCGGGCTCATACTAGTCTTCAAGATGCAGGGGATCTTGTTGGGGATCCAGCTGATACTAGGAGGACTTGATCTGATTTCGAGGAGCCTCCTCTTTCACTCATTTCCACTACATTGTTGTCACCCATGCATATTTTCTTGGTTCAGTCTTCAGATCCACAGTATTATGGCGAGGCTACTGGAAATCCATTTTGGGAATCCACCATTGATCCAGGTGGATATTGGTGGCCACCCACCTATTCCAACTAGCTCCTCATGTATGTTTTTTATTCAACACGTCTTTCTGTAATGCTTTATAATTCTGATTTCTACAATTCTGGGGCTAGATGAAGCCTCACACATTCTTCAGGTGGATACGGGTGGCCTCTCACCTAATCCAACTGTCTTATTTTGTATGTTTTTATGTTAGCACATCTTGTTGTACTTCCAGGTCTGTTTTGGGGCCCTAAACATTGGATTTTTTACTCGCCACAATTAGACTAATGACAGAGTCAAAGTATGATGGCAGAATTTGTAGATCTCTAAAAGACCTTTCCAATGGGCTATTACATGCCTAAAATGAAGGTCGTATGCAAAAATTATGACCCTAGGAAGATGAGGTACCAAATTACACCAACGTACCCATAGGGCCCACATGAATTTTGGTGTTTCACCTTCTAGGGTTCGGTTTTTTGATTTCTAGGGTTGTGGCATTCATGAGTAATATGAAAAGGTCCTACGGAGCCTCATTGTAATCGATTCTTCTCAAACAGATGTGTGTAGAAACCACATCTCTTCTCAGAGATAGCTACCACCATTCGAGCAAGTTTCAGTTCTGCAGTTTTACAATTTCATCCTATTTCATTATTTAATAGAAGATATTGTTCACTGGATATTTGTGTTATTCTTCCTATCTCCATGTTTATGATATTTAGTCTGTTAATCAGTTCGTTCCGCTCCTAAATCCGGATCACTGGTATCAGAGCGGTCTTCTCTTCATTTATTTTTCTTCGTGCATGTCCCCGACAAGGTATGGGTACAAGAAGTTGGGACTCGAACCAATCGAGCCATTACCAGATCGGCCATGCCGAGCCCGAAAACAACCCATGGGAGACAAAAATAAATATGATGGAGCAGGATATCCTATTAAAATGTTGCTTGCGGAAGCCCTCGCACGACAAAGGAATGAAATGATGGACAACTTCACGCAGATCCTTCGATGGTTTCCCATGGGAGAAGCATCTTCATCAAGCGACCATGCAACCCCTTCAAGATACAGGTAAATTTTGATATTTCATTATTTGAAGGACTGATAGATGTGGATGCTATAGATAAATGGTTGAATATGCTCGAAGGATATTTTTTGGTCCACAATTTTTCTGATAGGGAAAAGATCACTTTTGCACTCCTCAAGGTTGTTCCCCATGTTAAAGACTAGTGGGATACTTACTCTGAGAAAAGGGCCGTGGAGGAATATGCAATATTTTTGGTGGGCCCTACATGGGATTCCTTCTGGGACACCATTAAATAATATTACTACCCTGTTGGAAGTTACAAGGACTAGTACACAGGATGGACCACCCTACGTCAAGAAAGAGACCAGACAGTACTAGACTTCACCAATATTTTCCATACCCTATGCACCAAATTGGGTATCAAAGATTCTGAGCGTCATCTGGTGCTCAAATACCATGGTTGTTTGCATAGATATATTCAAACAGAAATGGAGTTTCTGGACATTGCCTCATTGGGCCCGAATTATAGATACACTATCAATATCAAGCAAACTTTTAAGCAGAAACGATGAGAGTTTGGATCTACAAACCCCTCACAACCGAAGCAGGCCAAAGGAAACCCCAACCCATACAACAAGGGACCAAGACAATATGAACTCCCTCAGGAAAATCCATCCAAGACACAACACAATAAGGGAAATGAGAAGACGAATAAGGACAAGGGGGAAATGGTGTGAGTACCATAAGAGTCCTTGGCACAACATCGACAAATGTCACTCCAAGAAGTCCCTCATGGCCGAGCTGAAGGCTTCTGAGTCAGAGGCCGATTTTGATTCCAAGTCAAATCCTAAAGGAGGGAAGAATATTATTGATGCTAAACCCAGTGCCATGGTCGCTACCACCAAATTCCGGCCAAGCGAACCAGAAGAACCATATGAAGGGGAACACCTCTTTCACTCGCAGATGTGGGTCAAGGGGGCTCTGATTCATTTCATTGTCGACAAGGGTAGTCTGAAGAACTTGATTTTAGCAAAGTTCATCAAGCGACTAAATCTGCCAACGACACCGCACCCGCAACCCTACACCATTGGCTGGCTTTGTCAAGGAAGAGATCTTCGTGTCAGCCAACAGTGTCGTCATCCCTACAACATCAATCCTTTCAAAGATGAGGTACTATGTGATATTTGTCCCCTTGAAGTTTGTGATGTTCTTTTAGGACAACCATATTTGTGGAAGCATCATGCTTTGTATGATTCTAGACCCCATAGTGTTATTATTACTTTGGGTAGACAATTGTACATGATCCCAGAGGTGGCATCGCCTACTGCTATTTCTTTAATATCTGCTAAGCAATGCAGTAAGGTCATTTCACAGACCGGGAAGTTTGTCTTCTTTGTGATCCATGCTCACAGTAAGCATAAGGTCACCGCCACATCCATGGCCTCTACACAATGCCTCTCTTTGCAGCAGAAGCAAGTGGACAGGATCGTGGAAGAATACAGAGACATATTCGCCTCACCTACAATGGTACCGACACACTGCCAAATCAAGCATCCAATTGATCTGACCCTTGACGCACCTCTACCTAATGGAAAAGCCTATCAATGCTCGCTGATAGAGAATGACAAAATCAGTCGTCAGATCCAAGAGCTTCTTTAAAAGGGGCACATCATCCCAAATCCCCCCCTTGCGAAAGCCCGATTGTACTGGTGCATATTAAGGATGGGACTTGGCGACTCTGCATTGATTACAGATCCTTAAACAAAATCATATTCAGGAACCACTACCCCATTCCCAGGATTGATAACCTTCTTGACCAACTCAAGGGGGAAAATTTATTCAGCAATATTGACCTGAAGTATGGATACCACTAGGTTCCCATTGAACCAACTCATGTCTGGAAGACAACTTTCAAGTCTAAAGAAGGTCTCTACGAATGGCTAGTCATGCCCTTTGGCTTAAAAAATGCACCAACCACTTTCATGAGGTTGATGGAAGATGTATTGAGACCCTTCACCAACTCCTTTGTGGTCGTATATTTGGATGACATCCTCATCTTTACCAAAACCTGGGAGGAGCACATGCATCATATTCAACAAGTTTTGATCACTCTGCGGCAACACAAGCTTTATTCCAACTTGGAAAAATTCTCTTTTGGCACGAACAAGGTCCAATACTTAGGATACATTGTTTATGAGCATGGGATACATGTTGATCCAGCTAATATCCAAGTCATCCATGACTGGCCAGCCCTGACCACACTGACTGAGCTTCGAAGCTTCTTGGGACTAGCCAATTTCTACCGACAGTTCGTGTTGGGATTCTCCCATATTTCTTGGGCCCTCAGCCAAGTGACCAAGGGTAGTGGTAGGGACAAGTTCGTGTGGGGGAAGGAGAAGCAACAAGAATGCAATGATCTAAAACATCAGTTGTGCTCAGCTCCAGTACTCTCCTTGTCCGATCTACAACAACCATTCCATATTGATACTCATGCATCTGACTATGTTGTGGGCACAGTTCTCACTCAGCATGGGCATCCAGTGGCATACCATAGTGAGACAATACCTGATACTATCCAGAAATATCCCACCTATGACAAGGAAATGCATTCCATTGTACAAGCCTATCGTCAATGGAAACATTACATTTTGGGGAAAGAGACGATCATACACACTGATCACAAGCCTCTGAAATTCATACAGACACTGGGGAAATTGCAAAATGAATGCCATCATAAGTGGTCCACCTACCTACAATAGTTCCATATCAACATCAAATATAAGACAGGTATCCCCAATTGTGTCGTTGACTGCCTCAGTTGGCCTCCTGTGGCTTCACTCACCACTGTGATCCATTCCTGTGGACATGAAACATCGGAGTGGCCCCAACTTTACCAGCAAGATTCAGACTTCACCACCACATATCTGATATTGGGTACATGTGCCACTATCATTGATTTTCTCATTCAGGACAAAATCTTATTCCACCCGGGCCATCTCTATGTTCCTATAAGTGAGCATGCAAAGATGATTTGGGAAGCCCACTACAGTCGGGTTACAAGACATTTTGACGCAGATAAAACTGTGGTCGTTCTTCAGAAACATTTTTATTGGCCAAAACTTCAATAGGACGTCAACAAATATATCAAATCTTGCACTGCCTGCGCCATTTCCAAGCCAACCATCAAGAAAAAAGGATTATACACCCGTCTTCCTTTTCCTGAGAAGCCGTGGGAATCCATCTCCATGGATTACATGTCTGGCTTTCCGTCACAGCGGTAAATACTGCCAAGCTCTTCTTCGAATGAGCTTGGGTCCACTTTGGGATCCCAAAGACCATCATCTCTGACCGAGACAACAGGTTCCTCAACACCTTTTGGTCGAGTCTCTGGTCTCTGTTGGACACCAAGCTCACAAAATCCACTGTTTTCCACCCCAAAACCTTTGGCCAAATTGAGGTCGTCAATCAGATGATTGTGCACATCCTACGCATGTACAATTCTAAGCATCCCCAAACATGGGACGAGAGTCTCCCATATGTCCAACATAGTTACAACATGGCTCTCCATAGTTCCACCGACCATAGACCATTTTAGGTGGGTCTAGGATTCCAACCCTTGGGATCCATTGATGTTGCACTTCCTCTTGCCACTGCACATACAGACTCTTCTCCCGATCAGTCTGTGATTGATAAATACACTAGATTCATTGAGTGGATTCAACACTTCCGCAAACAGGTCTAGGAGATTTTGCAGAAATCCAATGCTAAGTACAAGTAGCGCCATGACCAACATAGGGTACTACACCAGTTTCAGGTTGGTGACAAAGTTTGTTTACATTTGCAGAAGGATCGTCTCACCGGGCCCCACCGTAATCTTCACCCACTTTGTTATGGGCCTTACACTATCACCAAGGTTATGGGTAGCAATTCTTTTGAGATCAACACTCCACCCTTCCTTGTTATGCATCCAGTATTCAATGTGGATCTCCTTCGGCCATATTTTCCACCGTTATTGGACACCTCTGAGATCGTCAAACAATTGACACCAACATATCTCAACCCTAACTGCATGGAACAAGAATCCACCAATCAGATAGTGGACACACAGGTCAAGGGCACTCGCCAGCAGCGGATCCAGCTTTATCGGGTTGTCAAGGTAGGGAAACTCCTACACCAAGGAAACCGGCTCACCTGGAGTCAAATCTAGCAGAAGTTTCCTCACTTGATGGGGGAACTCAATGCAATGGAGACCATTTCTTCCTAAGGGGGGAGGATTGATTCAGGTGGATATTGGTGGCCACCCACCTATTCCAACTGGATCCTCATGTCCATTTTTTATTCAACACGTCTTTCTGTAATGCTTTATAATTGTGAATTCTACACTTCTAGGGCTGGCTGAAGTCTCACACATTCTCCAGGTGGATATAGGTGGCATCTCAACTAATCCAAGTGCCTTATTTTGTCTGTTTTCATGTCAACACATCTTGTTGTACTTCGGATGTTTTGGGGCCCTAAACAATTCTTTTTTTACTCACCACAATCATACTATAGATGAAGTTATATTCTGACGGTGGAATGTGTAGATCTCTAAAAGACCCTTCCAACAGGCTATCACATGCCTAAAACGAAGGTCACATGCAAAAGGTATGACCCTAGGAAGTTGAGGTACCAAATTACACCAACATACCCATAGGGTTAGGTTTTTGGATGTCTAGGGTTGTGGCATTCATGAGTAATATGAAAAGGGCCTATGGAGCCTTATTTTAATCAATTTTGCTTAGACGAATGTGTGTAGCAACCACATCTTTTCTCAGAGATAGATACCACCATTCGAGCAAGTTTCAGTTCTACAGTTTTACAATTTCATCCTATTTCATTATTTAATAGAAGATATTGTTCACTGGATATTTTTGTTATTCTTCCTAACTCTTTGTTTATGATATTCAGTCTATTAATCAGTTCATTCCGCTCCTAAATCTGGATCAACCATGCAGGAGGAGTACAACTCCCTCCTCGAGAACTAGACTTGGGATCTAGTTCCCCTTCCTTTAGGAAGGAAACTTGTCAGGTGTAGATGGTTCTATAGGACCAAGAGCGTAGCAATTGGACATATTAGTAGATACAAAGCCAGGATAGTTTCCAAAGGATTTCAGTAGGTTCATGGCATTGACTATGAGGAGACCTTCTCTCCAATAGAGAAGACAGATTCCATACATTTGGAACTTGCCATTGTGGTAGCCAAGGGATGGGAAGTCCATCAGATGTACGTGACGAATGCATTTCTTCATGGTGATCTCTCTGAGGAGATCTATATGGAGCATCCCCAGGGATTTATGTAGGATTCATCTTTGGTCTGTCGACTAAATAAGTCTCTTTATGGCCTCAAGCAGGCTTCGAGGGCATGGTATGCTAATATGGAATCCTACCTAAAGTCAAATAACTTTTTACATTGTAAATCATACCTGAATGTTTACATGCTCAGGATGGCTGATTCACTTCTACTCCTAGTTCTGTACATTGATGATTTTTTGATCACTGGTTGCTCGACTTCAGCGATTGCTACAGTCAAGAGGATTCTACATGAAAGGTTCTTGATGATAGACATGGGTCTGCTAAATTTCTTCCTTGGACTCGAGATCATCCAGGATGCATCAGGCATCAAACTATCTCGGGCCAAGTATGCATGAGATCTCTGTGAGAGATTTCACATGACAGACTACATGTAACACCCTTGTTTCGCCCAACTTGTAATTAATCATAAAATAGGATTACCATGATAAGGCATGTGGACGATGTAAATCTATTATTGTTAAATTTCCCATAAATGACTGTTCGGGGGTGAAGCCTTGAAGTATGATCCATGATATCTCTAGAGGAGAGAGTCATTTAATGAAGGAAATGATTGGCGGTTGAATAATCAACCACCCCCATGAATGGAAACATGGGTTGTCAGCCCGAAGTACCACAGAGACCTACAGACCTAAGAAGGAAGGTAAGGTAAGATACATACACACAAGCAACAAGAGAAGAAACACTAGAGGAGAGTGCAAGATCGTAAAGGGAGATGCACAAACCAAAAGGAAGTGTAGAGAACATGACCTGAAGGACCCAAATACGAGCTTGATGCTGAGGAAGCATCTGATAAACCTTGTAGGGATACCGTGACAGAGAGAAGGTCTCTGAGAGATGGCATAGTTCCCTATTGATATCATGGCTTGGCATGGGGGTGGCCAGATTTCTAAGAATGAATGCCTCTGAGCCTATGGTTGGGTGGAAAGGCACACACCCACAATTAGTTAGTTGGATGAAACCTGTAATAGATAAGTATTCTCCTACCCTGTGAAATTGAGTTGTAACTATGTAATAAAATTGGATATATTGTGAATGACCCAGGGATGTGCATGTTTTCTTAGTGTTTATAATGTATCTCTTTATTCTTGTTTAAATTGTGTATTTAAGAAAGTATGGAATTGTCTGATTTGTACACACAAATGGCCGAGCCTTGTGGTGGATTAAGTTAAAAATAAGAGGTCTGTGAGTTCGTCGACCTTGGGCACAGTTTTCACGGGTGTAGGTCGACACCCCTAGTTTCCCTAAGTCTCTGGGAGGACGGAGTCTATTAAGCTTAGGAGAGGTAGTGCATGTATGCAGAGGCTCTCTGCGAGGCAGATAGAGACCAGGAATATCTCAAGTTATAGAGTTGATGAATGAGCTGAAGGGGTGCATAGAAGACCCTTCTAAGTGTTAATATCAGGAGAAAGAGCGCAAACCTCTTAATCCTTTTAGAGCTAATAAATCTCGGGAAGAATAGCGAGACTGAAGTATCGAAAGGGAAGGTTCCTTTGTTTGGAAGATGAATGGATGAGATATGTTCAGGAAGAGACAAGGTTTGTTGTGACTATTGGACACAGGGAAGAGAACGGGAGTTAACCCCTTGATTCATTCGATCTTCGTGAGTTCATCGTAAGGGAGGTAAAATCCCCGAAGTCCCGAAGTCCCAAAGTTAAATCTAGGCCTTAGATCTTAGGATGCCTAAGAGCCATCCTGACCGTCAGATATATGAGGTAGTTAGCTCGACGTTGAACACTTCAGGAGAATAGAGGCTTAGTAATGCCAAAAATCCCTAAGAGTGAAGTAACGTAGACTGTGGATCTATGGATCCTTCAGGACCCCTCTCGACCGTTCAATTGAGGGAATATGGGTATCACATTGAGAGTACATGGGGATCCACGTGTTGAGTGATGGTAAGGCCACGCATGGTGCAACAGTGAGACCTTGAGGGAGGTTATGAACCGTCGATCTAGGGGTCTACCTGGAATAAACAAGACCGTCATATATAGGTCGTGTTCAGCCTGACGCTAACCGAATTTGGGAGAAAAGAGGAGCTTGCATTGTGAAACTTCCTAAGAACTGAAGATCAGAAGTGATTTGTAGTCATCGATCTATGGGAGACACGCGTCGACAGATCATCGACTTTGGGTGAAATCACTCTGGAAGGAAGGAGGATGTGTTGATTAAGAACTCCCAAAGGCTAGAGAGCCAAAGTTCATATAAGCCATCCATCAATTGAGGACATGTGTCAACAGATATTCCATTTCAGAAGATAGCCACTTTAGAGGAAAAGAGTTGGAGTGATCGAAACTCCCGAACACCAAAGTCTCGAAGAAGATCATAATCTTCGATCACAAGGGATGCATGGCACTCAATCTATAACTCTGGGTACGAAGTACTTTAGAGGAAAAGGTGCAGGAATGTTTGAAACTCTCGAAGCATGGATTTCCAAAGTAAATTGGAGCCATTGATACTATGAGGACATGTGGCATCAGATGGTGCACTTTGGAGGATTAGTACTACAGAGGTTTTTCAAGGAGGTGGTTCAAATTCCACCTAAGCCTGGAGGCCCAAATTCATTGAGGGTCATTGATTTTGAGGGAGACTAGGGACCATTGATCCCTTCATGCCAGTTTGGAATTTCGCCACTTTGGAGTTCAGAGGAATTGGCGTGTGATGAATCAAAAACTCCCAAAGCCCGAAGTTCTGAAGCACCGAAATAGGATCCTGTGGCCTTGGCGTTCGGTCATAGCCCGTGGTCATATGCGATGGTCACTGAAGAAAAAGGGGCTAGGCCCTAGTTTCCAAATTAGAGACCATGGGTGGAGGATTTGATTATTTAAGGAGAACACAATTTTTATGACCCGTCGTGGGTGTGTTACAAATTGGTATCAAGGCACAACAACAACACTTGGCCTGCTTGGGCTCATGCATGAGTCGCATAAAGAGGAAAAGTGAGATGGGTAAAACCCTGTGGACGTTGGGGCAAGAAGGTTTTCCTGCTTGATGTTGTCACATGAAAAGGAAGGTGACCCTGGTTGGTTATTTACATGAGAGAAGGCAACATCAATATGAGATATGACTGTGAGATTAGTCTTGTAAATGACTGAAATCTTAAACTAAATAACACTAATTATGAAATTAAACTATCAAAGTGAATTCATGAGGTAAAAGGTGCAAGAGATGCACCTACATATAGATGAATGTGTATACATGATCATAAGGATGATTGGAATATCCTTGGGAAAAGGATATAGAAGCCTGATATGTCCATGTGCACACATGACATGGAAAGGGTGCAAGCAATGGGCTTGCATGATGAATTTTTTGTTAGGATTGTGTGTGTTTATGCTTGAGTGCATGGATTTAATGCATTGTGAAGATTCTTGATATGAGGCCTGATAATAATACCAGTTAGGTAAGAATGACATTAAATGTGAAAGTGATGCACATATATGATGTAAGAGTATAGTTATAGGTACAATATGGTTTCCCTGATGAGTGAAATATAAAGAAAGAATTTCTCTTGTCTAGATTAAATGAATACTATGGATGCATGGATGACTCCATTCTAAAGAGTCATGAAAGTTCTATTCCAAATAATAGCTTGAGGGGAATGTATTCCATTTCCTCAGGGAATACTAATATAATTAGATAAAAGGGTAAATGAGCAAAGATGCTATGTTGTCATGATAAGAGGCAAATGATTATGCCTTTGAGGATCACATGAGAAGGATTGTGAACAATCCTGAGTTGACTGATCTTAAAAGTAAATATGTATGTGGGCTTTGAAACATACCTATGATAGCTACATGTAGGCTTATGATTATGAATATGGTTAAGTACATCATGGATGCAATTTAACAAAACCATAATATGTATGGATACATAATTTGGGTACATGACAAAGTTGCATGTTTATATTCCTTATGGAATATTTGGTAAACAACTAAAGCTAACTCAAGGCCGAGTCCATCACAAATAATTATGGACGTGCAATAAGGAAGTTTCATGCTGAGGGAGTTCCCTATGGAATAACTGTCTGAAAATTCAGTCACGAGGTTAGAGTCACAACCTTAATAACTGTTGAGAAATTCAGCAGTGAGCTACAAGCTTATACATATATATAAGAATCATGGATTACATTTTGAAAGCATCATGTAATGAATAGAAGAATAATGAATGAATAAAGTAGTAGGTTTGATTGAATAGGCTTGGTTAAAGCCATGTTAAGAAAAGGCAGTGAGGCCTTTAGAGATAACTCAACTGGGCTGAAAAGTCCCAGGTGGTGTAGAAAGAATTGGAAGAATGGGAGAGCCCCTAACTCCTTTCTTGATATGTGTTATGTTTCCCTGGAATGAGAAAGTTGATTTACTAATAAAAGTAAATTTTTTGACACCATGGTGATGATTATTGTATTACTGCAGAAATAGTTGAGAACTATCTGTATTGCATTCATGGAAACCCTTAAGGATAATGTGATGAAGTGCGTAAATATATGCTAGGACATTTTGAAGAATTTTTATGGATTTAAATGTTATGATACATGCATTTTAATTGATATTACAAATAATGATGCATGTTGTGTATATAAAGGAATTGGAACTGTTGAGGAAGACAGTTACCAATAATGGGAAACCTCAAGCAGAGGATGACCATGGGAAGGCTGCGGTCGAAAGATTGTTGACAGGACTGTGAAAATCCCGCTAAAGCACTGTTGATGAGGTAAAAATAAGAAAGAGGGTGATAGAAACCAAGAATAGGTATACAAATGTTCATTCTTATCTAGCCCAAGGTATGAAAATATTGGGTGAGAATCCCTTCTGAAATATTTTATCGTCTCATGTTATGCACGAAATTTTGAAAGGGCAACTGTATGCCATGGATACCCAAGTAGGGTATGATTCAGGAAGGAGAACCCAAATGTTGGAGGTTTGAACCTCTGGTAGTGAGGACTGATTGTATGATGCATGAGAATCTGAACCAAATGATCTATGTTGACTCAAAAGGTCAAAAAAAATTA
Source organism: Picea engelmannii (assembly GCA_009831015.1). Lineage (NCBI taxonomy): Eukaryota > Viridiplantae > Streptophyta > Pinopsida > Pinales > Pinaceae > Picea > Picea engelmannii. The sequence continues at coordinate 828,228 of ML785132.1, read as the reverse complement.
CTAAGAGATCGTAGAAATCCCTTCGATCAACTACAGATCGAGATCGTGAGTATCGTGAAAGAAAACCATGGTCGAATCAGGTTAATCAATATCTTGACAGAGGAATTGAACACGAGATGTTCATCGGAAGGAAACAGATCTCAGTCGTTAGATCGATTTCAAGATCCATTGGAGTTAACGAATAAAACGCCAATCGTTCGATAAGATCGACGACCCATATTCATTGCAGAGATCGAATGGGCACACGGGTTAACGACGGAGCCTGTGCATGTAATTTAAATTCAATGTAGCTTTGTTTTGATTTTGGGGTCTGATCGTAGATCGGAAGTATTGTATTGATTGTGGAGCGCGAAGGCGGAAGTAACGAGCATGCTAGTTCATGGCCCACAATCAACCAACACTGTTGATCTTGACAGGGTGGATGATCAACGACCACGATTAAAAGAGTTGGGAGAGCACTTTTTAGATTATGGAGACTGAAGTATTCGATAAAAAAGAGCACATTGGGGATTCCGCAATCACTGTGAACCGTTGATCTATGAATGATCGGTGGGTGGACTTGCAAGGAACCCACACATTAATTCCATGTAAACTCGTACCGTGATTGGGTTCTGTGGTTGAATTTGGCAAATCAAGGCTCTACTCTCAGTCTAAATTCTCGGTCAAATACTTCTATGTCGGTATTGTTGTATTTAGAATCATGTGGTTTATAATCGATCTAGGGGTAAGATCGATGACAAGTATTCATTGCGAGGAAGGCACATGCATGTGGATTAATGTTAGGACCTGTACCCATAAATTAAACTCAATATAGTTTTGTTTTGAGTTTGGGGGTCAGATCGAAGATCGGATGACCCGTATCCATTGCAGAGATCAAAAGGAGAATTAAACTGTGAGCCAGTTGAGGTTCCACAATCCATTGCAACTGTTGGATCTGGGGGAATATGTATCTTCACTGTAGAATTGCAGACAAGGGGTTTAGCCAGGATCATAGCAAACGAACACGGGAGCAGAAAGGGTAGCACCTGAAAATAATGGAGCTAAGGTCACAACTCTCGATCGTGTGGAGAGAAAATAGAGTTCATCCGGGCCAGTCAAGGGAGGTATATTTTGGCACTCTACATTAGACTATGGTCACGGGGACTGGTTCTATGGTAATAAAGGTGCTCATAGTTAGCACGTTGCATGGAATGGATTGAGGGAACGCATGTTGCATAAGATGGCAAACAATGGATTTTTCAGTAACAAAAGGAGGACCTTCCAATGCTTTACTTACATTATGTAAGCGCTGAAGGAAAACAAATTTGGGTGGACATGAGTTCTGGCACCCTAGTTATTAATGGAGGAAGAATGCTTAAAGGAATTCATGTGAAACTTTTGATTTTTATGTGTAATGATTTGAGATCGTGATTGACCTATAGCAGGAATTATAGTCCTGCTGTAAGAATGAAAGAAAATGAATAAGCCATATGATGAAAAGGTTGGTTAAATTCCAACACACCATGGCCATGAACCTATCATAAAGTATGACGAAATTGAAATCAATGCAAGAGTGCATTGGGTATGAATGTGGCCATGAATATTGGCAAATTTGTTAAAATCCTTTGAAATGTTGAATTACATGTTGAAAGGTTTGGTATGTTGAAATAAGGCATAGGCAAGGAATGAGATCCCCTTTTCATGTTTATATAGATGTGATGAACTGTTAGTATGCATGGTTTTGAATATATATATACCTGGATGCATGAGAGACTAACAATTTGGTTGGTTGTGTAAAGAATGAATTGCAGGGAGAAAAAGGGTCTTGGATATGGAAGTGTTGTAAGCCCATAAGGAAGACCAATTTCCTACTGAGTCAAACCGCTATGGGAAGGAAAGTCCCATAATTATGAATCTGGTTCATGTGCGGAACAAATATGAAAACAAAATGAGGAATTTGGAAATCTGTTGGTGACAGATTTACAAGAAAATTTTGAATTTAAAATTTATGATGATGTCTCATGAATTTTTGTATGCCTATGATACGGGTGAGAAGAAAAGATCTGTCCAGAAAGGATAGATGAAGGTTGTCTAGTTGTAAAAGAATGAAAAATTGCTACTATTGAGCCATGAGAACCCCGTGGTAAGCCATGATCACCTAGAATATGTTGTGTTGAGGTAACACAAGCCGAAGGGACACCTCGACAGAGCAAGTCTGAGGGACGCCTCAACTGTAAGGCTCGATAAAGTCTCTGGAATTCTTCCTATGCGAGAAAACCTTGGCAAGGCAAGATGGATCACCCAAGGAACTGTATAACAAAGAAGGGGATGCCTGAACCTGGGCCTGGAGGGTGACCGAACGCAATGAATAGGAGACCTTGATAGTTATTGTAAACTATTGATTGGGATCATGCACACAATGGATAGTTCTTCCTATGCGAGAAAACCTTGGCAAGGCAAGATGGATCACTCGAGGAAATGTATAGAAGAGAAGGGGATGCCTGAGCCTGGGCCTGGAGGGTGAGTGACCACAAGGAAGAGGAGACCTTGATAGCTCTTGTAAACTATTGATTCGGATCATGCACACGATGGATAGTTTTTCCTATGCAAGAAAACCTTGGCAAGGCAAGATGGATCACCCGAGGGACTGTATAGCAGAGAAGGGGATGCCTGAGCCTGGGCCTAGAGGGTGAGTGACTGCAAGGAGGAGGAGACCTTGATATTTCTTGTAAACTATTGATTGGGACCATGCACACAATGGGTATGTCAAGGAAAAATAATGATCATGGATAACAAGACAACCATGTGGATACAAATCCACAAACTGCACAGATAATTATTGTGCTAAGATTAGGAAATTTTCCTAGAAACGTTTATGCAATTTTTTCCCATGAGACTATGATTAATGTGCTTGTTTTCCAAGAATTATTGAAAGCAAGTGACGAAGAATAAGGGTCTGAAAAAGGACCTGGCTGAGAAAGAGGATCAAGATTTCTGAAATAACTGAATGATAAAGGCATGACATGTGTTTCTGAGAAAGAACACCGAGGACAATGTTCCTTTTAAGGGGGAGGGAATTGTAACACCCCTGTTTCCCCCAAATTGTAATTAATCATAAAATAGGATTACCATGCTAAGGCATGTGGATGATGTAAATGCATTAATGTTAAATTCCCCATAACTGACTGTTGGTGGGTGTTTATGGATTAATCTGTAAGTACGGACACGAACCGATCTCCCTAGATCCACCTGGATCTAGAACAAAACAGGACAGAATACTACTCTTTCCCTAGATCTAGCCTATTGAGTGAACTAAGAGATAAAGGAATATGGACATACCTTATGAACGCTTTCCTAATTCTCTGTTGTTCCAAGCTTCGCTCCGATTCTCTTGCTCCATTCAGATCACGACAGAACAAACCAATCAAAGTAAAGGCAGATTAATGTATGCAATAGCTAGTCTATACATGTGATCAAGGAATCATGTAATAAAGCGACATCATCTTTATGGGAAAGGGACATATTACTGTATTGATTAATTGGAAGAGAAACTTACAACCTGAGCCTTGATGTCGTAGGTCTCCTTTCGATGGCTCCTAGCTCTGACACACACACTTGCTCATGCATGAAGAAAATCAACCACTTGTGATGACTTTGCTGTAGTCTCTTGTTGTTGTAGCATCAGTTCTCCATACAGGCTTCTAACAATTCTCCAATCAATATCTTGCTAGATTTCTTATGCTTAACCTTTTCCATGAGCAATCTCCTCAATATATAGGAGAAGATAGTTTAGTTACTTGGATAGGGAATGATCCCAAGATATCTGGAATGCCAGTAATTGAACAACCATTCGAAAGCCAACTCACCCTTCTAGAAGA
>ML785132.1:793772-810610 GCA_009831015.1 Picea engelmannii | reverse complement strand
TTTCCATGAGCAATCTCCTCAATATATAGGAGAAGATAGTTTAGTTACTTGGATAGGGAATGATCCCAAGATATCTGGAATGCCAGTAATTGAACAACCATTCGAAAGCCAACTCACCCTTCTAGAAGGTTCGAGATATTTATATTTTTCCCCTTTAAGATCATGTTCGCACCCTAACCATGAGTACAGTGTGAGAAGTTCGCACCCCAGCTTAAAGAAGCATGCGAGAAACAGGCATTCTTGCAGGTGACTATATAAGCAGCCTGCGAACATGTTTCAAAATGTAAATTCTGGAAGAAGACAACTGTAACTTTTCTCAGGAAAATATTCTTGGTAAAGAGCTTGATTTTCAATCATCATGACCTCATCATGACATCATCACAATGACCAAAATTGCGGATAACAGTGGGTGAAGCCTTGAAGTACGAGGCATGATATCTCTAGAGGAAAGAATCAGTTAATGAAGGAAAGGATTGGTGGTTGAATAATCAACCACCCCCATGAACGGAAACATGGGTTGTCAGCTCGAAGTACCACAGAGACCTGCATACCCAAGCTTCCTTCTGATAGAAGGAATAGGATAGGTTGGAAACCTTCCTAAAGAAGGAAGGTAAAATACATACAAATGAGCAACAAGAGAAGATATGCCAGAGGAGAGCGCAAGCTCGTAAGGGGAGATGCGCAAACCAAAAGGAAGCGTCGAGAACATGACCTGAAGGAACCGAACATGAGCTTGATGCTGAGGAAGCATCTGATAAACCTCGCAGGGATACTGTGATAGAGAGAAGGTCTCTGAGAGATGGCATAGTTCCCTAGTGATATCATGGCTTGGAACAGGGGTGGCCAGAGTGCTAAGAATGAATGCCTCTGAGCATATGGTTGGGTGGAAAGGAACAAACCTGCAGTCAGTTAGTTGGATGCAACCTATAATAGATAAGTATTCTCCTACCCTGTGAAATTGAGCTGTAACTATGTAATAAAATTGTATATAATGTGAATGACCCAGGGATGTGCATGTTTTCTTAGTGGTTATACTGTATCTCTTTATTCTTGTTTAAATTGTGTATTTAAGAAAGTAGGGAATTGTATGATTTGTACACATAAATTCATGAGCCCTATGGTGGCTTAATTTAAAAATAAGAGGTCTGTGAGTTTTTCGACCTTGGGCACAGTTTTCACGGGTGCACGTCAATACCCCCAGTTTCCCTAAGTCTCTATGAGGATGGATTATGTTAAGCTCAGGAGAGGTAGTGCATGTATGCACAGGATCTATGCAAGGCTGGCAGATACAGAGAATATCTTAAGTTCTAAAGTTGATGAATGATCACAAGGGGTGCACAGAAGACCCTTCAGATCAGGATAAAGAGCACAAACCTCTTAAGCCTTTCAGAGCTAACAAATCTCAGGAAGAATAATGGGATTGAAGTATCGAAAGGGAAGGTTCCTTTGTTTGGAAGAAGAATGGACAAGATCTGTTTGGGAAGAGCCAAGATCTATTGTGACTATTGGATACGAGGAAGAGCATTGGAGTTAACCCCTTGAGTCCTTCAGAATTCGTGAGTTTGGAGAATCGAGAGAGTTCTTCGTAAGGGAGGTAAAATCCCTGAAGTCCCGAAGTCCCAAAGTTAACTCTGGGCTTTAGATCTGAGGATGCCTGGGAGCCATCCCGACCGTCAAATATATAAGGTAGCCAGCCCAACGTTGACCGCTTCGGGAGAATATAGGCTTAGTAATGCCAAAACTCTCAAAGAGAGAAGTAGAAAAGTAATGTGGACCGTGGATCTATGGATCCTTCGGGACCCCTCTCAATTGTTCGATTGAGGAAATGTGGGTATCATGTTGAGAGTACGTGGGGATCCACATGTCGAGTGATGGTAATTCAATGCATGGCACAATAGTGAGACCCTGAGGGAGGTTACGAACCATCGATCTGGGGGTCTACACGGAATAACCAGGACTGTCAGATCTAGACCGTGGTCATCCCAACACTCGCCGAATCCAGGAGAAAAGAGGAGCTTGCATTGTGAAAATTCCGAAGAACTAAAGAGCTGAAGTGATTTGCAGTCATTGATATGTGGGAGACACGCATCGACAAATCGTTGACTTCGGGTGAAATCACTCCGGGAGGTAAGAACTCCTGAAGGCCAGAGAGCCAGAGTTCATCTGAGCCTTTCGTCAGTGGAGGATAGGTGTCATCAGATATTCCATTTCAGAATATAGCCACTTCAGAGGAAAAGAGTTGGAGTGCTCAGAACTCCCAACCATCGAAGTCCCGAAGAAGATCATAACCGTCGATCACGAGGGACACATGGCACTCGATCTGTAACTTTAGGTATGAAGTACTTCAAAGGAAAAAGGTGCAGGAATGTTTGAAACTACCGAAGCACGGAGTTCCAGAGTAAATCAAAGTAATCGATAATCTGAGGATGCATGGCATCATATGGTTCACTCCATAGGATTAGTACTTCGAAGGTTTTTTGAGGAGGTGCCTCGAATTCCGCCGAAGCCCAGAGGCCCAAAGTCATTGAGGGTCTTTGATTTTGAGGGAGAGTAGGGATCGTTGATCCCTTCGCGCCAGTTCATAACTTCACCACTTCGGAGTTCGGAGGAATTTGCATGTGATGAATCAAAAACTCCTGAAGCCCGAAGTTTCGAAGAACCAGAATAGGGTCTTGTGGTTTTGGTGTTCATTCATAGCCCATGGTAATATGCGATGGTCTCCGAAGAAAAAAGATCTAGGCCCTGATTTCCAAATTAGAGACCATGGATGGAGGATTTAATTATTTAAGGAGAACACAAATTTTATGCCCCGTCGTGGGAGTGTTACACTGTAAGTCTGCCCCGACTCCTTTCTTATCAAGAGCCAAACTTGAGGATGGTGGGGACACTCCATTGGTTGACAACACATTGTACAAAAAACTAGTGGGGATATTTTTTTATCTCACACACTCCAGACTAGACCTCTCCTATGCAGTTGGAGAAATATCCAGGTTCATGCAGCAGTCACATGAGATACATTGGAAGGATGCAAACCATATCCTTTGATACATACATGGCACCATCACCTTTGGGATTCATTATGCAGTAGACTCTACATTAGACCTCATCAGGTTCATTGATTCTGACTGGGTTGGCAATAACATTGATCGCAACTCCACATATGGTTACTCACTCAGTCTTGGTTTTGGGCCTATCCGTTGGTCGAGCAAGAAGCAGGCTGCTATTTCTCTATCTTCATCCAAGGCAGAGTACATAGGGGTTGTTAACATAACCATTCAGGCTATGTGGCTACAATATTTTCTCACTGAGTTGGGAATTCAGTTTCATCAGCCGATCGTCATCTGGTGTGACAACAAAAGCACTCTGAAGTTTTGCAGAGATCCAGTTCAAAGGATGTTGTAGGAAAATTCCCCTACAGACATGTGAATATCCTCTTGGATTCTAGACCCCTATACTAAGACATAAAACATGCTAACATTGGACACTAAAATTATTTTGAATCTAACTAACTAATCAAAAAGAGAAGGAGAAGGAAGAAAGTGTGATGCACCTTATTCTGATGTGTGTCCTCGCTGCTCCAACTTGATCTTGATTTCCTAGTTCCTTAGCATTGTTTGACACCTGCAATGCAATGAAAGCGAGACAAAGAACTGCTACTCTACTCTATAATATTAGTGTAATCAAATCCATCTATAAAAAAAACATTTGTAAAGAGACATATGTTAGAAGGAAATAGGCCAAGCAATATATTAATATGAGAACTCAAGAAGATTACTTACATACTGTATATGAAATTGTAGCAGCTTCCCCAAGTCCTCCTCATCCAAACCTTGCACAAAGCTCTCAAAATCATAGGTTTGATATCCTAAATCTCTCTCCCAAGACTGTAGGTTTGATAGCTCTAATCTCCACATCCCTGCTCTCCTCCATGGAAAGCCCTCATTATATAGGATTTGGAGGCTTAACCACCATGGAGAGGGTCACTCATAAGATCCACTAAAAAGGGATCTGAAAGATATTTAGGGAGAAAATATCTCTTAAGGATTTTAGGGAGTAAATATCTCTCAAGGATTTTAAGGAGGAAATATTTCAACCATCCATGAGATCCTCCACCTTCCCTAAAAAATAGGAAACCAAATGTGAGGTGGATTCTCACACTTAATTAATTTATTTTTCATGAATATTAATAATAATTCATGTGCACTTGGTATTTTTGGACTTCATGTAATATATCCCTCCTCCACATTGACTAGGGATTGTGACATAGGTTATTCCATGGTGTCAATATGTATGAGACACTTATATGACACTTGCGAAACTTAGGGCGAGGTACCTATGTGTCCAAATTTCATGTGTAACAGAATGCCCCCTAAAGTGTGAGGTCAGAAGAGAGAATGATGGCCGAAACACTTTACAAGTATATAATGCAAGGGTGTGGAGTTGGAGAACCTGGAAGAAGCTACAAACAACCATCAAACAGTATTAAAAAATGTTCCATTTCTGAGGTAGGAATACCTATGCTTGGAATATCAGATGACTCAAAGCATGACCGCCGACCAATACACTGCGGATCCATGGAAAATATTGACTAAGGATATGGATTCCATCGATACAATGTGGATCCATACCTCCATGACATGAACTGATTGTAGCCACGAGAAATACATAGTGGAGCTACGAGATGATAAAACATAGCCACAGACCAATACAATGTGGATCTATGTGACAGTCTATATATCAACATGCTGAAATGATCTCCTTCATAGCCTGGGAAAAGAAGATAACAAAGTGAATTCTCAACCCAGGGTCTCCATCCCAATCCCAATGTTGTATGAATCTAGCCATGTGAATAGATGTTTTGATGTCGAACATGGTAGAAACCACTTGATTACTGATCATTGAGGTAAATAGTTAACAAGTGCGAGGGAAATCACCAGTGATGTCAATGATTCCCAAGGTACCCTAGTACAATCCAACGAATGTGAATAAATGAGTTGAAGTCAAAAATTCGTGGAATCATCCGATCAGAGGTCAATGATGTAAACCCACTGTCAGAAGCGAGGAGGCCTACCATTGAGGCATGCATGTCCCAAGGTACTAACTAGTTTCTAAGTCTAATTCTTGGATGATGTGTTGAAGTCGATAGGAAAATACTCATCAAAGGAGGGCCTTGATTTATCCCCCATCATCGACACGAAACTAACACAAGAAAGTGATGTAAGATGGTGAATGAAATGAGTATGGACTGACATAGGAAATGGAAACTGGAAATACTATAGATGGATGGTTTGGAGTGAAACTTCCCTTGAACATGATGAGGCACGACAACTGACTTGGTAGCATTGACTCGACGAGTAAAAAAATGTAATGTGACGACAATAAGAGCACTCTTCGACTGGATGAAAAAGTATGGAAACACATGGAATTGGTATGACTTAGAGACAAGAAAATTACCCAACTGTAAGACGAGACACAAACAGGTGCCATGTTGAAGGGAAACAAAAGCTACCATAAAGGATTTAAAAAAATTGACCCACTTCCTTAAATTTTTCCCCCACAAAGATAGATGAGTACCTCTTTTTAATTTAATGAGCTCAAGGAGGATAACACATGCTCTATATAACTCACCTTCGGTAAGTTCCTCTTCCTTTATTTAAGAAACTGGAATAAGTAAGGGTTCATCCCCATATGGGACCTTCAATGTGTAGTTTAGCGAGTCCAGATAAGGAAAACTCGACGGTTTTTCATGTTTAGAGAGTCTGAAAAGAAATTAAAGGTGACTCCAAGGTTGTCCTTTTTCGTGATTTTAGTCTCGCGAGGCCGAAAAAGAGATAAAATACCACTCGAAAGACGCCCTTTCAAACCTTGTAACGAGTGTGAAAGGAAGCAAGATCACTCGACAATCTTTTCATGTTTAGAGAGTCTAAAAAGAGCTTAAAGGAGACTCCAGGGGGTTCCTTTTTCATATAACCTTTACGAGTCCGAAAAAGTGATAAAAGTATACTTGGTTACATTCTCATGTTTTTGCGAGCACGAGAAATAACAAAGACTAAGATTGATATTGGTTTCATTTTTACACAAGCTTGAAACAAAATTAAAATCATGCTTGTAAATTCCCAACGTAATTTCCAAAGTCAGGGATACCCATGGATGGTTGTTACTTTTCCCACAGCTTGAAAAGTTAGCAACTTAACTCTAGAATGATACTCAAAGGCTAGAGACATGCCCCCCCAAGCTTCATTTCATTCACTGACTTTGAGGTTGTCACCAATTTTTGTACTAGATGGAGAAAAAGGATAAGGGTGGATGAAATGAAGGTTGTTGGCCCTTGACCAAGTTTTGAGGATACTTGGTCATGATTGACCTATTTTTGGGACTTCGACAGGATGTCGAAGACAGACCACAAGATGAAGAGGAGATCGCAGGATCTCGGCCCCTTTTTAGGGATTTTTGGGTTTTGGGATCATGTAACGGGTATGGGAAGGTTGGTCCATGGGTTTACCCATGCTTAGGCCTATTTTGTATGTATAAATAGAAGGCTAGGAAATGTAAGAAGTAGTTGAGTTTTTGCAAGTTGGCTAAGTGCTAGAGTTGGATCTGTGTGATCAAGATTTGTAAGGCTTTGTGCATACTGTGTGATCGCAGTAAGAGTAAAACATGACAATATCGCAGCGTTGAAGTTCAGTGAATTCAACCTTGAAGATCACAAGAACCACAACATGCTCACCCCATACAAATACCTAACCAGGAAAAAGGGAAAGAAATCAAAGATAATCCCCCAGTTGTGGACGATGAACCTCGCACAATCCACCTTGCTAATTGTCATGAAAATCCCCCACTTTGGAAGGCATTAAGAAGTCAACGCCTGTGTCAAGATGCTACTGTCATGTTACCATGGTGGATATTTATGGCTAGACCACCATATTACAGTTGATCTGACACTGATCCATAGGATCACAGGGTTGATTATGCAAGGACCTGACCCACAGGAGTTCTACCCAGAAAAGGCAATAGATCGTGCACTAGCATAGAATATTAAGGACACATACGGTGATGTCAAGAAGGGGACGCGGGGCTACAAGGTAGCCTCCATCCAGAATGGTGTAGTGCACCTAGCATGTTAGTTAAGGGGACGCGAGGCTACAAGGTAGCCTCCATCCAGAATGGTGTAGTGCACCTAGCATGTTAGTTAATAGCTGGAAATCCGGTATGCAAGAACCAACCCACACAGGTCACGGGCTTTGTCGTTAACCTCGCGGGGAAATGTGTAGAAGGCTTACAGATGAACTGGGTGAAGTACCTAGTCAATCATCTCGAAATAGACTACTGCGAAGCCCAAGATCAGGGCTATGAGTTCCATTTCAGCTGGCTCCTGATCCTTATCATTTTTGTTGCTTGGGAGATGTAGGAAGGTGCGACCTTCCTGAACATCGAACCATTTGAGCCGCTTGCCACAAATTTCACTACACTTTGGTACTCAAGCGATATGAACAACCGGTGGAATTCGAACGTTGTTTTTCATACATACTACCTTCAACTAAAGAGAGCCATAGAATCTAAGCCTCACATGACTCCAAACACCTTACATAGATTCCAAACCCTGATGAATTTTAGCATAGATCACATTTCATTTACATTATAGCACGAGCCGATGAACATAAGGAGAAATTGCAGTCGTACTACAAGCTTGCAGAAGAGGACCTAGTGGAGATCACTAAGGACTGGTCCATAGATCTCCTTATCCCCGTTGACCCTACAGAGATGTTTGATATTGAATTGGGCAGCCTGGAGACCACTCACAAAGAACAGGACACACCTAGAACCAACAGAAGAAAGAATACTGAGGAGGTCCAAGATTTAAGCAGTGCCTCAGGGAAGACAGCTTCTGTATCACCTGAGTGAGGAGGTGATGATGATGTAGAAGAGATGAAGGACAGAGGATATGAAAAAAATAAAGGCGAAGTAACACCGCCCAGAGATGAGGCTGACCCCTTGAATAAGAGGAAGGTTTCTCCCCTGAAACCTTCTTCCCAAAAGAAATCAAAAGCTACCGTGACCAAGATGTAGACTACACTTACTCCTGATGACTTTGACTTCATCATAGCATCTCTAAACAACACTTCATTGGAAATCATAGAGAAAAAAGAAGCTAAGCAGAAGGAAATGTAGGATAGAATTGAGGTCAAACTCTGAGGGGTACAACAGGCTCTTTAGTCCAATCGTACAGTCTCAACTACACCCCTTCCATCGAGAGAACAAGAGTTGGGAGATGAGCCAGCCTAACTCCGTCGACTAGCAAAATCAATTGGATCTCACCTTCGACGAGCACAAGAAGAAATAGAACAAGCCACCCAAGCTTTGAAGCAAGTTCGAGGAGTCCTTGTAGAACAATGTCAAGTTGCAGTTCAAGAGAAGATTTCTCTCCAAACAAATTTTGACGAGGAGAAAGAGAAAATGCAGCAAGAAAAGGAACAGTTTCTCGCAGGGCAACTCAAGGTAAAAGAATCAGTTAACAAAGAACTTCACTCTGTGATAGGCTGTAAGACATAGGTAGAAGACCAGGTTGAGCATCAAGTAGAGCATCTGGTAAAATCCATCCAACATCTACAACAAAGAATAGCATATTTAGAGCTCTGCACAGTGCCCAGCACTCCGCAGGATGTAAGAGATCAAAGAGAAGTGACTTCCAGGAGAGCAGTCAAGAGAATAAAGGCTCTTTCCATGGAATGTAAGAAACTCAGTGATCGTAGTGCCCAAACTTATGAGAAACTCACTAAGAATCTAGAATTGAAGGAACTGGAGTCACAGCTCCAGGAAGTGAATTATCAAGCAGAGACAATACAGGTGCAGTTGAAGCCCCTGTTAGTTGTAGCAAGAATGAAGTGATCCCAGGAGCAGCGCACTACCCAACAACAGGTCCATAATATTTAAAGCAGAGTCATGGAAGTAACTCAAAGGCTCCAACCTGTACAGGATGAGGCTTACCAACTACTCACGGAGATTGAAGGTTGAGGAGTAGAACTGGAGCAAGTTGTCACGGCAGCTGAACAACGCCTAGAAGGACCTGTGAATGAGGCAGTCATCCAAGATTTCACTGAACAGGAGGTCGTATCACAACAACAATTCGAAGCATCTCGAGCTAATATAAATACTTTTGAAGCAAAACTAATCAGATCAGAGTGACTCAGGATGAGTCACAGGTGAGTGTTGGGGGCCTATTGGCCCTTGACCAAGTTTTGAGGATACTTGGTCATGATTGACCTATTTTTGGGACTTTGACAGGCTGTCGAATACGAAGCGCAAGATGAAGAGGATAACGCGGGATCTCGACCCCTTTTTAGGGATTTTTGGGTTTTGGGATCATGTAATGGGTATGGGAAGGTCGGCCCATGGGTTTACCCATGCTTAGGCCTATTTTGTATATATAAATAGAAGGCTAGGAAATGTAGGAAGTAGTTGAGTTGTTGCAAGTTGGCTAAGTGCTAGAGTTGGATCTGTTTGATCAAGATTTGTAAGGATTTGTGCATACTGTGTGAGACTTGCAAAGCTACATGCAAGTCATTGTAAGGGGTTGTGACAAGCTGCGTGCTTAGACCTACTCAGGGAAGGAGGATCTAACGAGGTGCACAGATCTCCTGTCCTATGCGAAGTAGGGTTTTTGAGGTTTTGTGCATGTAACTAATTAACAGAAGATAATATAAGAGAAGAAGAGTTGGTGGACGTAGCCCCAAGGGGAGGGGTGAACCACGTATATGTTGTGTTGCTTTGCTTTGTGCGATGTGTTGGTGTGTTTATGTGTAACTTTCTATGATATAGATGAATGTTAGATACGACTGATGTTGCTTTATGCTTATAAAGGAGAATGAATGTTAGATATGACCTATGTGAGTATGCTTAGTACCTAAATATTCTAGATCTAATATGTTACTTTTATGCTAAGTTCTATTAGATGTGGATCTGGTTGAATACTACGATGCTCTGTAATTAGGGTTTGTCTGCGTTGTTACCAAGAACTGAATGTTGATGAATGTTTACTACTAAGTGCTCTGTTAAGTGTTAGAATCACATATCTGTGTCCCAGCTAAGGTTTCAGACATCTGATTCCTACAACCACCCCTGCCTCTACCTCGGGTGAGACTTCATCTGCTTCACAGGTGTTGCCAAAAGGGCCAGTAGTTAGGTTTATGTTGGTGCCCTGTTGTAGCGTTGAACCCTGGGTCCACCCCTGTGCCAACAAAGGTTCAAATACGATACCTAACGAAAGAATCAACTTGACATCTATGAGATCTAGCTAAATAATTGACTTGATATCTACGATATCTAGTGAAAAGACTCGACTCAATGGGAGAGGTGACTATTTCATTTTTTAACAATCTTGACATAGGAAAAGAACTATGCTCAAAGCTCCAGGTTCAATCCCCATATTTATGTTTCATTTTTTAACGAGCTTTCTACAGAGAAGCGAAACTATGCTCGTGACCTCTGTTTCATTTTTTAACAAGTTTGCCACAGAGAAGCGAAACTATGCTCATGGCTCCGGGTTCAATCCCTGAATTTTTGTTTCATTTTTTAACAAGCTTGCTACAGAGAGGAAAACTATGCTCATGGTCTCTTCTTGATCATGGCTTCCAAGAGGACAATGCTCTGGAAGGAATACATGTTAAGGGACAAACATCAATCATGGCTTCCAAGAGATCTTCACTAGATGGAATAAAAACACTCTGGAAGGAAAACATGTCGATGACCTCGATAAGGGTAGGGAGATTTGGCTCTAATAGCCCTATCGAAGAGATGACCATGCCAAATACTGGATCTAAGACAGGAGAAGGGAGGGATTCCTTCTCGTGCGGGGTTGAATGCATGGGGAAGGTTGTTACATAATTGACATGTGGTGGGGCGGACATCACTGGAATGTAAGGACCATTCAGGGAAGGAAGATGGTGGACCATCAGATGAGGGTCAATGAATGAAAGTTGGTTGATCGTTACTATGTTTCTGTTGTGAGGGAAACACATCACTTGAAAACGAGTGGACATAAAATGTCTCATAGCATAGACATAGTCTCGCTCAAGGAGTAGGTTAAATTCCAAGGGGTCATGAACTACCATCACACTGACGTAGACCATTTTTCCTCCCAAACTAACCGGAAACTAAGGAAGGATCCCTAAAGGTTGACTAACTCTTTTTTCAAAGTTTAACAAATTCTAAGTCACGGGCGCAAGATGTTGGGAACCAAAATCTTTCCAAGAATTAGCGGATAAGATGCTAACATAAGCACCTTTGTCTATTATAGTGTTAGGAATATTCCTATCACAAACCTGCATGGTGATTTGGAAAGGCACGTAAGAAGGAAGACAAGGTTCTGTCAAATGATTCCAATCAATAGAAATCATCTGATTTCTTGAAGGGGGTTCCATCGGGATGGGTGAAGTGCCCCCTTGTCTGAGTGAATCAATATTAACAAGGTAGACCTGAGCGACATCCTCACTCTTTGAATGAGGAGTGGGATCGACCGATGGTGGAACCAGATTGACCACTTTGGCACTCTTCAGAGGAGGAGTGGGATTGAACAATGATGTAACCAGAGAAACCACTTTGGCACTCTTCATAGGAGGAGTCAGATCGATCGATGATGTAACTGAAGAGACCACTTTGGCACTCTTTAGAGGAGGAGTGGGATCGATAGATGAAGGAACCAGAGAAACCACTTTGGCACTCTTCAGAGGAGGAGTGGGATTGATCAATGATGAAACCAGAGAAAACACTTTGGCACTCTTCAAAGGAGGAGTGGTATCGACCGATGACAAAACCAGATAGACCAATTTGGAACTCTTCCTATGACAGTTGGGATCGATCGATGGAGGAACCATATCGACCACTTTGGCACTCTTTAGAGGAGTGGGATCGGTCGATGACAAGAATGGATCGACCACTTTGGGTTCACTCTTTAGATGAAGGGTGGGGCTGACCGATGACGAAACTGTATCAACTACTTTTGTTAGTGGTTCAACCGAGGATGAAACCAGACTGACCACCTAATCAACCAGACTGGCCATGGATGGAACCAGATTGACCAGTCCATCAACTAATGACGAGTTGGGAGAAATCTTACGATAACCAGTTGGAAGTTGAATCTTTTTCAAAACAGAGGAAGCCTCGTCCATACGAGGAAAAAGGTGAGAGTAATGATCACCTTCACATAACATGCAAGGAAATTTGACAATTGTCTTCTTCTTACCAACCTTAACATCACTAGTTGACAGGATGTCACCTGCATGTCTAGCAGGGGCCGATGACATGGAAGACCACATTTCTAAGACCTCGGGAAGACCAGGGCAATCCCTTAGAAAGTAGTCACCCTTAAAAATACTGCAAGGGAATTTGGGTTTCGGATTCTTCGTTGTAGTCTTATCAATCTCTTCAACACTCCTAATACGATTAACAGTAGTTGGTTTCTTGGATCCAACATAGATGTAGTTGGAGGCTTAGTCCCTTTTTGGTTCTTCTTCTTCTTCTCTTTCTATTTCTTCTTCTTCTTATCAACCTGGCTATTCACTTTAGAGATTTCACTAGGCAGAGAAGGAGAAAGGGAAGGAGACCTTACGTGTGAAGAAGGAGAAAGGTCGACATGAGATTGATGTGTGGGTGGTGTGCTTACATCTAAAGAACTTTCTACATTCGATATTACCGCAGTGGGAAATAACCATAACGGTAAACCAATTGTGATACCTAGAAGGCTCAAAGTAGCGATGTAAGGAGGACCAACGTTTTTGTAAGAAGGAAAAAAAAAAGCTTCCCCTGGAGAAGGGGTTGCTTCATTGGTAGTTTCGGGAACTGAATCCATTAAACACAGATCCAAACTAGAGTCTGCTAGGGAAAATAAACAATACACACTAAAAATCTAGGAAGCAAGAAAAAAAACAAAACCTTCTCACATTGAATGCACTAGTTGGTGATGAAATCCAACATCGAGAGAACAATATAAGAAGGGGTTGAGATGGAGCAGGTGGAAAAGTTAGGTTGACGACCTGCTTAACGGACTTACACCCTGGTGCAAGCTCCCACACATAATCATGGGTGCACCCTCCAAGGAGCCCGAATGAGTTTGGCCAACATCGATTCCAGGTACCATGAAGACTTTCCCCTCCACAGTCACCTCGTGTAAAGACCCTAAATATATAGGTTACTAAGGTTACCAATTACGACAATGATTCTTGGGGAAGCAGTCGACAGTCCGATCCATGCGCAAGGGCAGGGTATCTACGCCCGAAATCGACTCAATAAGTTCCCCACAAGATTTTCTTCTCAAGTGACCCCCAATAATACGGAAACTCTCTACACCAAGACCAAAAAAGTAGGGTGAGTAACTATGTTGGCCCTAATGCAACCTCATGATTGACCCTTGTGTTAGAAGAGCTTCCCAGGACAAAATGTAGCAAGTGTATTTAAACTCTCCCTATCACAAGATACTATTTTTGTTTACAGCTTTGGAAAGTTATCTTTCACACCTATTCCAAAGCCCTACACCCTAAGCTAATGTAGGTTTTCTACCAGAAAATATAAAAATGTCTAATAAATTTTAGTTTAGTGCTTCATTTTTAAGGTTGTTGTTTACTCAAGAGGAAAATGGCATGGACTAAATGATGTTTTGACCGACTCTAAACAATGCAAAGAAATGATAATGAAAATATTTCACTTCGATGAAAGCTATATTACAAGAAGGAGAAAACGTTTATCATTCCCGGATGCACAATGTCCCAAAATTTTAATAAACTCATCAATATTAAGATCTTCAAGAAATGAGCCAAAGAGACTGTACACCAATACATGATGCAATTTCGCTACTTCAAATGCAAGCTAGTTTCACTACCCAAAAGCAATAATTAAACTAAATTTTTTGTTTGATTCTAATGTATAAAGAAAGTAAATGCAAATCCTTTAATGCTCCACTACGTTCAATTAAAATAAAGAGTCAGATGAAGATGAAAAAGACATGAAGAAAAAAGGTTTCAAACAAAGCATTCACTCAAAGTAATGAGAACTGAAAGAAAAAAAGTAGAATATAACCTGTTATAAAAAGAAATCAATCAAGGATTTGACAACCAACAATCATCAAGGAGTGCAATAAAATGTAGAGAAGAATCCAAGAAAAGTCAGGGAGAAAGAGGAATCACTCAAATTGTCCCGACAAACCAAGCAGCAAGAAAGAGGAATTTCACAATTATGAAAATGTTTTAAGCTCCAATCAAGACAATAGGAAGTGATAAGTACCAAATCTCAACCTAAAAAACTTCACAAACCAACATACAAAGTCTGGGTAAAGACTTCTACAAAACAGACTGCAACAATCTGAGCAGAAGAAAGCAGAAAACCTCCAAGAAAGAGACTAGCACTCCCTAACTCAAGTGCACAGAGCGCTATAGCGATCTGTAAATAAATGTATGGGGTCACTGATGAGATATCAACGCTCTAATATGCACTCCAGGGGAGAGCTACCCTTCCCAGAAATTCAAAACAGAGCCAAAAAATTAAAAAAAAAACTCACCTAGAATTCACAGAAATTGGTGAAATTTCTAGTGAAGATGGGATAAAGGTAATGGATCATGAAAAAACAATGAAACTTATCTAAAATGTGGGAAACGGGCAGGGACAATCCAAGGAAAGACAAATCAATGTCTATCCCCAGTGGAGACGCCAAATTCTGTTGTAGGAAAATTTAACCTGTGGACATGTGATTATCCTCTTGGATTCTAGACCCCTGTACCAAGACATAAAACATGCTAACATTGGACACTAACATTCCTTTGAATCTAACTAACTAATCAGAAAGAGAAGGAGAATGAATAAAGTGTGATGCACCTTATTCTGATTTTTTTCCTCACTGCTCCAACTTGAGCTTGGTGTCTGAGCTCCTTAGCACTGTTTAACACCTGCAATGCAATGGATAGTGAGGCAAAGAACTCCTACTCTACTCTATAATATTAGTCCAATCAAATCCATCTATAAGACAAACATATGTAAAGATACATAGTTTATAAGGAAATAGGCCAAGAAATATAGTAATATGAGAACTCAAGAAGATTACTTACAGACTGTAGTTGTAGTTGCAGCAACTTCCCCAAGTCCTCCTCGTCCAACCCTTGCACAAAGATCTCAAAATCATAGGTTTTATATCCTAAAGATTTCTCCCAAGACCATAGGTTTGATACCTCTAATATCCACATCCCTCCTCTTATCCATGGAAATCCCTCATTATATAAGATTTGGAGGCTTAACCACCATGGAGAGGATCACTCATCAGATCCACTAAAAAGGGATCTGAAAGATATTTAGGGAGAAAATATCTCTTAAGGATTTTAGGGAGGAAATATCTCTCAATGATTTTAAGGAGGAAATATTTCAACCATCCATGAGATCCTCCACCTTCCCTAAAAAATAGGAAACCAAATGTGAGGTGTATTCTCACACTTAATTAATTTATTTTTCATGAATATTAATAATAATTCATGTGCACTTGGTATTTTGGAATTAATGTAATATATCCCTCCTCCACATTGGATAGGTATTGTGAGATAGGTTATTCCATGGTGTCAAGGTGTATGAGACACTTATATGACACTTACGACACTTAGGGTGAGGTACCTAGGTGTGCAAATTTCATGTGTAACAAAGGAAGTAGACGAAGCACATCGAGATCCACATGCACTACATCTAGGACTTAGTACATGAGGGTATCATCGACCTGTATTTTTTCCCTCCAGCGGAACAGATTGTAGACATCTTCACCAACACCTTCACTGAGAAGAAGTTCCATTCTCTGCGACTTTGCCTTAGAGTGAAGAACATAGTTGCCTAGAAACTGTCAATTCTTCTTCTTACATACATTGTAATTTGAGGGGGGCGTTTCCCATGAATCTTTCCTCTTTTATTTCAGTGTATCTTTTGTATTTGGGTACCTAACATGGTCTCAATGTCGGGACCCATTCTTTATTTTCACCATAGTGATGTTCAGGGGGGGTGTTGGAGTTACTTCACACACACCTAGGATTTCTTTTTCCTAAGGTTTTTCCTATGTTTATTAGTCATTATTCAGTATCCTATATTTTAGGAAGAATATTCCTCTAGGGAGATTATTCTCTTGAGTTTTCACTTCAGTTTGATCAATTGAGTGGATTCTAGATGCTACATTGGTATTATCACCATGCAACATTGGGATCATCACAAGCTATTGTGAATTGTCCTTGGGATCATCACCAGACTCGTGCATCACCCATGATTCCTTGATATCCTCCTCACTTCACTTTTTTTCAGTCAGTTAACTGAAGACTGATAGACTAGTTAACTTAGCTAGGTGGCAGTTCACTCCCATAACTGCCCGAGAGACTAGACTAGGTGACAGTTTACTCCTGTAACTACTGGTGTGTGTCCAAATCACTCTATACCACCACTATGGCACATTGGCTTCTCATCCAGTGCACATTGGTTGAGTTATACAGGGTATATCATGTGTAAATTATCATTCATTCATTTGGTTAATGAGAATTCTTCCATTCTTTCCCTCCTACTTCTCTTTTCTTCTATTTTCTCTGCAACTGTGTATGTCAATTCCCAGCTAGATCTATTTTGTGTAGGTTCAACACATTTACACACACACACACACATATATATCTGGTGTTGTTTGTGTTCTTTATTGTGATGGTGCATAGTTCTTTATTGTTAATATATGTAATTGAGATATGTTTACATGCAAGAAACTAAGTGTGAATAGAAGTAATGAGTAATGATGTTGTGAATGTTGATGGTTAACTAAAGTTTTGTAAGAAGTTGTAAAATGAGCC
>ML785132.1:768108-793742 GCA_009831015.1 Picea engelmannii | reverse complement strand
GTGTCCAACAGTGAATTGGTGTTACTCTAGAACAAGATAAAAGAGAATTCATGAATGCATACTAAGTTCGAAGAACTTTGGATTGGGCCTTATCTTATTGAGAAAATTATGGGTTTCAACTCATATATGTTGAAAGATATGAAGGGAAATTTGTGGATGTTGTCTGTCAATGAGAAACACTTGAAAAAATATCTCTCTTAAGATTCTCTATTCTCTTTGTACATAATTTTTATTTTTATTTTGTATATTCTCACCATTTCGACTCCATTTCCCAACCAATAAGACATCTGGTATTAAGGTTCTAGATCCTTGACAACCTGCAGGGGGTTATCATCCCACAATTGGAGTCATTTGTTGAATACCATATGTTTTTCCTTCCTTCCTTCCTTTCATTTTACTTTTATGACTTTTCCCCTCCCATTACATTTATTGGCAATGTGTCATACACCTCCTTCACCCCTCTCTCTATTTTATCATGATTACCATACTTATCCATTTCCATCATACTCACAGACTTATTTTTATTTCCTTTTTCTTTTTCATCCATCTCAACACTTAGTTTATTTTTTCCTCGTGGACTTGCACTTGATTACTTTTATACCTCTCACAAGACATTCAAAATATCTCAATACTTATCTGTTTCATTCATCTCGGACTTGCATTTTCATTTGAAAATTTTCCACTCTGACTCCCCGCCATGACGTGCCCCCTTCTTTCACGTTTCTCGAGTCACATTGAATGTTATTTTCATAGACTCAACTGCTAAAATCATTTCTGAAAAGTTCATTGATTAATGATGTTTATATTGAGAAAAATTACATTTATTTTAAATTAATGCTTTCACCAAAGAAATCTAACTTAAGGGTCATTTTACTGTGCTAAGTGATATTACAAAGAAGTTTTCCAAATTTCTGAAGATGGCCATGAGAAAACCAATTTTTTACGAGGATACTTTGAACTTGTTCACCAGAGAAGACCGGAATTACCATTGGTCCAGGGCTTATCGATACTATTCAACATTTTGGGATAGAGACAACAATAAGGTGTGGACATCAGGAATAAATCTCGTTGGTTGCATTGCAGAGGTTTTAGAATGGAAAGATATCATCACCTGGTGCATTGAAAAATTCATCCAAAATAGAAGAACCATCCCATTGCAAAGCGGCTCTCCTGTTCATTAGGGCCTTCGGTTTTTAAGAAAATGTTAAAATTTCCAGACCCGAACTTGGTTTACAAAAGAGAAGAGGCTAGAAATTTCTTGAAGGGAAAAATAAATGGAATTGAACTCCTGCAAGAATATCTACAAGATCATGCCTCAATGATAGAATATATATTCAATATTCATGTGAGTTCTTTGAAGGACCTATTGAGGGAAAGGTATGAAGTACCTCACTCAATCATTTTCGAATCTTACTTGTCTAGAGTAATATAGTTGGGAATTTCACCTGAGGTTTATAGCCTTAAACACAAAATCATTTGATTCACAAGTAATAAATGCTAGGAACCAATGTTGGTCTTTTTGTTATTATTTAACTGTGAAAAAGGAGAAAGTGAAAAAAAAAGAGTATATGTATTGTGTATAAGAAAAATAAATAAATGAGATATCAATCTGAAAAAGGAACATAATAATACACAAGTGAGACATCATCAACAATCTGATTTCTTTATTGATTTCATTCTGAATTACAAAAAATAATCCTCTTTTCAAATCCTTGCGAGGATATGGACCAAGATCACATTTAGAAGCCTCTGATGGGCACCATACAAAAATATTCTGACAACAAGAAAGGATTGAGACTAAAAAATTTGGATCAGCTTTACGACAAAAGCATCATTCAATGACTCTACAAATATTCTTTATCAGTCATGAAACTTAATCCACAAACAAATCAAAATATACAGACTTCCTAAGATAAATGATCCACCTTTCAATAGAAAGTTGTTGAAGTATATGACTCAATCTTTGAATCCTGCTACCTTCAATAAGACCCTGTTGTCAACAAGAGGGTTAAGATTTCTAGAAAACTCAGAATGAATGAAAATGATAATCTCAAAAGTATAAGAGTAGACCTTATAACATAAATTATTTCCTTTCTCTCTCTCTCCTCTTGTCTCTTCCTTTGTAATGAGTTTTTATTTCTTCCAAAATAGGTTGTGGCAGCTCCAACTACTTTTTTAGTTAAGTGTTAATTAACTTAACACAAATTTGAGACAAGTGATAATAAATAATAAGGGTATATTAAATAGTAACTAATAGGTGGGACCCCTTAACTATTCTCTTAACAAAAAGACATTTTAATTATGATTCCATCCTTGTTACTCCATCATCTAATTGAAATATGCCATCAATCAAAATCCACGCAATATGTATTCAAAATTTCCATTGTATCTCCCAAAATTATATATATATATATATATAGTAAAAAATGTTTTTTCATCCATAAAACATGTTGGCTGTCCAAAAATATATATGTATCCATGTTTCCCAAAACATAATAACCATCTATAAAACATTATAAAAACTGTCCAAAAAATTGCCATAACAATTAAAATCCATATTAATATGAGAGGTTGTCTTCCTCTTTCCACTGCTTGTTGCTTTCTTTGATTTTTCTGTTGATTGAACTTTTGCAACGACAAGGGGATGAATTTCACTAATAACATGAGACTGTACATCATTTTTATGTGTATGTGAAGTGACTGAATCTGAAGAGTCCTTAGAGGACTTGGATGGGGAAGGCACTTTCTTTCCTTTATCTATTGTAAGCTTAGGGACGATAGTATTCAATCTTTTGCTAGCATGGGAAGATTGGATGGGTGAGACAACATGGCCAACTTGGGAATGTTGGTTCGATGGTGGTGGAGGAGGTAATGGTAACGAGACAGTGGGACAACCATGATGATGAACTACATTTTGTCGGACTACTTCTTGCCACCATCATTGATGGGCACTTCTGGTTGCAGAGACACATGTGCAGGGACATCGACATTGGACAGGCTCTGGCGAGGTTGGAAAGGGGGGATTTCAAGCCTAGGGTGAGGCTGCAGGACACCTTGGTCAACTAGGTTAAAAAATACATCTTGAAATAGTGGATTTAGTTCCTGAGGATCAACATCAAAATGAATGGAAAATTGTGGCCTTCTATGGCCTCTTTGCCAAAAGTTGTTTCTTCTTCTGTTTCCTCCTCTTCCATGACTTCCCCTGTTGAATAAACCCATGTCTAAAAGAAAATTTTTAATCAGATTATGAATAACAATTGACCAATCTATCAACAAACACTCTACCAAAAAAATTTTGAAATATTGACTCTTTCAATTCACATACAGGAGCATATGCAATCCATTCAACATTCCTCATACAACAACCATAACATTTTCCAATCTGAACCATAATGTATTAGAACAAGGAAGTACAATGGCATTGGGAGAATGGGAGGAATTGTAAGGTATGCAAAGTGATTCCATGATGGAAAAATAAATATGGATATTTTTATTAAAAAAATGAGTATTTAATCCTGACACATTCCAAATAGCCACATCATCCACCTCATTATTGCAAGTTACAATAGCTACGTTTTGACCCTTCATTCAACCTCGTCTCATTATTTTTTTAAACTCTTTATAATAATAGAACATGGTGGGAATAAAATGTTTTGGGATAGATGAGGGTTTTGTATTGTGTGTAAAATGAAATAATGAACGAGAAATGGAAATGATCCATGTTCTTTATTACACATTTATTAAATAAACAACCTCATCATTAAATTATGATTATTATATTCTATCATTTTTTTCATGCCAATAACTGATTAAAGTCAATTTAGCATAATCAAAATGTATTCACAAAACAATGTCTAACTTCCCAACCAACTTTTTTCGAAATTTTGTCAAACCAAATTTATCATCCAACATGATTTTATTATGCATCTTCTTGCAGGTTGAAATCAATTGATTAAATTAATTACCATGCTATTGTAAAATAAATTACAAAGGTAAACATTGATAGTTAGTTGTAGCAAGCAACTTCAAAAACAACAATGTTTGTCTTTGTAAACAGAATAGGAAACCCTTCCATCATTCTCAATCAATGTAAGTAATATTAATCTGATAATTCCCACGAATTTTCCATTGGAAAATATGAGAAAATTTGCAAAGGTCGATTCTTAAAAATAAGATGTACATAACAACTTATGACAACAGAGACAACCTCTACATTTCCCTATGAAACTAGGAAGGACTACAAGCTATCAAATTCCACACTATGTGAAAGAGGATTTAGGGACGGTCCTTTTTCAAGACATTCAATGAAATAACAACTGAGACACATGACATAATAGGGTTCTATAATAATATCGACATTAACAATAGGTTGAAACCATGAGAATATGTAAACTATGATTATAAGCCCAAACATTTAGTCAACGGTTGAACATATTCATAGCGAGGAAGTAAATCATGACGAGGACAGAATAAACACCGAGGTTTTATAAATTATGTCAAGTCAAAAACAACTATTCCCAAGACAAACCAACAGAGGAAAATTTTCTAGTTGTAGCCACCACAAATTTCCCCAAATGCACCCAAAATTTCTTTATTGTTGGGCTAGAATGTCAATATAACCACAATTTACACATAAATCTGAAAGTTCATAACTTGTTAAAGTAGGCTGTCAAAATACAAATCCAAATCCCCTTGCTTTGTTAGCAAGCAAAACCCATGAAAGGTATGAGATAAATCCATGTTGGGTGTCCATAACAAAATGAACTAACAACAATACTCATAGTGCATCCATAAACATCCAAAACTATGGCATTTTCATTATGTATCTATGCTAAACCCGTGATTAATTCGAAACAAAATCACATTTGTAAAAATTTGACCCATTATCAATGAGTGATATAACATCATCATCATGTCTACCATATCATATCCAAAAACCCATTATTTCATCACCAAGATCACACATTATGCAGCATGAAAACTCAGATAGTTTCATCGCAACCAAAATCTAAATGAAAAGTTCCAAATACAACCCAACACCTCATTTCGAAACCCATTATTTACATAGAAGGAGACACACAAACTCAAGTCACCACCCATTATCATTTCAAGCTTCAATAAAAACCCAAAATCTCACAGTCTTACATTTGAACAAAAGAAAAATACGCATTGCATGCAGACTTCCAAAGCCAATATAGTAATTTTAATCAAGGCAGAGATAAAATATTTGATGCATGGAGAATATAAAAGAACCATACTTGATAAAAATATCTTAAGAACCTCAAGGAGCACGCCAAATTCTCCACAACAACCAGGAAATCTGAAACAATCAGTTAACAACAGTGCCCAAATTCCAAATGAAATGACATAACAAAGGTGGCCTAGCTTGAAATGGGGAAAGAACGATGTGCTTTTACTACACGTTGTTTCCACCACCTCCCAACATTCAATGATTCCAACTACCCAGTCCACGATGGAGTGCACTTAGCATATCAACCAAAACATCCACCACACTACATAAAACATTGACCATAATACATCATATGCCATAAAACATTTAACACTAATGCTATCCACCCTAACATCAATGCCATCCACCATGCCATTGAATATTTAAACCTACACTTACATCCATATCCCACATTCATTTTAATAAAGAGTAATGTAAGACTCATGTTTCTTGCACCAAGGTTTGGATTTGCTCGGATTTGTATTTGAGAATATCATCAAAGATTGAATCCCTTCATATGGGATTAATATTCAATGTTGAATTAAAACTTGATTTAAAATCCACTTTTATCCCCTATTGTAAGCACAAAACAACACATCAAATCTGTGTGCAGTAAGATCATTGATGACCCTTTTTCTCTTTTGGCGAATTTTACGGATTCTTTCGAAAATCATATATGTCAAAAGCATGTCACCAAATTTAGACCAGAACCAAAACCTTGGCGAAATTCATATGCCAAGTAGAGGGAATCAATTTTACTTCTTTTTTTTAAGGGGTCCCACCTATTAGTTATTATTATCGTATAATATAAATAATAGTGCATTTCAATTCTTTGTAGGAAGGATTCATGGTGTGCTTTTGTGAGTCAACATGACCCTTATAAATAAATTTCTTGGTTGTTTACTAGAGTTGTTGATCAAGATTCTACAACAGTTATTCCTTGGTTGGCATTATACATCTTGCATTTCACGGTCCATGAGAACGTAATCTTCGACTGGGAAAAGATCATATATGTTAGAATATAATGGATGTGCTCATTTTACCATTGACAATTTTTCTATTGTCACCCAACCATAGGCCGAAGCCACCCTCCGAGCACCTTAACCTTGACAGAGAATCACTTTGGAAGCAAACCCTAGGCTAGAGAGCCAAACAAAGGGTAGCACACCTTTCCCCAAGGATAGCACACCAACAAAAGCTGAACATATAGTCCAAACCCTAACCAAGAGATAGTCCAAGCCAAACATGATCTGCTAGTTGTGGTGGCTGCAATGGCAGCTCTCCTCAAACCTACGCACAAGACTGGGCATTGCAGTGTGCACAATTTGTTTCTCTGCAATTCTGAGATTGCCTGCCAAAATGAGAACTTGCCTCCAATATTTATACTAATTCTGGCTAACTGCCTGGGCTGACTTCTCATTCTAGGTATCTGTCTGTTTAGTATATATTATTATTTCTAGCCAACTTCTTCTCTTGGAGGTTAATAACCTAATATAAATTATCTTCTTGAGCCGACGAGTCTTCTATGGTTATTAGCCAACTCATTAGGGTTTCTTCTTGCTTCCCAGAGTATTCTATCCTCGTCATGTTTACACGTGGAGGTAAATACCTCCCGCAACTACCATAATATCAACACTCCCTCCTAGATAGGGAGGTATTACAGGTAATAGTCTTGAGCACAAAACCATACCATTCACCTGGTAGCATCAACATAGTTGTATAGACTAGATCATGACTAGATCATGAGCACCATCATCATCATAAGTGTCATCAACTGCATCATCTCTTGAAACCATACTCTATATGAGTAATCAGACATGATGCTCACTCCACAGAGTGATACAAGAGCCATTCATCTAATCTAGAAGAGTAAATGCTTTGAACCATTTTCCGTCTGGGAAGTATCTATCCTTTGATTATCCATCTAACTAATAATCATTTCCAATAATGATGATAGTCTTCAAGGAAATCTAAACAAAATAGAACACAACTGTGTCTATCCATAGTAGTACATAACTACAATCCATTGGTACACTACCACACCAAGTAACACACAAGTACTTGATCAACAACGTATAGTCATGAACAGTGGAACACATACACCACATTAGTATACATCCACTATCATACAATCTTCATAAAAATCATTTGATATCAACCTGCACAGAAACAATGTTATGATATAAACTGAATCATCTGGGCCAATAATTCACTCACATCTGTGAGATCTAAAAGAATATTTTCCCTCAGAGTAGAACAATGAGATATCTGGACTATTCTTCTCAAGCAAGGAAGAATAATTTTCATGTCTTCTGAACCTGGACCATTCCCCACCCTGGGTCATTCTTCCTACACTAATCAAAGTGCACCCTGGAGAGAATGTATAAACCCTAAGGAATGCATGTTCCTGATTGTTGAGCCTGGACCATTCCCCACCTTGGGCCATTCCTCCTACACTAATCAAAGTGCACCCTGGAGAGAATGTATAAACCCTAAGGAATGACTGTCTGGACCATTTCCTCTGTTATCCGCAAGAGGAAAAGACTGTCTTGTACCAACCTCCAAAACAAACCATTCCTCATGTTAACCACAATGAGAAATCGTTGTCCGGTGAGGCGGGCCAGTCTTCTTGAGTAACCCTCAATAAGAGAGACTTCCCTAGACCACTCTCCATGTTAACCACAATGGGAATTCATTGTCTATGATACATCAACAATCTATACCATTTCCCATGTTAACCCCAATGAGAAATCATTGTTTGTTAGAAATCTCAATCCACTTTCCGAAATGGAAAGGAAACTGCTCATCCTAGACCATTTTTCCGAACTGAAAAATGACTATCCATAAGTTAATACATATCAGTGCTCCCTCCCAACCTGGGAGTCATCTCTTCCTTTTTCAATAAGGAAGTCGTCTCCATGAGCTCCAGCTTGAGTACGCAAACTCTTTTATCTTGGTCAGAAGCTTTACCAAGATGTCTGTTTATCTTCTCATCTATGGAGATATGTATTGGAGAACCTCTTTCTCCTTTTTGAACTTCATCACGGATAATGTAATTCTTGATTTCAAATGTACTTCGTTCTGGAGCACTGGTCTTCTTTGAAGGCTTCATGTAGCTCTGATCAATAAAATATATCATTGTTGGAAAAACTGGAACATATCCATGTGGCACTTCTTCTGTCATCATGAGATTTGATCTTCTGAGTAATCTTATTGATACAATATCTTGTTATAGGAAATCTTCACCATGCTTTTGCTGTGCACTGGAGGTTCTCCACCAAGTTATTTTTTTCCATCTTCGTACAAGGTTCTCTTTCTGGTATGCCTCAAAGTCTTGAGGTTTCTCTTCATATGCTCTTTGTTCTATTTCTCTGGAGAACATTCTTTGCATTCATCTGATGTATAACTCCAACCCATAGATATTATGGATTGTATAAAGACTCATGTATAGGTATGTTTGGTTTACTGGAACAAGTAATCGTCATAGTCTTCTCCCTCCATCTAGGAGAACCTCTAGTCTTTGATCTCGCAATGCTTTCATTCATAAGTCTTTTATACATTGTTCTTCATCACAATTTTCAGTTCCTCTTCTTGATTTCTTTTAGTGAGTTCATATCAGGATGGTAATCTTGTGATTCTCAATATAATGACTCGTTGTTTAGGCTTCTCTTCTTTCTTGGAATCTTCATGTTCTTTCTTACGTTTTTCTTTAGCTCTTGGTTCCATGGAGTTTCTTATAGATTCCATTCCCTAAGGATTCCATTTATTTCTTTCATCATAGGATCATGGATGTGGATGGACAACCAGGGATACTTTAAGGCTTCTCTTCTAAGGTCGAACTGAACACATACTTCCTTTCATGGCTGCTACCATGGATATATACTTCATCATCTTCAATGGATCATAGGATTAGTTCCCTCCTAATCCTTGCTTCATGCATGCTCTTCTCTTTGGTGATGTATAATCAACTCTCTCCATATGGGAGAGTCCATGCTTCTATCTGCATCCTTTTTGTCTACTGCAATACATAATTGTCTCTCTCTATCTAACAGAGTCCACGCTTCCATCTTGTTGTCTTCTACAAAAATGTCATAAGTCTTTCTCCAATTTCCTCTTGATTACTGACTTCTTTCTGTCTTTGCTTCTTCTGAGTCTCTTCATCATGGATTCGGCTTATCTTGCAATAGCTTTCACATGATGTTTTTGACGTATTTCATCCTTTCATGTGTATTATCTAATGATATTCATCCTTATCTTGTTGTTCTTCCATAGGTATAGTTCTTCTTGGAACACATTATCTTCCAAGAGATAGATATACAAGATATGTACAGAGACGATGCAAACACGATATGTACAATAAATAAGAAGAGTATTGTTACCTTTAGAAGAATAAGTCTCTTTCATCCTGCTTAGTCATATTTGTAGGTTCCTTTTCTTCGGCAATTGATGCTTCATGTTTCTCCTTCCTTTTCTTTACCTCGAGACAATGATTCTTGTAGTGACCATACTTTCGATAGTTGAAGCATTTCATTTCTAAAATATCTTTCTCTTGATTTGTCTTCTTCTTTGAACCAAACTTCCTTTTGTTCCTAAAGTTCTTGAATTTTGTTGTGAATGCTTGATCATCATACTTCTTTTGGGGTTTCTCTTTTGCACTGATCCTTGATTCTTCTTGAGCACAGCAAGTCCAAAGTTCTTCAAATTTCGAATACTCCTTTCTTGTGTTCATGCTTGCGGCAAATGCATCCCACATCTTGGGAGGACCATTGAGTAGTATGTTTACCAACTCCTTCTCTGAGATGATCTCTTCAATAACTTGTAGTTGATCTCTTAACTGAGATATTCTCACAAAGTATGTTGTTATGTTGTCATCATCATTCATCTTCATGTCACGGAGCTCATTCTTCAAACTCATTACTTGTCCAATGTTTCTGACCGAGAAGAGATTTGTTAGGGCATCATACATCTTCTTCGATGAGTGAAGATGGGAGATGTAGGGTATCAAGTGGTATTTTATAGATTCCACTATGATACTCATAGCATTGTTGTCACCATATTTGAACTTCTCCATAGCTGCAATGTTCTGTGGTTCCTTCTCTTTTCCTTCTTCAAACGTTGGTTTCACGATCTTTCCTTTCATGATATCCAACACTTTATTCTTGGAAAGGATGAGGTCAATCCTTGTCTTCCACACTCTGAAGTTAGAATATTCATATAACTTGTTCTCTGACTTCATAGAATAAGTCATGGCTACTTTGACTTGGTCAAACCCTAGATTTGACAAAAAACTCAAACTTCACGTCTTGGCTTGCTGAGAGTACCAGGAGATGCACTAGGCTAGGCCGCACTGATATATCTGGATATTAGGTCAATCCCTTCATTTAAGGTGCCCCAACAAGAGGATTAGGGTTTCTACAACTGCACCTACTAGTAACCCTAGCGGCGGTGCTATGGTGACTGCTCCTGCTAGAAAACCTAACGACAGTTCTTCAACGAGATTAATGTCCTTACGTCTATGCTTCCTTCCAATGGTTAGACTGAGTGAAGGAGGTGTGGGCCCATAACCTATTAGAATATAATGGATGTTCTCGTTTTACCGTTGACAATATCTCTATTGTCACCCAACCATAAGACGAAGACACCCTCTGAGCACCTTAACCTTGACAGAGAATCACTCTGGAAGAAAACCCTAGGCTAGATAGCCAAAAAAAGGGTAGCACACCTTTCCCCAAGGATAGCACACCAACAAGAGCTAATCAGATAGTCCAAACCCTAACCAAGAGATAGTCCAAGCTAAACGTGATATGCTAGTTGTGGCGGCTGCAATGGTAGCTCTCTTCAAACCTGTGCACAAGATTGGGCACTGCAGTGCACACAAGTTGTTGCTCTGCAATTCTGAGACTGCCTGCCAGAATGAGAACTAGCCTCCTATATTTATACTAATTCTGGCTAACTACCTGGGCCGAATTCTCATTCTGGGTATCTGTCTGTTTAATATATATTATTATTTTTGGCCGACTTCTTCTCTTGGAGGCTAATAACCTAATATAAATTATCTTCTTGAGCCGACAAGTCTTCTAGGGTTATTAGCCAACTCATTAGGGTTTCTTCTTGCTTCCTAGACTATTCTATCCTCATCACATTTACACATGGAGGTAAATACCTCCCACAACTACCATAATATCAACAATATCAAATGAGGTTACTGAGAAGTTGATGAATTTCAAAACTGAAAATAAGTTGTATATGGCATCCTATTTTATTTTTTCTCTCACATATTGTAATGTTTTCAAAGGTTTAAGTATTGGCAAAAGGGTAAACTCAAAGGTGGACCCTATAACTATATTGTATCAAGCTCTGTAGAGACATAAGGTTGGGAATTATTTTTATGAAGTATATAATAATTTCATGTCTAAATTCAAGAAATTGCTCTTTGGAGATGATACTTCCAAGCTTTCTTTGGAAGCATCGACGTTTTTGAATGGAAAGGGAGTTCTCGAAAAAATGGATGATTATAACATCATCAGGATTTTTTGTTCTCGTGAAAAACCTATATTTCTTCCCTATTATGCTCCTAACAAATTTTTTATCATGGAAGTGGCAAGACAGTAAAAATTTTGGTTTCATGCTTTTTATGAAAAAGGAAAAAGTAGTTTATCCCTCTCCCTTGGAAGGCTGGCAAAATTATTTTAAGAGGAATTTCCAAGATCGATGAGTATGCTTCCTATTTTGACCAGTTTAACATGATATTTGCAGAAGAGATCAAAGGGTTTGAGCCTGATCACCTTTTTTATAACCACATAATATCATTTGGGCTTAGCCTTGTACTTATCAATGACCCTCATGTTCAAGAAATTGACAAAAATGATGGCAATATGGAGACCATTGTAAGTAGCACAGAACATCAAAAAGAGAGAGAGGAAAACATTCAAGTGAAAATAATGCTCAATCACCTGCCATTTCCTACATAAGTGTTTTACCTAAGGTAAACCATCATCCTGGAGTGACCCAGCAAAGAAAAACCATGAGTAATAACTCAAGAGATGATGAAGAGAGAAACCCTCCTCATGGAAATTTAGAAAACCCCCATAAGATAAACGTTAAAAGGAAAAGAACCAATTCTCAGCAAGGGGGAGGAGAACCATAAGGACCTGAAAATGATATCTTGTTGGATTATATAGACCTAGATGTTGATATCGAGAATATCCGCTTCTCGAATGAAGAGGAACATGCTCATGAAAATGTACAACATGTTTCTACAATTTTTGTCCAAGATGAAATATTTTCTAATGAAGAAACCTTTGTTGTATAGAACGCCTCATTTGACAAGGATTCAAAGAAAATGGTCTTTGAAAGGACCTCAAATATTAAGAGGGGAAATCGCAGTCTACCATTGACACCTAAAACATGTTTCCATCAAAATTGTCTTCAATTCACAAGGTCACAGGGGACGCATCGGAATTTTCAATAGCTAATATGGAAGAAAAAAATGTTTGGATAAAAGAAAGAGTCAAGGAATTGGAAGAAACCCTCATGCCTCCACCTATTTTGGCCACCCCCATTGTCATGATTCGGCCTAACATAAGTTTTCAAGAAATTCCAGAGTCAAGTTCAAGAGTTGAAGGAATTTCAAGTTTGATTGTTTCCACTTGACATTTCGTCGAGGAGAATATAAAGAAAAGAATGTTATTAATTTTAGAATTATGGGACTTGGAAAAAATCTTAGCCTCTCTTGGCCTCAGAATCCAAAATACTAAAGAATATTTGAATGCAAATTTGAAGAATGATGAAGGCTTTTGCACAGATGGAGTTTCAATGTATGTAGCAAAGGTCTCGACGATGACAGACCAAAGAAAAAAACATGAAGATTTTCCCTCCCAGAGTCGTGTGAATCAATTAAAGGCATGTTGGATCAAAAGTGTTAATAAATTACATGTATTATTGAGTCAATTTAATTATCTGTCATGAAAAAGGATGGAATCATATTTAAATATTGATGTTGTGGATATTTCTGGTACCACCATCGAAGTTTCAGACCTTAAGCTAATATCAAGTTCAATGCTCATGACCCGACAACAGTTTGAAGAACAAATTGAAAGTTTAAAGAAAGCATCAACTAATAAACTTGATAGCATAGTTGAGTTCACATATGATGACATTGGCAGCTGGCTTGTTGAATATACTAATAAAAATGAAGATATTGAAAATATGTTGCAAAAATTATCTATTTACTACAGAGAAATTGAGGGTGAATTGTTTAATATCAAAGTGAAACAAGAAGTGATTGTTGCTCCATTAAGGGTTATATTGAAGAATGGTTAAATAAGTCTATTGCCAAGATTTATGAAATACCAATGGAATCAGTTACAACCATCCACCTAACCGCAACAAGAAAAAGTATAAAAGGCACATCAATAAGCAAGTGAGAGAGAGAGAATCCATCATAGTAAGTCTACATTGAATCAAATATTTCCCTCTTTATTATATTTTCATCCAGTTACACTTATTCTTTCATTAGAAATGCATAACCAAAATCTAATAACTTCTTCTTGTCTTCTTTCCAGATCTTGTTGTTCGTGTTCCACTCCGCCCCTTCTTTCTTCAAAAATTTTCTTGTAAATATTTATTCATGGTCTATGGGAGCCTCAATCCCAGTCCATTTATGGAAAAACATTTTTAATTTCACGCACTATAACAGAGATTATCATTTTGAGAAATTCCAGAGAACTAATTCAGGATTGGTTTTGATTGTGTTTTATAATTTTGAGTTTTGAATATAAAAAAATTTGAAATCAATATATCAAAATATTTTGTTGATCTTTATAAGTAATACTCTTTCAAATTTCTCTCGTGCAATAGACCATTTCCTCTTTTTATGTTGAATGTGATCAGCTATTTATTAAACTATGATGGATGTAAGGATATTTGCATTTTTTTTTCTGCCATGTGTGATGTTTGAAGTTCTTGGTCCATTTCTCAGTGTCAGTCAAGATCAATTGAATGATTTTGATTCATTAAATTATCAACCAGGGAGATCGTAGGATTGTGAGAAGTGTTGGGTTATGAAAAGGTACAAATATTCCCCTCATTCCCATGATTTATGATATTATCTCAACTGACTTTTCTGTTACTTAGGAATAAAATAGGATAGAAAATGATTAAAATGTCTCCCAGAAATATTATTGAGTTGTATTTTATAAATTCTAAAATATGGTTGGAATTTTTTGATTTTGTTACAGGAATGGGTAAATATTGTTGAACCCACGATAGCTAAAGATATTTTGGAGATACGTAAGCTATTGGAGGTTAAAGATATTAGGCGCAAAGAAGTTTCAAGAGAGATTGGTTCTCTATTTTGTAAACTTTATAAATAGTAATAGTGATCCTGAGGATCTCTCAATCCTTAGGATAGCTTAATTTACCCATATTTTGTAATATATAAAGGGTAGTGGATCCTGGAAAGGATCATCTAAGAGTTTTATCCAAGCATTTAGAACTCAGAATTGCTCTGCACAAATAGTTTTTGTAAATGCTGAATCAGTTATGGAATTAATAAAGGCTTTGAACATTTTCATTATTTTCTCATACTGAGTTTCTAGCAACAGTACTTCTGAGGACCGAGGGCCCAGTGTAAAGGAGTTACTTTCTCAATCTGTAATTGTATTAGTTTGATTTATGGTTTATGGTTTAAATCTCCTTTGCAATAATTAAGATAAATGCATAAGTGTGTTAATACTTTCATGTTGTTTGCTTGCAAAAGATATATGCTTCATTTTGAATGTTATTGATTGTTGTTCCGGATTCCATTTTGTTGTAGTTTACTACTTGACAATTCCTCTCATTTTCACACACGTTGTTCCTTTTCGCCTAAATTGGCATTTACTGTCCCTTTCGCTTAGTTTAGTATTTGTTGTTCCTTTTCGCCTAAATTAGCATTTGTTGTCCCTTTCGCTTAGTTTAGTATTTGTTGTTCCTTTCTGCTAAATTAGCATTTTTTGTTCCTTTCATTCACTATTCTTTTCTCTATTTACAATACTTAGTTATTTCTTTCCAGCAGATTATATAGTCATCAATAGATCAGTTTATTAATCTTTTCCATAGATTCAATTCATGTTTCTTAATTAGATCAATTCAACAATTCAATTCATGCTTTTAAGTACGTTATAGATCAAATTTCAATCCTATTAGTAAAATCTTAGTTTCATAAGTTTAATGAATGTGTGGGGAACTTGATTGTTGATAAACTTAGATTTTCTTTAACTACGCGATTTTAACCTCTACAAGCTATGTGCATAGACTTTGTTGATATTATTGAAATAAAAGACGAATCCTTGGGTTGATAAATTAATGTTAAACTAAGGTTGTTTTAGGACATCTTTAGAGCCCAACAAGATGCCAGCAAAATATATGCAAGATCAGGCCACTAATTCTAAGCTAAGCGATCTGAATAAAACAGGGTAATCATCCCTTAACCCTTAGTTCCACAGATTTAACCATTATGGTTCCATGGTCTACAAATTTAACCACTCAGTTCTATCATTCAATGCTTGGATGTTTAAACTTTATTGTGCCAGAATAACTGTTAAATCGAATGACTAAATTGAAAGAATTCACACAACTGAAATAAACCACAAATTTTGCCATTCCTAGTTCTATGGAACAAATGAAATAAATTCACACAACTGAAATGGAAATGAAACAACTGAAAGAAAACTAATTGGGTAGTGTATACCAAGGAGAGGGGATCCTGCCTCTCCTGGCATATACTGCCAAGAAGGACTATAATATGGAACTCTTAATTTGCAACAACAAACTCTCTTTATTCCGGTATCAAAGTGATTAGAATCAACTCCTTCACTAATGAACTGAACTCATGAACTCACTAAAATAACTAACTACTGAGTTGAATGACATCCTATCCTATTTATACATTTAGCTTCCTCTTTATAAAAGGAAAAGGAGTTACAACAACATGGGATCAAATCCTAAACACGTGGATCTACAACCAACATATACTAGATCCTAAAGATGTGGATCTTCTCCACCAAATCTTGGATTTGATCTAAGATAGTTTGAACAAGATCATACAACATATTTCGTAAGATCCATGTGCCCAAATTTGTTGGTATGAGCCTTAACTTAGTCAAACCACTTAGCTACAGAAATTCGAGCTAGAATGACTAGTTTGAGAAATCTCCAGCATACACCCCTTGTTTTGCACGTTTTGTAGATTTCCCTTGACATTCTCCTAAATGACATTATTGATGCAGGAGCATCTCTCCAAGCCAGCCATGCGCCAACCAGCCAGCCAACTCAGCGCACGCATTCAATGAGGAAAGGCGCAGCCCTTTCATGTTTTGATTTGAATGTGAAGGCATTTAATATTGTAAGGTTGTTAGAGCCATAGAGCCATGCCTATACACAGGCTATAGTTAATAGAGGATCTTTAATGGTTGTAAGGTTGCAATCTAGCTCCGATTTGAACTAGACAACCATTTATTGGTAATTCAATGTAATTAAATGAGAGTTGGTGAGGATGGAGGGAAGAGCTCGAAGAGCCCCCTCATGTAAAATATCTTTGATCTTGTTTTAGGTAAGCAGCAAGAAAATAGAAAAGAGAGAAGAGAGAAGGAGCCAAGACTCTGTCAAAGGCTGAGCTTAGGAACACCTTGTAAAGGAGGCATTTGATATTAATACAAACCAGAGCATTTTTTCCTTCATATTGTCTATGTTGTGTGAATTTCTATGTGTGTTCTATTTATGCTGTGAATGTATGTTGTAGATGTGCGTTTACAGGGACAGATAGGTTCTGCTATCTGTAGAGTTCTTTTATTTCAGGTTGGAGTTCTTTGAGGCTTCATGCCAAGAGGGTGTGACAGAACATTGTGGGTTCTGATAGTCAGTGCTTAGAGAGCACTTCCAATTCTACGGAATTTGGACAAGGACGTGCTAGGAGGGCACACCAACTGAAATCATTGACTCAGAGGAAGACCTCAAGGTTGGTCAATACCTTGGAGGTGAGATTGTGCAGAGGAGGACACAGTAGAAGATAGAATCTCTGAGGAGTTCTATAGAGCTCTACCAAGAGGGAATTGAGCAGGTGCATAGAGTGCACAGAGGAAATATTTTGAGTTCAGGAGGAAGATAGAACTACTAAGGGTTCTATAGAGCTCTGCTAGGAGGGCATTGAGCATAGGCACAGAGTGCTGAGGAGGAACTCTGTTGTGAGTTCATAGAGAAATAGAATCACTAAGGATTCTGGACACTCTACCAGGAGGGCATTGAGTCGGTGCCAAAGCGCACAGAGAGAATTATTTGAGTTCAGAGACAGAGAAGAGTCCAAGGAGGGATCTTCACAAGGTTGCTGAAAACCCTGCAGACTCAGTAAGAAGTTGCTTGAGAAAGAGAGTGCCAGGAGGGCATCAGATTCTCCATCCGAGGGAGAAGAAAAAAGGGTTAATCCGTTAGAGGTCAAAGCTACAAGAAAATCTCATAAGAGATAGCACCTTCGTGTGTGCAAGGACTCTACAAGGAGTGCAGAAGTTGAAGAATCCTTTGAGGATTCAAGGAGAGAAGCTCAGGAGGAGTAGTATTTCATGCACAGAGCCATGGCTACAGAAGTCGCAGAGGCCAAGGAACTCTTTGGAGAGTTTAGAATCCCAAAAGCTCATGAGGGAAAACATCTTTGAGAACACAGGTGAGACCCAATGGTGTAGAGCTCGCATAGGAAAAGCAAAGGTCGAGGCCTTTAGCATTTGGGAAATATTCCAAAGTTTGGGAAGAAAGCACATGCTCAACAGGAGGAGCACAGCTGCCGTCGGATAAGCTGAGAAGATCTGGACCGTGGATTCGTGTCCAAACAGCGTAGGAAGGGCGTAGCGGAAGAACATGTCTTAGTCGTCAAATCTGGGTACATGGACCGATAGCCGTCGGATCTGTGGAAAGCTTCATGAGGTTTAAATCCTCATGCGCAGAGCAGAGAATCCAAAAAGTCTCGACAGGGTAGAGGTATCGGTATTTTGGACTTCGGGAATTCGAAGGTTCAAAGGACGAAGGACCGGAGATTAGGACTCATGGATCCCAAAGTCCCGAAGGAATATGAGTCATCCATCTAAGAAGGACAGGTGTCACGAGATCCTTTCATATCGGGGATTTGGATATTGGGAAGCAGAGAAGGGAGTCTTTCGGCTTCGCTACTGGCGAAGTCCCAAAATGATCTAGACCATCCATCTGTGGAGGACACATGGAGGATATTGGGGAGTCCACCGGGATTTTGGATACCGAGGATTCGAGAGAATAGAGGATAAGTGTCATAGGGGTCGCGAAGTTATGAAATGTGAAACCCCAAAAACTATGAAAGAATAGGGAGGACACATGGCAACGATCCAGGCATCGGGGAAATTCCTAAAAGAAGCATTTCGGCATTTTGGCTACCAGGAATGTGAGAGGTAAGAGTT
Organism: Picea engelmannii; assembly: GCA_009831015.1. NCBI lineage: Eukaryota > Viridiplantae > Streptophyta > Pinopsida > Pinales > Pinaceae > Picea > Picea engelmannii. Next base: position 775,055 of record ML785132.1, on the reverse strand, counting down.
TGAAACTCTTGACCCATAGAATCCCAAAAGAATCTGAGCCATTGGATCAAGGGAGGCTTTGAGCCGTTGATATTTTTTAGAGGAGGAGAACCGGAGGGTTCAGGATTTCGGTACTTTGGTATTTCGTCTACCAGGAGTACGAGAGGACAATGAAGATTTGATGTGCTGAGAGTCCCAAAATTTCGAAATGCGAATTCCCGAAGGTGGAGAAGGAGCATTGTCGGGTCACAAGGGCAAGAGCCAGATTTTGGCATACCGAATATCGGGATTTCAGGATTCGACATTTCAGGGATCTCGTAGACATAAGGTCAGAGCATTTCGGCATCGAAAAACCCGAAATCGCGAAAGGAGGAGGAAGTCGGGACACATGGATTTTCAGCATTCCGGAAATCGGCTTTTCGAAAGTCTTGAGGATAGGAAGCCGAGCGCTTTGCGTCGATGAACCCCAAGAGGACTGTGATCATATGAGGGGTGGTCATATGGACTAAGGGTATAGTCCAGGGGACTAACCCTGAGTGAAGCCAATTCAGAAAATCGGCATTTCGGAGACAGGGAGATTGACGAGTCAAGGACTCTCGACATTAGGACTCAAGGAGTCCCGGGACCTGAAATTCTGTTTTCAGGGAAAAGGTCCATGGACGTATACAGAGGCCATGGGGAGAGTTGAAGGACCTGTGGATCGAGAAATTTTGAGGGTCCAATAGGGACTCGAAGGAGCCGCTTCGACTTAGAGGGGTTTTTGAACGATCCTTAGACTGGGAGGTCGCGTAGAACCTGCGAAGGTAGGGGGCATCTGCGCCAAAAGTGGTATCAGAGCTTGACTCTGTTTGTATATTTCAGGCAGAGGGAGCAGGAAGGAAAATACTCTGATATACAACAAAGTGGTATCAGAGGCAGCTTGCAGAGACAAGCAGAAGGAAAACAGAGTGATGGAAGCTCTGTGATGATTGTTGTAGGTGCACAACAGTCAATAGACAGTCAGGTGGACTGTAAGGAGAGGCTGGAAGCACTCTTAGTTGTAGAGTGACAAAAACAAGTTTTCTAGGAGGGTAGACAGGAACAGGAATATGGCTGCAGAAGGCCATGGACGAGGTGGAAAGAAGAACCATCAGAAATAGCTGAGCAAGGTTGAGATGGATAGAGAACTTGCCGAGATCAGGGTGAGGATGTATGAACTTGCACTACGGGTGCAACATGATACAAAGTCGAGATGGGTATACGAATGGCCCATGAAGATGAAGGTAAAGTGGCCAATTCAGGAATTGGTGGCCAAAAGACAACAGAGGTTGTTAAAGGGATGGTTGAGGCATGCTGAAAACCTCAACGGACCAGAAGATGAGATGGTTCAGGTATGTGAACTAGAGGCTGGGAGAAATCTCAGTAATGATGAGGAAAAGAGATCACTGGAAGATATCAGAGATTGCCAAGATGGCAGAACAGAAATTCGCAATTGCCAATAGGGCAATGAGATGAGATCATTGTGGGATCTCATAGACTGTCAAGAGGACAGCCAGGGAATTTCATATTGCCAAGAGGGCAATGAAATGGGATCCGAGGATCTCATAGACTACCAAGAGGGCAGTAGAAAGTTTCCAGATTGCCAGGTGGGCAGGGGAACAGAGGTGAGGCTATATAAAAGTCTCATGAACTCGGAGTTGAGTTTGGATCAACAGATGCAGCTGATAGAAAAGGAGGATCAGAATTATTCTCTGATCATTGGAGGAATTCGAATATTCCTGCCATTAAGCCCAATTGGGGCAAGAGTTTGTGTTGCAGATGCAACAACAACAGGAAGATGGCTAGCTATGAATGTCATGGAAAGGGGATTGGAGCAAATGTTAGAGGCTACCCAAGCAGAAGAATAAGAAGAGCATCTCAAGGAATGGCTCAATATTTTCGGCCAGGAAGCTAAAAAGACTACAACATTGAAGCTTGCAGAAGTAGAAGAAGAAGAGGCAGACAGCATGATTTTTGTTGATCTATGGGAACAGATCGAAACCCTGGAGAGAAGGGTAGCGGTTCAGAGCATTCACATCCAACAGATGAGGTTGGAAACTGATGAAGAATATTTCTAGGCTGAGGATCAACTGGAAGAAGCTAGAGACATACCAACAAGAGAGATGGTAGTAGCAGCATTATCAGATGAAGAGGATGAACAGCAGGTCAGTCGAGAGAAGATTGCAATAGAGTGGACACTTAGTGCCACACAGGGATAAATGATAGTTAAGTTGTCAAAGGGGGAGGTTGAGAAGCATCTCATTAATGAGATTGCAGAAGAGAAATCTGCAACAGGGTGGCAAGTTAAGGCCACAAGAGATGGCATGGGAGATCATGGTGATATGCCCATTTGCAAAAAGAATTTACAGTAGAGGAGACTGCATGAACAGAGCCAACCATTTCAGAAGCTAGACGAGGTGATCGATGAGATCAGGGGGCTGATGATCAGATCACAAAAGAATGCCAGCGAGGAGAAGCTGAGCAGAAGGGAGACTGCCAGAGAAACAACAAAGAAACAACAGCAACAGCAGCAAAGAGATGGAGTAGAGAGACAGATCCAAAGAGTTGTTTGGGATCTAGGAGGATTTCAACAGCCAGGGTGGAGAGCTCATGAGCAGGAGCTCATGAATTTTCACAACAGAGGAGTATGATGTAGGAGCATCTCTCCAAGCCAGCCATGCGCCATCCAGCCAGCCAACTTAGCACATGCATTCAATGAGGAAAGGCACAACCCTTTCACGTTTTGAATTTGAATGTGAAGGCATTTAATATTGTAAGGCTGTTAGAGCCATAGAGTCATGCCTATGTGCAGGTTGTAGTTAATAGAGGATCTTTAATGTTTGTAAGGCTGCAATCTATCTCCGATTCAGACTAGATAGCCATTTATTGGTAATTCAATGTAATTAAATGAGAGTTGGTGAGGATGGAGGAAAGAGATAGAAGAGCCCCCTCATGTAAAATATCTTTGATCTTGTTTTAAGTAAGCAACAAGAAAATAGAAAAGAGAGCAGAGAGAAGGAGTTGAGACTCTGTCAAAGTTTGAGCTCAGGAACACCTTGTAAAGGAGGCATTTGATATTAATACAAACCAGAGCAGTTTTTCCTGCATATTGTCTGTGTTGTGTGAATGTCTATGTGTGTTCTATTTATGCTGTGAATGTATGTTGTAGATGTGCATTTACAGGGACAGATAGGTTCTGCTATCTGTAGAGTTCTTTGATTTCAGGTTGGAGTTCATTGAGGCTTCATGCCAAGAGGACATGACAGAACACTGCGGGTTCTGATAGTTAGTGCTTAGAGAGCACTTCCAATTCTGCGGAATTTGGACAAGGACGTGCTAGGAGGGCACACCAACTGAAATCATTGAATCAGAGGAAGACCTCAAGGTTTTTGAATACCTTGGAGGTGAGACTGTGCAGAGGAGGACACAGTAGAAGACAGAATCTCTGAGGAGTTTTGTAGAGCTCTACCAAGAGGGCATTGAGCAGGTGCATAGAGTGCACAGAGGAACTCTGTTGAGTTCAGGAGGAAGATAGAACTACTAAGGGTTCTATAGAGTTCTGCCAAGAGGGCATTGAGCACAGGAACATACTACTGAGTAGGAACTCTGTTGTGAGTTCATAGAGAAACATAATCACTAAGGATTCTAGACACTCTGTCAGGAGAGCATTGAGTCAGTGCCAGAACGCACAGAGACAACTCTTTGAGTTCAGAGACAGAGAAGTGTCCAAGGAGGGATCTTCACAAGGTTGTTGAACACCCTACAGACTCAGTAAGAAGTTTCTTGAGCAAGAGAGTGCCAGGAGGGCATCAGATTCTCCATCTGAGGGAGAAGAAAAAAGGGTTAATCCCTTAGAGGTCGAAGCTACAGGAAAAGCTCAGAAAAGATAGCACCTTCGTATGTGAAAAGACTCTACAAGGAGCACAGAAGTCGAAGAATCCTTTGAGGATTCAAGGAGAGAAGCTCAAGAGGAGTAGTGCTTTCATGCACAGAGCCATAGCTGCAAAAGTCGTAGAGGCCAAGGAACTCTTTGGAGAGTTTAGAATCCCAAAAGCTTAGGAGGGATAGTGTCTTTGAGAATGCAAGCAAGACCCAATGGTGTAGAGCTCGCAAAGGAAAAGCAAAGGTCGAGGCCTTTAGCATTTGGGAAATCTTCCAAAGCTCAGGAAGAAAGCGCATTCTCAACAGGAGGAGCACAGTTGTCATTGGATCAGCCGAGAAGATCTGGATCATTGATTCGTGTCCAGGCAGCGTAGGAAGGGCACAGCGGAAGAACAGGTCTGAGCCATCAAATCTGGGTACATGGACCGATAGTCATCGGATCTATGGAAAGTTGCATGAGGTTTAAATACTCACGTGAAGAGTAGAGAATCCAAAAAGTCCCGACAGGGTAGAGGTATCGGGATTTCAGAATTCGGGAATTTGGAGGTTCAGAGGACGAAGGACCGGAGATTAGGACTCACGGGTCCCGAAGTCCCGAAGGAATCTGAGTCATCCATCTAAGAAGGACAAGTGTCGTGAGATCCTTTCATATCGGGGATTCAGATATTGGGAAGCAGAGAAGGGAGTCTTTCGGCTTCGTTACTGGCGAAGTCCCGAAATGATCTAGACCATCCATCTGTGGAGGACACGTGGAGGAGATCTGGGAGTCCACCAGGATTTCGGATACTAGGGATTCAAGAGAACAGAGGATAAGTGTCGTAGGGGTCGCAAAGTTTCGAAATGAAAAACCCCAAAAACTCTGAAAGAACAGGGAGGACACGTGGCAGCGATCCAGGCATCGGGGAAATTCCTGAAAGAAGCATTTCAACATTTCGGCTACCGGGAATGCGAGAGGTAAGAGTTCGAAACTCTTGACCCATAGAATCCCGAAAGAATCTGAGACGTTGGATCAAGGGAGGCTTTGAGCCATTGATCTTGTTCAGAGGAGGAGAACTGGAGGGTTCAGGATTTTGATACTTCGGTATTTTGGCTACCGGGAGTACGAGAGGACAACAAAGATTTGATGCACTGAGAGTTGCAGAATTTTGAAACGCGAATTCCCGAAGGTGGAGAAGGAGCATTGCCGGGTCACGAGGGAAAGAGCCAGATTTTGTCATATTGGATATCAAGATTTAGGGATTCGGCATTCCAGGGATCCCGTAGACATAAGGTCGGAGCCTTTTGGCATTGGAAATGATCCGTCAGGATTTTTCAATGACTTATGGTTGAGTTTTAATTTTGCATGCATTATTTAACCATTTGAGAAACTTAGTGAAAGAATGAGAAAAGAAGAGGAATTATGACATCCATATACACATATGCAGATCTGAAATCAATAATAGATAGCAAACCATAACACGCAGATTGATAACGGAGTTCGGCACAACTTTGCCTATGTCTCCGGGCCTTTTTCTCTGTGGGAGAGGCTTCTTTATTTCTGTTCAAATGATCAAAAGTACATCACTGCAATGCAAAATGGCTACAAGAATAATCTAGTCATGTTCTTCCAGATCTCTAGAACCATGCAAAGAAAACGGCACGCAAAACGGACGTCTGGAGCTCCCAGAAATGGTCCAACAGTGTCTCCTCCTCAAAAGCTTCTCTGCATCAAAATGGCTTTGGCTTGGCTTCTACTCAGCATAACTCTGCTCTGAATGCCCCCAAAAGTTGTCCCCTAGCCTCAAACAGGCCTTGGTTATATAGCCGGGAAGTTGGTTTCTCATCTCCAACTTCCTCCAAGAAGTTAGGCTCCAAAACTACCCAATAACTCCCAAAAATCAATTAAAAATAGGTTAATTACATTTAAAAACCAAAAATTGGTTACAAAAACCCACTTTACAGTTATAAATCGGGCATAAGCCCCCAAGCCCTGGCGCGTGCCCATCTTGGCAGGGTCATATGGGTTCATATGGCCAAGCGCTAGCCCAAAGGGCTAAGCGCTGGCCCCTCTCCATTCAATACTTTGCAATATATTTCATATTGTAGGTTTTATATCATAAGCAATAATTTGGTGTATTGGCAAAAGACCATTTCTTAAGGTGTTGGGCTTGGTGGTGGTCATGGGTTCAAATCCCATGGACCCCAAAAACAATTTTTTGAAACATGCCACTTCAACTGATGACTGGGTGCCACGTGGCTTCCCATGACTGGGCCACGTGGCATCTCCCCATTTGACGAATTAATGCCACTTGTCAGCTATTGACTGGTCCAGTTGCCTGCCACATGTCTGCCTTGTCAGCGAACCTGCCCAATCACCATCAACCAGAGAGTGCCACGTCATCTCCTGCACAGTCAGCATGCTGATGTCATCAGCATTGACTTTTTGACTAGTTGACCTTTGACTTTTTACCTATTTGGGCTTCCAATCAGAACGCGATAACTTTCGCATACGGAGCCTGTTTGACAAAGTAAATATATCACCGGAATCAAGAAGACGAGACAGACGCAATGGCATTGGTTTCATCAGATTCTGAGCACTTTCATTTTTGAGCATTTTTCAAGCCATGTCAGGCTTTTGGATCCGATTTCGGATCACACCTCCCCACAATAAGACCTTTTTGGTCCCCAAAAGGTTACTGACCAGTCAACAAGCTCGGGATAGGCCACCCAACTTTCTCTCTGTCTCCGAACTCTGTCCTGTGCACCTGTCTCATCAAGATCAACTGTAACACAATCATGACAACTGACAGCATATTGTTAGCCATTTGACCCCTGTTACATATTACTGAAGCTACTATCATCCATGTAGAAAAAATTGCTAATGACAGCATCAACAAGACAATTGCAAATGAGCTGGTATACTTAAAATATCTGCACAACATGAGATTATCTTGAAGCAACTTATGATTGATTTTCCATTCAACAACCATATCTTGTTCTTGCTTAAGATCAATTACTTCATTTGAAACAATTATTGGTTTATTGCTTGCTTGCACTACCTTCGTTAATTGTTCCATTGTTTGAAGTGT
>ML785132.1:740610-767145 GCA_009831015.1 Picea engelmannii | reverse complement strand
AATTATTTCTTTTTCTTTATAACCCAAAGGATAGAATTGTTTCCTAAGTGCAGAAATGAAATCCTTCCATGATGGAAATACATTACCCACATTTTGTGTTCCTTTTTGCAGCTTGCTTTGCCACCAGATAAGAGCTGTACCTATAAGTCTCAAAGATGCCAACTTGATTTGTGTGGCCTCATCCTTGATCTTTTGCACACTGCAGTATACCTCCATCTGCCTGATCCAGTTATCAAGTTTTTCTGCATTTACTTCACCATCATATATGGGCAACTCAAATTTTACATCAAGTTTTAACAATGGCATTTCATGTTTATTCTTATGAACATGTTTCTTTCCATTAGATTTAGAACTTGAACTTGAAGAAGAAGGAGAAGAAGGAGGTGTTGATGGAGGTGAAGGAGGAATCTGAGGATGGTCCTCTTCCTCTTCACTTTTTCCCTTTGAAGAATCACCCAAAAATGGTCGCTTTCGTTCCAAGTAATCATCGTACAAGACTTTCACCATCTCCGACATAGCAAGGAATGTTTTCCGGAACTCTTTCTCATCTTGAGAAATCCCTTCTTCCGATGCCATCTTCTCGCTGTGAGAAGATATTTTTCTCAATCCAATTAATGGATCCTCTGCAACAAGATTGCCTTCACCACGCTGTAGCTTTTCCTTTGTTAACATGCAAAACTCAAATCCAAACGTCAACTAGCTCTGATACCACTTGATCCGTTAGGATTTTTCAATGACTTATGGTTGAGTTTTAATTTTGCATGCGTTATTTAACCATTTGAGAAACTTAGTGAAAGAATGAGAAAAGAAGAGGAATTATGACAGCCATATACACATATGCAGATCTGAAATGAATAATAGACAACAAACCGGAGTTTGGCACAACTTTGCCTACGTCTCTGGGCCTTTTTCTCTGTGGGAGAGGCTTCTTTATTTCTGTTCAAATGCTCAAAAGTACATCGCTGAAATTCCAAATGGATACAAGAATGATCTGTTCATTTTCTTCCAGATCTCTAGAACCATGCAAAGAAAACGGCACGCAAAACAGATGTCCGGAGCTCCCAGAAATGGTCCGACAGCGTCTCCTCCTCAAAAGCTTCTCTGCATCAAAATGGCTTTGGCTTGGCTTCTACTCAGCATAACTCTGCTCTGAATGCCCCCAAAAGCTGTCCCCTGGCCTCAAACAGGCCTTGGTTATATAGCTGGTAAGTTGGTTGCTCATCTCCAACTTCCTCCAAGAAGTTAGGCTCCAAAACTACCCAATAACTCCCAAAAATCAATTAAAAATAGGTTAATTACATTTAAAAACCAAAAATTGGTTACAAAAACCCACTTTATAGTTATAAATCGGGCATAAGCCCCCAAGCCCTGGTGCGTGCCCCTCTTGGCAGGGTCATATGGGTTCATATGGCCAAGCGCTAGCCCAAAGGGCTAAGCGCTGGCCCCTCTCCATTCAATACTTTGCAATATATTTCATATTGTAGGTTTTATATCATAAGCAATAATTTGGTGTATTGGCAAAAGACCATTTCTTAAGGTGTTGGGCTTGGTGGTGATCATGGGTTCAAATCCCATGGACCCCCAAATTTGTTTTTTGAAACATGCCACTTCAACTGATGACTGGGTTCCACGTGGCTACCCATGACTGGGCCACGTGGCATCTCCCCATTTGATGAATTAATGCCACTTGTCAGCTATTGACTGGTCCAGTTGCCTGCCACATGTCTGCCTTGTTAGCGAACCTGCCCAATCACCATCAGCCAGAGAGTTCCATGTCATCTCCTGCACAGTTAGCATGCTGATGTCGTCATCATTGACTTTTTGACTAGTTGACCTTTGACTTTTTACCTGTTTGGGCTTCCGATCAGAACGCGATAACTTTCGCATACGGAGTCTGTTTGAAAAAGTAAATATACCACCGGAATCAGGAAGACGAGACGGACGCAATGGTGTTGGTTTTGTCAGATTCTGAGCACTTTCATTTTTGAGCATTTTTCAAGCCCTGTCAAGCTTCTGGATCCGATTTCGGATCAGGAAAACCCGAAATCGCGAAAGGAGGAGGAAGTTGAGACACAGGTATTTTCGGCATTCCAGAAATCGGATTTTCAAAAGTCTTGAGAATAGGAAGCCGAGCGCTTTTCTTCGATGAACCCCAAGAGGACTACGGTTATATGAGGGGTGGTCATATGGACTAAGGGTATAGTCCAGGGGACTAACCCTGAGTGAAGCCAATTTGGCAAATTGACATTTCAGAGACTGGGAGATCGAGGAGTCAAGGACTCTCGACATCAGGACTCAAGGAGTCCCGGGACCTGAAATTCTGTTTTCAGGGAAAAGGTCCACGGACGTATACAGAGGCTGTGGGGAGAGTTGAAGGACCTGTGGATCGAGAAATTTTGAGGGTTCGATAGGGACTCGAAGGAGCCTCTTCAGCTCAGAGGGGTTTTTGAACGATCCTTAGACCAGGAGGTCGCACAAAACCTGTGGAGGCAGGGGGCGTCTGCGCCAATTATTCTGCACAAAACCCATATTTTATATTTTTAATATTCCTCTTCATCTGTTTAGAAATTCCTTGGAAATTTTGATTGTCAAAACTGCCAATCAGCTGTAGAATTGTCAACAACTAAAAAACTACACAAGTAAGTTAGGAAACCACAATACATACTATAAGTAATCATCAAAGCATGGAACATTGACCATTTTAGTGTACATATGACATGTGAAGCTCTTGTAGGGTGAAAATGAACAATTACGGGAATATGGTGATGAAGGTCATGATAAAGAAGGGGTAAAGTGAATGAAATATGACTAAATGACATCATAGAATTTGTTATTTTTTATGCCCAACATCACCCCCACACTTAAGTCATTGCATGTCCTCATGCAATAAAATATACTTGGGATGTAGTGACTAGGTATATATGATACAAGGCCTACTTAGATTTTCAAAGCCATTGATTCCATAGGGAAATGGATAATGATGGATAGATAATGAAATGTAAAGTGTAACAAAATGGAATGTAAGGGAATGAAAGAATGGAAAATATGGAAAGCTTCAAGAATTTCATATATGTGAATTCTCAAGTTTGATAACTACCTAGAAATAGAAATTTCTTACCCAACTTTACCTTCTCCTAGTGGATGTTGGTATGATAGACAAATGTTGAACTCTGGCTCGCTTGATGAAGACTGTTGATGCTAAGATCTGATTTGTTATTGCTGAATAATTTTTTTGATGACGCTAATGATACTAGTGATGATGAAGAGTATTGTTGTTGATGTTGAAACTGAATTTGAATCTGCTCACTGTTATTGAACTTGTAGCTACATAAATGATTGAAAACTTGAAAATTGAAAAATGCTAGAAATTATGGTTGATAGGTGGATGAGCATCTCATAGTGATTTGGAATCATCTCCAAGTGGTGTTTTTTTCTTGTGATGTGCCCAACTATTCAAAGCTTCAAATCAGCTACAAAAAGATGGTTGTAGCTTTTAGTAAAATTTTGGAAATTATGTAAAAATCTACTTCAAAGATGTTCATGTAAATTCTTCATTGCCCACTTTTTGGAAATTTTGTTTGCGTGTTACTAAATTGTTTACATGGGGTACAAAACCCATGTCTCATAATATTTTATTTCATCCCCATCTGCTTGTAATATTTGTGCAAAAAGTGCCTCTGAGAAAATAAATATGGTTGTAACAACACTTTCTGTAGCTGCAAAATCACTTTTGGTTGACCAAACCTTTGACGGAGCATTGTAGATTTATGGGATTGACCTAGGAATTTTCTAAACAAGGATCCATATTGATGCATTTATCAACAAAACCCATGTGATGTATTTTCCTATGGAACTGCACTGATATCTTGATCATCAAGGTAGCTTCTGAACTGGGTTGTTGAAACTTGAATTGGCAAACTGTCATTAATAAAACCAAGCATAATTCTTCTTAATTTATTAAAATAAAGGAAATGGCAATAATAAATACACAAACATGTATGAGGGAGTTTTGGCATGTTTATAAAGAAAAATGGTTTAAAAATGGCGACAATGGTGGATGGAAGAATATGAAAAAGGACAATTTAAACAATAAATAAATAAATATGGCAAAACAAAAATCCAGCATCTTCTTCTTCTCTCCCACACTTGATTTTTTTCATGTTCACATGAAAACTCATCATGAGATCTTTCATCATTGCTTGTAGATTCTCATTTTCCTCTGTACATGTTCCAAACATTTTTCAACATTGGATGCAAATTTATGTTGACAAATTGATACAATTTTCCCTACTAGTTTGTTGATGAATTCAATTGTATGTGTTAGCACATAAAGTTGTCATGGGTCATGTATAGTTGTTAAAACCTGCGTCTAACACTTCGGCTGATTCTCTCTCTTTTCTGCATACCTTCCTATAATTTTTTCCTCTTCTGGTTGATAAAGTCAGGACGGTCAAGTATGTTGTATGCGCAGGGAAAAGCCATGAGAAAAATATAGCTTTCAGAGCAGTCCATTTCGATCTTGAAATAGAAGAAAACAAGAAGATTTGATTTTCAACGATGGAGATCCCATGTGCAGTTCAGATTAGCGGCTCTCGGATAGTTGGAATTTAAAAGTCGCACAAGGATTAATGATTAGACATAGGCTTTAGAGTCCCGAAGTCCAGAAGTAACGAGAGGCTGCCACATCAACCGAAAGAAAGTTACTTCGGGAGATTTCCATCCAAACATCCCGAAGTCCCGATGTAAATCTGAGCCATTGAATGCTAAGGACACATGTCAACATATCTCACACTTCGAAAATTTGACACTTCGGAGGATTGCACGAGCAAGGAAAAGAAAGCTCCCGAAGCCCGAACTCCCGAAGTGAATCTCAGTTGTCCAAAACAAGAGGAAATGTGGAGGAAGATCTCTCACTTTGGAGATACGACACTTCGGAGGATTGTAGGAGCTATGCACTAAAAAGGCCCGAAGCCTGAACTCCCGAAGTAATTATGGACCGTTGATCTCAAATCAACAAGGACCGTGGATCTTTGAACTAATTCTATTATTCAACCATTCAGAGAAATTGATACCTTCAACGTCTAAGTGCTCGAAGCCCGAAATCTCGAAGTAACGAGAGGCTTCCACGCTAACTAGAAGAAAGTACTTCAGATATATTCTTGTTTAGCATTCAAAGCTCCAAGTGCCAAAATTGGGTTACCCAGATCATAGATTGCAGCAGATCAACGACCACACTTCATTGCGGGGACGGAACATGCTCAAACAATAAATTTCTAGAGCGGTCCTGCAATCGAAACCACGATATGGGAAATGGCTACATGGCGAAAGGTGGTGAATTGTGGGCTCAAAAGCAGTGTGGATCCAAACCACCTTTGACGGCCTCACAATCACGTGATTATTCAGTGTCAAATCTGAGAGAAGCTCGTAGCATCCCCCTAGGCATTGAGCCTCGTCCCGATCCCGAGGATAATTCAGTTAATGAATGAGGACTGGTAGTAGAAACCTCATTTCACTCCATGAATAGAAGGCATGGAAGCTCTGGCCGAGGAGAAAGAAAAATGTCAGTCTGAGGTACCACATAGGGCAATTTATCCTGCATGCCCATACTCACCAAGGTTTCCTTTTGACAGAAGGAACAATATAGACAAGAGAAGACACACGACACTAGAAAGGAGGTTCCCAAGCAGCAATATATGTCGACTGTTTTGATTATAAATACATCAGATGAATGATATGTCTAGGAGGAGGGGGGATCGGCTCAAGACTGGAGGAAGTTTTGAGAAATCTTTATGATTGCATATTTCAGTTTGTAAGCTGGAGGTGCATGTAGTTGTAAATTGTATTGTTATTGAAGATTCATATGAGTTGTTTCATCATATTTGTCTTCTATGTTCTCTGTTCTATTCTTCATCTTGTTTGAACGTATTGCGGATTTTAAGGATTAAAATTTTCCTTTGATTGATAGATTCCTGATGTGGTAGAGGATCTGTTGTAATCTTGCCTATTTATCATTGTTTACTATTCATACACATCTAAATTCTCTTTGCAGAGAGGATCTTTGCTTAGCGAACATTCGTCTTTATGTTATTCTCCTATTCTTCTCTTCATCATTATACAAATCTTATGTCTGATAAGGATCTTAAATTCCTTCATTGAGAAGATTGTTTATGAATCCATATCCCAATGGTCCATCACTGATCTGTAGTGATATATGTTGTCTTTTCCTTTCTTTAAAGTCTTATTGATCCACCTACTCAAACCATTTCAATACATTTACATTTTGATGGGTACTGGGATTATCCTCTTGCAGCCTGAGGGTGACTCAGTGCTAACATTAATGGCCCCATTTCTGAGGAATGAATTGAAGATACATTCCCTGGGAGAATGACAACGAATAGATCCAGTTTTAGATGGTGACCTAAAGCTGGACACATTATTTTGACTGCTTATCTTTCACCATGGCGACTCCATTATTCAGAAACTGTTGGTGACTCCACTGGAAGGAGACAAATCAAATGGATATGGAGGCTATCATATCCAGGAGGTTTTCCCCACTAAATTTCTCATCCATAGCTGGTTATCCACACCCCGTGCCTCAAATTGATGAATGGAAAGATTTGCTGCCAAGATTTTATGAAGGTAAGAATGACGACCCTCTTGAACATGTTCTAGGATTTCATGCTTTGATGCAGCAGCTTGACATCCAACATGAAGACATATGTATGAAGTTGTTTATGTACTCTCTTCAAGGAGATGCTCATATTTGGTATCACTCTCTTGATCTTTCTAGTGTTTCTTCACTCGAAGAGTTTCATGCAGCTTTCAATATTCATTGTCAAAAGTTTTATTCCTCTGAGTTAATTTTTCATAGTTGTTGTGAGGAGTATAAAGACTGTGTTCAGGATATAATCAATTATTATGAAGGATGTGAGAATGAAGAAGATGCATTGGATGAGGAATCAACTCTTTCTCTTCCATGTTCATCTACATCAGATGAAAAATTTGTTTGTTGTCTCAATAAGGAAAGTGCAGAAATTGAGTCTCTTTTGGAAGCTGATACTCTTTGTAACCATGTCTCTAAAAAACATAGATATGAGCAACCTATTTTTGACTCATATGGTGATGATAATATATTGCTTCCTAAATTGAATCTTGAAAGGAAACCTATGTTTAATGATGAAGAGAAGTTTTCTCATGTTGGGCAGAAGATACCTCTTGGTATGTCATTCGAGACTCCTCCTTTATTTGATCATTATAAAGACAGTGATTAAGATGTTGAGGTGTTTTTTGTCTTAGAAGAAAAAAGCATTAGCATCTAGCCTTGTAATGAAAATGAAATCTTCTGCCAAGAGCAGCATGTTAGAGAGGAACATCCATTCATCGATATACATGAGGATATTTCTTGCAATCAGCTAGTAGATGTTTTCAGAGAAGATAAAAGGAAAGTGGATCAACAACCTGCATCAACCATTCATTCACCTATACTTGCAACATACATTCAACCATATGTGAGAAGTTGTAAAGCAGAGAAGGTTTTATGTTATCAATCCAGTAAGTCTTATCACCTATTCTATGACCCTATAGGGGAGTACATGGAGTTGCATTTCCTCAATGTATTGAAGCCTTCAAGCTTTGTCATACCTTCAACATTGGAAGGTAATATGAAGAATGTAATTAATTTTCTATCACAGTTTTATTATCTCTTGCTGATCAGTGGAAGAATAAGAAATTTTTTCGTTAGGAAGTTACTTGAGTGGCTCTGGTGGAAGTTTGTTATCACCTAGCATATTGTAAAAGTTACTTAGAGTAGGGTCTTGCATATAAATAATCTCGTGTTCGAGATTTTTAGTTTTCAGTTTGCTTTTAGTTTTTAAATAAGTGACCCCATAGCCCTAGGATAAGACACTGAAGTTGCTTGTTCTTGGAAGCTCACAGGGAGCATACCATCCCCTTTGGAGCCAATGTTAGCACATAAAGTTGCCATGGGTCATGTATAGTTATTGTTAAAACCTATGTCTAACACCTCGATCGAGTCTCTCTCTTTTTTGCATACCTTCCTATAAGTTTTTCCTCTTCTGGTTGATAAAGTCAGGCCGATCAAGTATGTTGTATGCAAAGGGAAAAGCCATGAGAAAAATACATCTTTCAGAGCAGTCCATTTCGAGCTTGAAATACAAGAAAACAAGCAGGTTCGATTTTCAACGCTGGAGATCCCATGTGTAGTTCAGATTAGTGGCTCTCGGACAGTCGGAATTTAAAATTTGTGCAAGGATTAACGACTGTCTACAGAAGCCCCAGAGTCACGGAGTCATGGAGTCCCGAAGTAATAAGAGGAAACCACGTCAACCGAGAGAAAGTGACTTCGGAATATTTCCATCCAAAAATCTCGAAGTCCTGAAGTTCCGAAGTGACGAGAGGCTGCCACGTCAAACAGAAGAAATTTACTTCGAGATATTTCCATCCATATGTCCCAAAGTCCCGAAGTAAATCTGAGCCATTGAAGGCTAAGGACATGTGTCAACAGATCTCACACTTCGAAAATTCGGCACTTCGGAGGATTGTGTGAGCAAGTAGAAGAAAGCTCTCGAAGCCTGAACTCCAGAAGTGAATCTCGACCATCCAAAACAAGAGGACACGTGGATGTAGATCTCTCACTTTGGAGATATGACACTCCGGAGGATTGTAGGAGCTATCCATTGAAAAGGCTCGAAGCCTAAACTCCCAAAGTAATTGTGGACCGTTGATCTCAAATCAACGAGGACCGTGGATCTTTGAAATAATTCTGTTATTCATACATTCGGAGAAATTGAGACCTTCATCGTCTAAGCTCTCGAAGCCCAAAGTCTCGAAGTAACGATACACTGCCACGTCAACCAAAAGAAAGTACTTCGAGATATATTCTTTCTCAACATTCAAAGATCCAAGCGCCAAAGTTGGGTTACCCAGATCACAGATTGCAATGGATCGAAGACCACACTTCATTGCGTGGACGAAACATGCTCGAACGATAAATTTCTAGAGCGGTCCTGCAATCGAAACCATGGTATGGCGAAAGGGCTATGTGGTGAAAGGTGGTGAATTGCGGGCTCAAAATTGGTGTGGATCCAAACCGCCTTTGATGGCCTCGCAATCACGTGCTTATTCATCGTCAAATCTGATAGAAACACATAGCATCTCCCTAGGAATTGAGCCTTGTCCCAATCTCGAGGAGAATTCAGTTAATGAACGAGGACTGGTAGTTGAAACCTCATTTCACTCCATAAATAGATGGCATGGAAGCTCTGGCCGAGGAGACAGAAAAATGTCAGCCCGAAGTACCACATAGGGTAGTTTCTCATGCACCCCCATATTGACAAGGGTTTCCTTCTAACTGAAGGGACAAGATAGACAAGAGAAGACACATGGAACTGGAAAGGAGGTGCCCAAGCAGTAAGACATGTCGACTGTTTTGATTATAAATACATCAAATGAATGATATGTCTAGGAGGAGGGGGGTTCGGCCCAAGACCAGAGAAAGTTTTGAGAAATGTTTATGATTGTATATTTCAGTTTGTAAGCCGGAGGGGCATGTAGTTGTAAATTGTATTGTTATTGAAGATTCATATGAGTTGTTTCATCAGATTTTTCTTCTATGTTCTTTGTTCTATTCTTCATCTTGTTTGAACGTATTGTGGATTTTAAGGATTAAAATTTGCCTTTGATTGATAGATTCCTGATGCGGTATCTGTTGTAAGCATTCCTATTTATCATTGTTTATTGTTCAAACACATCTAAATTCTCTTTGTAGAGAGGATCTTTTCTTAGCAAACATTCGTCTTTGTGTTATTCTCCTATTCTTCTCTTCATCATTATACAAATATTTTGTCTGGTAAGGAGCTTAAATGCCTTCATTGAGCAGGTTGCTTATGACTCCATAGCCCAATGGTCCATCACTGATCTGTAGTGATATTTGTTGTCTTTTCCTTTCTTTAAAGTCTTGTTGATCCACCTACGCAAACCATTTCAATACATTTACATTTTGATGGGCACTGGGCTTATCCTCTTGCAATCTGAGGGTGACTCTTAGTGCTAACAATATGCATCCTCAACTGACTGTTGCATATAAAGTAGATAGATTGGATCAACCAAGGGTGTTTGTAATGTTCCAATTTTCCTAGTGAATTTATAAAGTTGCTCCATATCTATATCAACCCCTATTCTTCCACCATGTTGTTGTCTTTTGGGTATTGTCCAGCTTTTCATAGTTGGAAGAGGAAGTGGTGTTAACAGAGGAATTATAATTTCCTTTCAACTTTGCATTTGTAAAATTATTCTTTTGTACTTGAATTCCTTCAAGATCATGCATTCTATGTTCATACCATGGGAAAACCAAAAACTTGTCACAAAGTCATCATCAAATTCAAACAAAGGCCCAAATGATTGACGATAAAAAAAAAATACATTCATAAACCATTTATGAATTGTTGTCAACAACACAAAATTTTGGGCTACCTACATATCTTGTAGCAATAATAGATAAAATACCCAAAACATGATCCACATGTTTATGTGAAATCCACACATACCGCAGTCCATTAACTTTTACACATTCCAAATTTATTTCAGCAGTTCTATTAACCTCTTCAAGAACTCAACAAATGATTTCCATGTGCAAGATGTCGCCCACTCTGAAATTTCACTGAAATAATTTGCACATAACAAAATTGAAAGGGTTGTATAATGAAGTCAAACCATTCCATAAAGATCATCATTTTGAGAATTCATTAAGGATAATTCCTTCATGTTCTAAATCAAACTCATCACAAAATAAGATTTATGCCATTCCAAGGTGAGCAAGTCAAGGAAACATGAATTTTTGTATGGAAACAAGGAGACAGATTTTGAACAAGGGTGTGATAAGAACTTAGAAAAACAAACTTCTATTATGTATGCCATTATGACTAAGGCAAAAATCTTTATGGAAGGGAGGACTCTGCAAATGAATCATAGCTTGGGGCTCAACCAAAATAAAAGGTACCCTGATAATGGGTAAGGTATGAGGGCTAAAGGTAGTCTTGGCATTTGGGATGACAATCATATCAAAAGAAGGTGGTTTTTAATTTTGGAAAAGGTGGATATGACATCATAGAGTAAGCATAGAGATCACATGTTTATAACAGTTTTCTCATCAAAATTTTCAAAACTTTAACAAATCATAAAGTTTAAAAGTTGGTTTTACCTCAAGTCTTCCTTTGGAAGAGCTTCAATTTGTATTGTGTGTTGGTTCTTCTTTCTTCATCCAAGTTATCATGCCACATATTTTGTGAAATCACATCTCTGTAAGTTACAAAGACCGCGTTATCCATTGAGCATAAGGCTGCCCTCTCCACATATAATAAGTTTATAAATGTAGACACATCCAAAGCAAAAATAATGATGCCCAAAATGTATTCCCTCATAGAGATAAATTGATGAAAATGACAGTGTCCAACATTGGAATCATGCAACAATATTTCCTGCCTATAACATCTTATTCACCATTCTCGTAGAGAGCCTCTTCTTTAACTTCGATGGATACGAAGCAATGGGCAGACTACACATGTTGTTGAAGTTCTTGTCCAGATATCTGACCCAAATACCATATAGATTCTCAGATACCATTGTAACAATATTTATTATGCAGAAAAAATTGATAACTTTGTGAATCTGATTGCATTGGGCATCAGTGGCCATCACTATTTCTACAAAATGGCGGTGATAGAAAAGCAAGGCGACCTCCATTTAAATTGAACTAGCAAAGAAAACATCTTTGAACGGTAAAATATGATTCAAACCCCAACTCGCGTGGATTTTCCTTGGATTTGCGACCTCTGTTTGAGCATCAAGATCTGCAAACAATGATTATGAAGTACGCCTCAACCAACATTCAAACGCTCACCACTTTAGAAAAGAGAGCAGAGATTTCAAATCCATCCATAGCTATATTTTTGGGATATATTAGTTTAGAAAATCCTCTGTATATCCTATATATAACAAAAAAATTGGAAACTATTCACCTAGGACTCAATTTGGCATGTTCCCCACAAAACCCATGTGGCAGATTTTTAAATTTCATCTCCAATTTGGCACAACTAACCCCGAAAATATGTCTATCAATCTGGCAGCGAAATTCTGGGAAAATATCAGTTAGAAAATATTGCGTTTCTCCCAGATGGTACATAATTTTGGGAAACTATCCGCTTGGAAACCAAATGGCCACATCCTCCACAAAAACCCGTCTCTCTCTATGGTGACGTGACATGCATATCCTTCAAACGCCAGAAAGCACAAATCTTAGACAAAGACTGTAAACAAGGAGCAATCAAAGACCAAATCTCATCAAATGAGAGCAAAGGCTTCCCAGAACCTGCCCTTGGTGAGGATGGAAGTGAAAGTGATGGAATTTGAAGAATTAACATGAACTGCAGAATACACTATTGAGAGCGTAAGAGAGTGCTGGTATAAACAACTTCACATGACCATGGAGACCATTGCATTCATAATTCCTTGGCTCTATTGAGAGTCCATTGTAGCATAAGTATGTGCAATACTGAGATTAATGAAGCTGGAAAAAGGCTTCCATTTACCTTATGATGCAATGCAATGACAAAATTGTTCATTCTTTGAAACTCAACCATATTATTTTGCTCTATAAATTTCTTGGTCAGCAAATTATTCATGGCCTTTGATCAAAGATGAAAATCTTGCAGCAAATATGAATATGAAATTGCTTTACTCTGTTGGATTCCATGTTTTTAAAAGAAGAGTTTAACTCTTTTTCTAAAATATTTGTCTTTTGTGCAGCACAGGAACATGATAATGCTAAACAAATGGCAGATATGAGTATGGCTTTGGCACTGCATGAAGTATATCTGATTTACTAACAAAGGATGTATGATATGAAGAAGATACCAATATGATGATCTGTCCCAAAAATGAGAAAAATGGCAGTCCTTTAACCAAAATGCTCCACCACTGCCATAACTCTATGAAAGCTTAGATTGCAGAAAGAAAACATATTCGCTAAAGTTGATCTAGTATGTGTCATTCTATTGTATTCCATTATTTAAGAACATAAAAACTGCTGCACACTGTTCTATCTCTAACTAGAGGTAGAGTTTTATTCAACTAATTTATCCATTACTCTTCCCTGACTTGAAATTTGGCTTGTTGTTTCAAATATATGCAAATTTCCAATGTAACCAGGTCCTCAACAAAATTAGGAATATATTTATACCCAAACATGAAAAATATACCTTGATGATTTCCTAGATATGAGGAACCAGCTGATCTGTTTGATTTGATGCCAAGAAATGTTGAAGAGAGGAATTCTTTGGGTTGATGATGGTCTGGAACCATTCTTCAATGTAGTCACTCGTCCTTATGCTTTCCTCTTCTGATTGCATGTCTCTTTCTGTGCTACTTTGTAGGTCTTCAAAAATTTGGCCTTCACATTCCTGGATGCCAAAAGGAGCTAAACATGCAAGAAAATTTCCAATCTTAGGTTCCAAAATCTACTCTCCATTGAATGTTGTCCATGGCTCTTTGGTCTCATTTGTAGTTTGGAAAGGATAATCAAAGAATACTTTTAGATCTTCTTGTTGCTCATGGAACTTTTTCTCCTCTATCCCTCTTTGAGATGCATATATGTTTTTAATGGCTGTTAGGATCTGCTCCTCCTGGGATGCAGAAATTTTTCCTTCTGCTGCAAGGACTTGATATATTTCTTGGAGTAGAATCTTCCTTTACCCATCAAATCTTGAGAATCTTTTAATTTCTCTGGTTGGATCTACTAATTCCTCTAGTATGTAGAATTCTCAAAAAAACGTGCAAACCACACAACCTGGAAGAAATGAAATCTTGTACTCTAAAAAAGAAATCTAGCAGACAAACTTCAAAGTTGAGCATGTATTTGGATCCTCACACTATTGGGACCCTGCTATCACCAGGTTGTCTGTTGGTATAAGAAATTTTCCATTCCATGCATTAAACTGAGATAAAGCACACTAAACCAAATGACTAATGCCTAATTCCTTAGCATATCCTCGGAAATGGCACCAAAAATGTCAGTCAAATTCAATTGAATGAATTTGATTCATTAAATTATCAACCAGGTAGCTCATAGGCTTGTGAGATGCCAGCAAAATATATGCAAGATCAGGCCACTAATTCTAAGCTAAGCAATCTGAATAAAACAGGGTAATCATCCCTTAACCCTTAGTTCCACAGATTTAACCATTATGGTTCCATGGTCTACAGATTTCACTCAGTTATGTCAGTCAATGATTGGATGATTAAACTTTACTGTGTCAGGCTAAATGTAAAATAGAATCACTAAATTGAAAGAATTCACACAACTGAAATAAACCACATATTTTACCATTCTTGGTTCTATGGCACAAATGAAATAAGTTCACACAACTGAAATTGAAATGACACAACTGAAAGAAAACTAATTGGGCAGCGTATGCCAAGGAGATGGGATCCTGCTTCTCCTGGCATATACTGCCAAGAAGGACTATAACAGGGAACTCTTAATTTGCAGCAACAAACTCTCTTTATTCCGACATCAAAGTGATTACAATCAACTCCTTCACTAATGAACTGAACTCATGAACTCATTGAACTAACTAACTACCGAGTTGAATGACATCCTCTCCTATTTATACATTTAGCTTCCTCTTTATAAAAGGAAAAGGAGTTACAACAACATGGGATCAAATCCTAAACAAGTGGATCTACAACCAACAAATCCTAGATCCTAAATATGTGGATCTTCTCCACCAAATCTTGGATTTGATTTAATATAGTTTGAACAAGATCATACAACATATTTCATAAGATCCATGTGCCCAAATTCGTTGGTATGAACCTTAACTTAGTCAAACCACTTAGCTACATAAATTCAAGCTAGAATGACTAGTTTGATAATTATCAAGCATACACCCCTTGTTTGATAATTATCAATGATTGGATGATTAAACTTTACTGTGTCAGGCTAACTGTAAAATAGAATGACTAAATTGAAAGAATTCACACAACTGAAATAAACCACATATTTTACCATTCTTGGTTTTGTTGGAACATATGTATATTTCTAAACTTTTGGACTATAAATAAATTTCATTCCTGGTTAAATAAGAATAAGGTGCATGTGATATAGGCCGTTGATGAAGTTTTCCATCTAATTGAATGACCCTAAATCTCTTCGGATTTGTGGAGCTGCCAAATGGTTAAAGAGTTAAGTCGCGAGAGGCCGCTTCGGAGCTTCAGGCTTCGGGTGTTTAAACAAGTCGTAACTTTAAAAAACCTGAAACCTGAGTTTATCCGTTATCGCTTTTTCACCAACCTTTGAAAGACACAAGTCATGGTACACATGTATGTTTTGAATCTTCCCTGAGTCAACACATGGCACCCTTCCCCGAGATTTTCATCTAAGGATTCACACAATTCTAATTAACACTCGTCACCCCTTGGCTTCGACACATCATCGATAATGACGTCATCATGGACACGTCACTATGGAGGATGACCTTTCAGAAATATAATAACGAGCTAAATTGAAAATCCACAAAGCAACAAAATCATGAAATATTAAATCCTGATCAGTTAAGTTAATCTCGGTTAAAGGACAGTTAATAACTTCGCACTTCGGAAATTCGGACGTTTATCATCCATCACATCTTGAAGTCTCCGAAGTCCGAACTTATAAAACACTTCAAACTTAAACGGGGTTAATTAAAGCTAAAAAATGATTATCCAATAACTAATTATTTTGCGGTTTCGGGGATTCTATCTCAAGCTACTGTTAAAAATCCTGAATTCCGAATAGCCGAAAACAATTAAAGTTAAAAACAATTAATTAATGTTTTAAACGAGATTATCTTGAAATTAATCTTTCGTCAATTCGCGATTCGAAGATTTTCTAACATGTTTCATCCAAATTTCCCGATATACGATAATGATTCTACGGTAACAAACCGCCGATATTAATGGCATTAATCACAAATCTACGGTAATGATTCTAATGTGGATTGCAGATCACCAGCTAGATCTTCTCATTAAGGTAAAGATATTAATCGCCAGTAAAGGTATTCTCAAATCAATACGCCTTAGGTGAATAAGGACGCTTGATTTTGAATTCCCTTTTCATTCTCGCAGAATATAAAGTTTTAGCTAACTGAGAAGTGTTGGAGTTACTTCACACACACCTAGGATTTATTTTTCCTAAGGTTATTCCTTGTTTATTAGTCATAATTAGTCATTATCCAGTCTCCTATATTTTAAGGGAGAATATTCCACCTGGAGAATATTCTCTTTCAGTTGACACTTCAGTTTGACTAGTTGAGTTGAGTTTAGTTTAGATGTTGCATTGGTTTTGTCACCATGCAACATTGGGATCACCACCAACTCACTACTCTTTGTTCAGTCAGTTAAATGAAGACTAGTTGACTAGTTAACTCAGCTAGGTGGCAATTCACTCTCGTAACTGCCTGAGAGACTAGACTAGGTGGCAGTTTACTCTTGTAACTACTGGTGTGTGTCCAGATCAATCTAGACCACCACTATGGCTCATTAGTTACTCATGTATCCTATATCTATTGTAAATTATTCACTCTTTGAGTGTGGAATACGATTAATGAGAATTCTTCCATTCTTTCTATCTTGCTTCTTCTTTCTCAATTTCTCTCTGCAAATGTGTGTAGTATTTTCTAGATAGATCTATTATGTGTAGGTTCAACACATTTACATGGTATCAGAGCCAACGAACTGTTAAGAAAAATCTACACCAAATCATTTTTTGCAGGTACAAAAGATTGAAGACGACAAAAGATGGATTATTCGCCAGAAATACTTCTCACGCCTCATAACTATTTGGAATGGAAGCCAAAAACATTTCTTCTACTAAGATGCAAAGGCTTATACCAAATAATCATGGCAATGGAAGTAGAGACAAATTCTATCGATGAGAAAAAAGATTTTCTCAATAGAAAAGATATGGCCATAGGAAGTATCGACATGTCTGTTTCTCCCGAACTTTTCCATCAAGTATATGAAGAATCACAAGGATTAACTCCAAATGAATTATGGACCAGATTGGAGGTTCTATTTGGGAACAAAGAATATTGTGAATATTTCATGCAGAAGGTCGAACAGATAGAGCTAGAAGAGAAGCCATCAGAAGATCAAGCCTCTTATTATGAAGAGTCTTCTACAAACGTTTTCTCAGAAATTAGTATTCCAATAATTGAAGATGATGTCTACTCCATTTCAGATTTATTTTCTGAAATTCATGTGGAAGATATATGGCATGCATCTCAGGAGTCACATGCAGACACTTTTGCATGCACTATGCATGCATCTCAGGAGTCAAAAAGGGAGCCGCACACATCAGACGTCATTCTGATACTTTTTGAGAAAAAATTTCAGAAAAAAATTGGATATTTGAATTCCTCTCGGGAAAATATTCAATTAAAAAAAAAAAACATCCGAAACAGAGTCCGGAAAGTGAAGTTATGATCGTTTTAAAATCAACACAATTTCAGCATTTTTCTGGAAACGGCTGCACGGTTTTCAAAATTTCATCCAAAATTTATTTCGAGATTATTCATTACAAGAAGATAAAGTGTATATGTGTGGAAATATACTTCATTAGATCCTTACAGACATCTACATTTTCAACAAAATCTTCAAAGAGCACAAACTTGCACAGTTGCGAGGTCTTCTTGGAGTGAAGGACATGGTTTCTTAGCAACTACATTTTGTTCCTTATCATTTTTTATTTTATGCATTGTAATTTGAGGGGGGGGTTTGTTCCCATGAGATTTTCCCTCTTTACTCGTTTAGGTCAATGTATCTTTTGTATTTGGGTACCTAACATGGCCTCATAGCCGGGACCCATTCTTTATTTTCACCATAGTGATGTTCAAGGGGGGTGTTGGAGTTACTTCACACACACCTAGGATTTATTTTTCCTAAGGTTATTCCTTGTTTATTAGTCATAATTAGTCATTATCCAGTCTCCTATATTTTAGGGGAGAATATTCTACCTGGAGAATATTCTCTTTCAGTTGACACTTTAGTTTGACTAGTTGAGTTGAGTTTAGATGTTGCATTGGTTTTTTCACCATGCAACATTGGGATCATCACCAACTCACTACTCTTTGTTCAATTAGTTAAATGAAGACTAGTTGACTAGTTAACTCAGCTAGGTGGCAGTTCACGCCCGTAACTGCCTGAGAGACTAGACTAGGTGGAAGTTTACTCTTGTAACCGCTGGTGTGTGTCCATATCAATCTAGACCACCACTATGGCTCATTAGTTACTCATGTATCCTATATATATTGTAAATTATTCACACTTTGAGTGTGGAATACGGTTAATGAGAATTCTTCCATTCTTTCTATCTTGCTTCTTCTTTCTCAATTTCTCTCTGCAAATGTGTGTAGTATTTTCTAGCTAGATCTATTCTGTGCAGGTTCAACACATTTACAAGAAGCTCACACACTCTCCTGTAACAGGTGACCTAGTTATGGTTTCACCAATATCATGGCACCACGAAAGATGGCCAAAGCAGCTGGTGAAAGCGTAAACCTGAATACATATGTCCTGTCAAACACATCACCGAGAGACATAGATACCATGAAATCCTGGACACAGGTGTTCAAGATTCTACAATATGAGCTCATAAATTACCCAGAGGATTCAAGCGAATAAGTAAACGAAACTCATGCAACCAAACTCAGGGACATAGCTCAGTCAGATCTACACAAAATAGCCGCGTGACCGAGGCTCATGCCGTAAAATGACATGATAGGTTGGGCCCTAGAGAACGTTGACATTGCAACCATGAGCATTCACAATTCACAGAAAGTTGTGGTTGGTTATTTTCAACCGGAGCATATACAAGTAATGTATAAATTATCCCCCTATTTTTAAATATAGTTACAATGCTACATGTATAATGGAGTTTGACAAACAAGAGTGCATGAAAAATGCAAAAACTACCCTGATTTAGTCAAGGACTAGTGGGGGCACCCTGAGAAATTTTGAGTAGACACTCATGGCATATGTGCCATGGAATCATTAGATGCCCATATGATTTATGTGGCTATGACATTATGTATACTTTTCTGGAATAAGAGCTCTGCTCACTTCCTATTGCCATGGGTATCAATCATGCATGAAGTGGCAAAGGGCTCCTCTTTCAACTGGGACAAGATGTTATCATACAACCTGGCTAAGGAAATCACAGAGTACCAGTCGATGAAGTCCAAAGGGAAACCTTCCCCTTTCTATATTTTAGCATACATCATGGATACCATTTGTTTTATGACTCCTTTCCCTCTGATAAGTTGGAGCTGGACACTCTCACATACCCACTATGGAAAAAATAAAATTTTCTCTCTTCCTCAAGGGATAGAATCCCTAAATTCCTATGGGGGCCTAGCGCAGGCTAGCTCTTCCCTTATCCACCTCCATGTTATCATTGGTTATGACCACAGGCCAAGCCAAGAGGCGCCTTTCACATTTTGTGACTCAGCGATGCAAGAGAGTCAAGTCTTTTGACTCTTCAAACCCCAAAACCCGAAATCTTACCTTCGATGAGATCGACAACTGCAAATCTCCCCCTGATCCGATGGTCCTGGCCATATCAGGATTTTGGTAACCGAGAGTTTGAAATGCAGTGACCCAAAATACTGGTCACTCCATTCCCCGAACTCCGATACGCGAGTTCTTGTACGAGATCCAACGATCCTCGATGATTTGGATCCAACGATCCAGATCTTTTTGAAGTTTCATGAACCCGGAGTTCACGATGCAGCGACTCCAAATCTCTTGTCACTCCAATCCTCGAATTTCGATATGGGAATTCGTGTATGAGATCAACGACCCTCATTGATCTGGATCTAACGGTCACTGTCCCTCCTAAACTTAAGGGTGTTGAAAGACACGCAGTCTTAATCACGCATTAGGGTTTCGTATACCAAGATTTCGTGACTTGCGAAGATGAGGGTTCTTGCCCTTTGGTTTCCTAGATGCTGAAACACTGAAACTTATTCACACTAAACCGACTCATTCACAGAGTGCATTAGGGTTTCGTATACTAGGGTTTCGTGACTTGCAAAGACGAGGGGTCTTGCCTTATGGTTTCCCGGATGCCGAAACGTCGAAAGTTATTCACACTAAAATGACTCATCCACAGAGCGCATCGGGGTTTCGTATATCGGGATTTCGTGACTTGCGAAGATGAGGGGTCTTGCCCTCTAGTTTCCTAAATGCCAAAACACCAAAATTTATTCACACTAAACCGACTCATCCACAGAGCGCATCTGGGTTTCGTATACCGGGATTTCACGACTTGCGAAGACAAGGGGTCTTGCCCTCTGGTTTCCTGGATGTCGAAATGCCGAAATTTATTCACACTAAACCGATGGTCTAGATCACTCATGGATCAACGACCACGATCACGTCATGATTTTGTGAATCGTGAGTTCGTACGGTCTTACCCTTTGACCACTCCTATCATGAGCTATGATGATTTCATCTTCCTTTCCAAGGTTTTTTTTTTTCTGCATGGGAAACTACCCACTGTGTGCATGATCCCAATATTTTACAAGAATTATTAAGGTCTCCTCTTCCTTGCGGTCACTCACCCTCCAGGCCCAGGCTCAGGCATCCCCTTCACTGCTGTACAGTCCCTCGGGTGATCCATCTTTCCCTGCCAAGGTTTTCTCGCACAGGAAAATTTTAGAGACTCTATCGAGTCTTACAATCGAGGTGTCCCTCAGACTTTCTCTGCCGAGGCATACCTCCGACTTGTGTTACCTCAATACAATAATTTTTAGGCAATCATGGCTTATCACGGGGTTTTCATGGCTTAGTAGTAGCCATGTTCATTATATTCAGATTTGACATCCCTCATCTATCCTTTCTGGACATGTCTTTTCTTCTCACCTGTATCATAGGTATACAAAATTCATGAGACATCATTATAAATTCTAACTTTTAGAATTTTATTGCAAATCTGTCACCCACAGATTTTCCAATCTCTTGGTTTATTTTCAGATATGTTCCGTATGGAACTAGATTCACAATTCTGGGACTTTCCTTCCCATAACATTTTAGTTCAGCAGGAAATCGGTCTTCCTTATGGGCTTACAACATTTCCATATCCAAGACTCTTTCTTCCTGTAATCATTCCCCAGCTAATCAAATTGTTAGTTCGCATGCACATACATTTTTATCACACCTTTTAAACTTCATCACAACAATTTCATAATTGTGCATACTAACAATCAAATTCACTTTCTCAAAAGGAAATACCATTCCTTGCATTTTAGCTCAGTAGGAAATCAGTCTTTCCTATGGGCTTACCTCACTGCCATATCCATGACCCTTTGCTTCCTGCAATTCATTCTTTCCATAGCCAAACAAATTGTTAGTCTCATCTCAACATACCAAACTTTTCAAAACGTAATTCAACATTTCAAAGGTTTTTAACAAATGTGCCAATATCCATGGCCACATTCATACCCAAATGCACTCTTGCATTGATTTCAAGTTTGTCACACTTTATGACAGGTTATTGGCCATGGGGTGTTGGAATTTAACCAACCTTTTCCTCATATGGTTTATTTGTTTCCTTTCATTCTTACAATAGGACCATGCTTCCTGCTATAGGCCAATCACGACCCCAAATTGGTATACCAGAACTCAAAGTTTCACATGAATGCCTGTACGCATTCCTTGATTGTCAATGCATTCATGACATATCAATTCATGAATTCTTCCAAGGGTTACAAACAATGTTTACTACCAGAGGTTCATACCTCCATCATTCTGGTTCTTTGTCCTGAGTCATACCTTACTTGGGTATCCAAGGCATACAACTGCCTTTCAAGTTTATGCATAACACTAAGACAATAAAATATTTCAGAAGGGGTTCTTACCAAATCCCTTCATACCTTGTGTGACATAGGCACAAATATCTTTATACCAGTTCTTGGCTACTAGCACTCTCTTTCTTATCTCTACCTCATCAATAGTGCTTTAGCATGATTTTCACAGTCCTATCAACAATATTTCGACCGTAGCCTCCCCATGGTCACCCTCTGCTTGAGGTTGTTCATTATTGGCAACTGTCTTTCTCAACAGTTCCAATCTTATTTCTTTCTACTCATGACATACACCATAGGCACATTAGTCATCATGTAAATTAAAATGAAAGTACCATAGCATTTAAATTAATAAAATATTTTCAGACATGTCCCAGCATATCCAAATGTACTTCATCACACTATCCTTAATGTTTTCATGAGTGCAACACAACAGTTCTCAATCGTTTTCACAGTATTACAACCATAATCACTATGGTGTCAAAACATTTATGTTCAACAATGTACTAGCTTTCTCATCCCATAGAAAACATAATGCACAGCAAGGAAATAATTGAGGGCTCTCCCCTTCTTCAAATTATTTCTACATCACCTGGGACTTTTCAGCCCAACCGAGCTATCTCTAAGGCCTCACTGTCTCTTCTCTACTTTTGCAATTCTACTCCCTGTTGGGATCTTCCTGCTCTTTTCCTTGAGCCGCCTTGGTTAGGCCTCACCCTAACCCTTTTTGGGATATCACAACATGCTTTAATAGAAACTCTTTTCTCATAATGAATCATGAACATGTGCATCCTACACACTTCCATTCGATTATCAGAATGGTCAATATCCAGTTGTTAGTCCTCTATTAATTACATGATTCTTTCAAAATGTAATCCAAGATTCTTATATATGGACAGGCCTTGCAGCCCATTGTCCAACCTTCAACAATTATTAGGGTTGTGACTCTGTTCTTTTGACAAAGTCCTTACACAGTTCCTCCACCGGGAACTCCTTCGGTATGCAACTTCCTTGTTGCATATCCATCACTATCTGTGATGGCCTCAAGCTCAAATTAGCTTTAGCTTGTTAATAAGCATTCTTTAAGGGACATAGACATACCTTTCTGGTATGTATTCCAGATTATGCATCCGCACATGTTCTAGGTTTTTGCTAACTTACATCCATGATGTACTTAGCTATACTCATAATCGTAAGCATGTGTGCAGTTGCCATTGGTATATTTTATAGCCCACGTGCATCTTTACTGTGAAGATCAGTCAAGTCAGATTCATTCACAATCCTTCTCATGTGATGCTCAAAGGCGTAATCATTTGTCGCTTATTATGACAAGAGAGAATCTTTGCTCATTTACCCTTTCATCTAATTATATTGCTACTTCCTGAGGAAATTGAATACATTCCCCTCAGGCTATTATTTGGAACATAACTTTCATGACTCCCCA
Organism: Picea engelmannii; assembly: GCA_009831015.1. Classification (NCBI taxonomy): domain Eukaryota; kingdom Viridiplantae; phylum Streptophyta; class Pinopsida; order Pinales; family Pinaceae; genus Picea; species Picea engelmannii. The sequence goes on along the minus strand of ML785132.1, from coordinate 743,784 downwards.
GAATGTTGTCAGCTATGCCTCCATAGTATTCATTTAATCTGGACAAGAGCAATACTTGCTTCACGCTTCACTCATCAGGGAAATCATATTGGGCCTCTAGTATACTTATACTCTTACATCATACATGTGCATTACTTTCACATTTAATATCATTTATACCTTACTAGTATTAATATCAGGTCTTCAACTATTCACATTCAACATTTATTATCATTGTTAATTAGCATATCCCTACTTCGATAAGAGTAGTTACCATTTTAACAAAAGGGTTAAAGAAATTCCTCTGTTGAAATTCAACAAGAATTCCCAAAATCACAGGTTCAATTCTACAGTCCTTCTCCTTAAAGAGTAATGCAGATAATGATATCTCTTTTTGTGACTTGTGCATGAGCCCAAGTAGGCCAAGTTGTGTAACCTTGCTCTGATACCAATTTTTCACATACCCACTATGGAAAAAATAAAATTTTCGCTCTTCCTCAAGGGATAGAATCCTTGAATTCCTACGAGGGCCTAGTGCAGGTTAGCTCTTCCCTTATCCACCTCCATGTGATCATTGGTTATGATCACAGGCCAAGCCAAGAGGCACCTTTCGCATTTCACGACTCAGTGATGCAAGAGAGTCAAGTCTTTTGACTCTTCAAACCCCGAAACCCGAAATCTTACCTTTGATGAGATCGACGACTGCGAATCTCCCCCTAATCTAACGGTCCTGGCCGTATTGAGATTTTGATAACCGGGAGTTTGAAATGAAGCAACCCAAACCACTGGTCACTCCATTCCCCGAACTACGATACGTGAGTTCTTGTACGATATTCAATGATCCTCGATGATTTGGATCCAACAATCCAGATCTTTTCGGAGTTTCGTGAATCGGGAGTTCACAATGCAGCAAATCCAAATCTCTTGTCACTCCAATCCCCAAATTTCGATATGGGAATTTGTGTATGAGATCAACGACCCTCGTTGATCTAGATATGACGGTCACTATCCCTCCTGAGCATAAGGGTGTTGAAATACACTCAGTCTTAATTGCACGTCGGGGTTTCGTATACCAAGATTTCACGACTTGCAAAGATGAGGGGTCTTTCCCTCTAGTTTCCCGGATGCCAAAACGTCGAAACTTATTCACACTAAACTGGTTCATCCACAGAGAACATCAAGGTTTCATATATCAGGATTTCGCGACTTGTGAAGATGAGGGGTCTTGCCCTCTGGTTTCCCGTATTTCAAAATGCCGAAAGTTATTCACACTAAACCAACTCATCCACAGAGCACATCGGGGTTTCATATACTGGGATTTCACGACTTGCAAAGACGAGGGGTCTTTCCCTCTTGTTTCCTATATGCCAAAACATCGAAAGTTATTCACACTAAACCAACTCATCCACATAGCGCATCAGGGTTTCGTATACTGGGATTTTGCGAGTTGTGAAGACGAGGGGTCTTGCCCTCTGGTTTCCCGGATGCTGAAACGCCGAAAATTATTCACACTAAACCGATGGTCTAGATTACTCATGGATCAACGACCATGATCACGTCACGATTTCGTGAATCGTGAGTTCGTGCGGTCTTACCCTTTGACCACTCCAAGTTGCGAGTCAGGGAAATGCTACCCAACTTCCATGCATCCTGTGTCATTGGACGGTTCCGAATACTTTGGAACTTTCAGGACTTTGACGAGTCCTCTCTCCCTTGCATGCACTAGGTTAAACCTCATGTGCCTTTTCTGGATCTGAAGGCTATCGATCCCTTTCACTTGATCTGACGGTTCAGATCTATTCTTCTGCACACTCTTCTCTGACTGTCTGAATGTAGGCTCCAATGGTCCATATTTTCCCCCGCGAATTGACAATTCACCTTTCAGGACTATGGGGAAATCCTCACCTCTATTTCCATGAATTTAACCAACGGTTTAGATCTGATTTTGATCACGATGTTAAGTCTTAATATTGGCCCATTACCCCTTAATTGGGGCATATTAGATTAGTAATGCTATTTTATTTATGTCAGCTTTAGGCCATTAGTTGTAATTTAGATTAGTAATGTTATTTTATTTATGTCGGCTTTAGGCCATTAGTTGTAATTATACCTCCTAGTCTCCTATATATATACCAAGGAGACATTTTCATTTTGAATCATCTTGTACTTGAACATTTAAGTGGGGTAAAAGTAGATTGCCCCCTCGAAGAGGCTTATTATCTGAAATTATCTCTTTTTCAAGGCGTTGAGTACTGTTCCTGAGGTTTTACTATGCTATAATGATGTTTGGTTCTTAACATATGGTATTAGAGCTCAAGGTATTGGGGTTTCGCTGCTACATCTGAGATACCTTGGTATTTTTGCTATAACTTTTTTTCTACAATGTTTCAAATGGAACGGTTTGGTGGATATTTAGTAGACGGATCAAGGTACGTTGGGTTAAAAATTCAGCTCCTGAGGCCTTATAATTTTGGAGATACACCCTGTACAAGATAGGGTCCTGGAATCGTCCTGAACTGAGTCATTGCGGAAATTTCGCTATAAAAACGTTTATGTAATGTTTCAGACCATAAGCTCTGGATGATATTTAAATAAATTAGTAAGGTATCTGTGGTAAAAATTTCAGCTTCTTGGTTATCTTAAAATTGTAGATACACCCTGTGTAAGATAGGGTATCTAACTAGTCCTATTGACTAGTCTCAAGAAGGTGTTCCAAGTAAAACAATCATAACTTCTTCCTAGAGTATCCAAATTGAGTGGGACTAGTTGCATTGGATCGTGGACAGTCTGTAGTATTTTAGGTGCGAGTTTTAGAATTGTATACCAATTATTTTGTGCGGGGCACGCTATACAAGTGAGATCTTATGGAAAGGCTAAAAATTCACAAGTTGTGGGGAAGTTACCGTAAATTCCACTTGGCACCTCCAATTTTGATCAGACCTGCGGCATTGCAGAGAAGAAATATCAGAGAACTACATAATATAAAGTTTCATTTCCAGAAGGGCTGAAACGTGGTAGATACAGTAGAAGAAATATTGTCTATCAGAACCAACTCAAAATCAAGGTTCAAAAGTGATACTTGGCCAACATGCCACCCAAAAAGGGAACTTCTACACCAACTAAGCCTCCAGAAAATCCTACTTGGACTCTTGATGAAGGTGAAGAAATGTGTAGGGACATAAATGATTTACAAAA
>ML785132.1:717088-732213 GCA_009831015.1 Picea engelmannii | reverse complement strand
ATAAAGTTATCTTTTAATTTGCATCTCACAAATTAATTTGACTAAGACCCACATTCGGCAATTTCTCCCCCTTAGGCGCCTAGGGAAGAGAAACACTTTCCTTGGTACTTTATTTTAATTTAAAATTTAACACAAACTTGCTCTACCGAGGCATACCTCCGGCTTGTGTTACCTCAACATAATAATTTTCAGGCGATCATGGCTTATCACGGGGTTTTCATGGCTCAATAGTAGCCATATTCATCATATTCAGCTTTGACATCCCTCATTTGTCCTTTCTGGACATGTCTTTTCTTCTCACCTGTATCACAGGTATATAAAATTCACGAGACATCATTATAAATTCTAACTTTCAAAATTTTATTGCAAATCTGTCACCCACGGATTTTCCAATCTCTTGGTTTATTTTCAGATATGTTCCGTACAGAACCAGATTCACAATTATGGGACTTTCCTTCCCATAACATTTTATCTCAGCAAGAAATCGGTCTTCCTTATGGGCTTACAACATTTCCATATCCAAGACTCTTTCTTCCTACAATCATTCCTCAGCTAATCAAATTGTTAGTTCTCATGCACATACATTTTTATCTCACCTTTTCAACTTCATCACAACAATTTCATAATTGTGCATACTAACAATCAAATTCACTTTCTCAAAAGGAAATACCATTCCTTGCATTTTAGCTCAACAAGAAATCAATCTTTCCTATGGGCTTACCTCACTGCCATATCCATGACCCTTTGCTTCCTGCAATTCACTCTTTCCACAACCAAACAAACTGTTAGTCTCATCATAACATACCAAACTTTTCAAAACACAATTCAACATTTCAAAGGGTTTTAACAAATGTGCCAATATCCATGGCCACATTCATACCCAAATGCACTCTTGCATTGATTTCAAGTTTGTCACACTTTATGATAGGTTATTGGCCATGGGGTGTTGGAATTTAACCAACCTTTTCCTCATATGGTTTATTCGGTTTCTTTCATTCTTACAACAGGACCATGCTTCCTGCTATAGGCTGATCATGACCCCAAATCAGTATACCAGAACTCAAAGTTTCACATGAATGCCTTTACACATTCCTTGATTGTCAATGCATTCATGACATATCAATTCATGAATTCTTCCAAGGGTTACAAACAGTGTTTATTACCAGAGGTTCATACCTCCATCATTCTGGTTCTTCATCCTGAGTCATACCTTACTTGGGTATCCAAGGCATACAACTGCCTTTAAAGTTTATGCATAACACTAAGACAATAAAATATTTCAAAAGGGGTTCTTACCAAATCCCTTCATACCTTGTGCCACATAGGCAAAAATATCTTTATACCAGTTCTTGGCTGCTAGCACTCTCTTTCTGATCTCTACCTCGTCAACAGTGCTTTAGCGGGATTTTCATAGTCCTGTCAACAATATTTCGACCATAGCCTCCCCATGGTCACCCTCTGCTTGAGGTTGTTCATTATTGGCAACTGTCTTTCTCAACAGTTCCAATCTTATTTCTTTCTACACATGACATACACCATAGGCACATTAGTCGTCATGTAAATTAAAAGGAATGTACCATAGCATTTAAATCAATAAAATATTTTCAAACATGTCCCAGCATATTTGTATGTATGTCATCACACTATCCTTAATGTTTTCATGAGTGCAACACAACAGTTCTCAATCGTTTTCACAGTATTACAACCATCAAAACTATGGTGTCAAAACATTTCCATTCATCAATGTACTAGATTTCTCATCCCATAGAAAACATAATGCATAGCAAGGAAAGAATTGAGGGCTCTCCCCTTCTTCAAATTCTTTCTACATCGCCTGGGACTTTTCAACCCAGCCGAGTTATCTCTAAGGCCTCACTGTCTCTTCTCTACTTTTGCAATTCTACTCCCTGTCGAGATCTTCCTGCTCTTTTCCTTGAGCCGCCTTGGTTAGGCCTCACCCTAACCCTTTTTGGGATATCACAACATGCTTTAATAGAAACTCTTTGCTCATAATGAATCATGAACATGTGCATCCTACACACTTCCATTCGGTTATCAGAATGGTCAATATTCATTTATTAGTCTTCTATTGATTACATGATTCTTTCAAAATGTAATCTAGGATTCTTATATATGGACAGGCCTTGCAACCCATTGTCCAACCTTCAACAATTATTAGGGTTGTGACTCTGTTCTTCTGACAAAGTCCTTACACAACTCCTCCACCGGGAACTCCTTCGGTATGCAACTTCCTTGTTGCATATCCATCACTATCTAGGATGGCCTCAAGCTCGAATTAGCTTTAGCTTGTTAATAAGCATTCTTGAAGGGACATAGACATACCTTTCTGGTATGTATTCCAGATTATGCATCTGCACATGTTCTAGGTTTTTGCTAACTTACATCCAGGATGTACTTAGCTATACTCATAATCGTAAGCCTGTGTGCAGTTGCCATAGGTATATTTTATAGCCCACATGCATCTTTACTGTTAAGATCAGTCAATTCAGATTCATTCACAATCCTTCTCATGTGATGCTCAAAGGCATAATCATTTGTATCTTATTATGACAAGAGAGAATCTGTGCTCATTTACCCTTTCATCTAATTATATTGGTACTTCCTGAGGAAATGGAATACATTCCCCTCAGCCTATTATTTGGAACAAAACTTTCATGACTCCCTAGAATGGAGTCAGCTATGCCTCCATAGTATTCATTTAATCTGGACAAGAGAAATACTTGCTTCACGTTTCACTCATCAGGGCAATCATATTGGGCCTCTAGTATACTTATACTCTTACATCATACATGTGCATTACTTGCACGCTTAATATCATTCATACCTTATTAGTATTAATATCAGGCTTCCTATTATGAAGCTTCACAATGTATTAAACTCATGCACTCAAGTACAATTGAACATAGCTAAGTATTCATCATACTTGTTCACGCCTTCTCCTCACGTGACCACCGGTGGTGACCACGATCCAAACTAAAAGGCACTTCACATTGCATGATTTCGGGATTCTTGTTGCAAGGAACTCTGGTTCCTCGATCCCTAAAATATGAAAAACCAAAATACCGAGGCTAAGGTTTTCTTGGCTCTTTTATTCACATGACCACTCGCTCAAAACCTGGGGTCAACTCCTAGACATGCGTCAAGATCCCATGTTATGGCGAATCTGCGGACAATGCTCCACCGTTTCCCAAACTTCTGATCCATGAGGGTTCAAAAACCTGGATCCCACGGTCCAGATCTCTCTGCCAATCAACAGTCCTGATCAAATCCCAACTTTCTACCTTTTGGGATCCTGGTGGAGTCTTCACCTCCTAACTCCCAATTTCGAATCCCCAAAATGTGTATGCGTCAGATCAACGATCCACCGCCTATCTCGATCCAACGGCTCAGGTTGGATGTCAAGATTTCATGACATGCAAGTTCTCAAAACTCTTCCCGTTGACTTCTAAACCTCCGAATCCTGAAGATCTGATTACACCAGATCTACGATTTTGGTCATCCACTAACCAATGTCCCTGATTGAATTGATGATTTACCTTGCACGACTTTGGGAAAGTCTTCATTTCTATTTTCCCAATAGCTGAAACCTCGAAGCTCTAGATCATTCTCTCGTTGATTCCAATCTAACAGATACTATTCCTCCTGAGTTTGTGAGTGATGAGAGGTTATCATCCTTATCTTCTCCGCTGATCTACTAGATCTAACAGTTCACGGAATTTCAATATTCCTCCCTCCGAGAATTCCACTGTCCATTCAGATTTTCAATGACTTTTGGCCACAAACTTGGCATCAACTCTTCTGGAATCATCCTCTGTGTTCAACCTCTGGAGCTTTCAAACTTTAACACAAGATTGTTTCTATATGCACTCCTTGATCTCTATATGCACACTCGACATACGAAATTTCCCCACTATCTTCAATGATTCACATTCAAGATTTATTATCATTGTTAATTAGCATATCCCTACTCCGATAAGAGTAGTTACCATTTTAACAAAGGGGTTAAAGAAATTCCTCTGCTGAAATTCAACAAGAATTCCCAAAATCATAGGTTCAATTATGCAGTCCTTCTCCTTAAAGAGTAATGAAGATAACGATATCTCTTTTTGCGACTCGTGCATGAGCCTAAGAAAACCAAGTGTTGTAACCATGCTCTGATACCAATTTGTCACATACCCACTACGGAAAAAATAAAATTTTTGCTCTTCCTCGACGGATAGAATCCCTGAATTCCTACGGGGGCCTAGCGCAGGCTAGCTCTTCCCTTATCCACCTCCATGTGATCGTTGGTTATGACCATAGGCCAAGCCAAGAGGTGCCTTTTTAATTTCATGACTCAGCGATGCAAGAGATTCAAGTCTTTCGACTCTTCAAACCCCGAAACCTGAAATCTTACCTTCGATGAGATCGACAGCTGCGAATATCCCCCTGATCCAATGGTCCTGACCGTATCGAGATTTTGGTAACCGGGAGTTCAAAATGCAGAGACCCAAACCACTGGTCACTCCATTCCCCGAACTCCTATATGCGAGTTCTTGTATGAGATCCAATGATCCTCAATGATTTGGATCCAACGGTCCAGATCTTTTCGAAGTTTCGTGAACCGAGAGTTCACGATGCAATGACTCCAAATATCTTGTCTCTCCAATCCTCGAATTATGATATGGGAATTTGTGTATGACATCAATGACCCTTGTTAATATGGATATGATGGTCACTATCCCTCCTGAGCTTAAGGGTGGTTAAAGACACTCAGTCTTAATCAAGCATCAGGGTTTTGTATACCGAAATTTCATGACTTGCAAAGATGAGGGGTCTTGCCCTCTGGTTTCCTGGATGCCAAAACATCGAAACTTATTCACATTAAACTGGCTCATCCATAGAGCACATTGGGGTTTCGTATATCGGGATTTTGCAACTTGCAAAGATGAGGGGTCTTGCCCTCTGGTTTCCCATATTCCGAAATGCCAAAAGTTATTCACACTAAACCGACTCATCCACAGAGCGCATTGGGGTTTCGTATACCAGGATTTCACGACTTGCGAAGACGAGGGGTCTTGACCTATGGTTTCCCAGATGCTGAAATGCCAAAAGTTATTCACACTAAACCAAATCATCCACAGAGTGCATCGGGGTTTCGTATACCAAGATTTCAGGACTTGCGAAGACGAGGGGTCTTGCCCTCTGGTTTCCCAGATGCCGAAACACCGAAAGTTATTCACACTAAACTAATGGTCCAGATCACTCATGGATCAATGACCACGATCATGTCATGATTTCGCAAATCGTGAGTTCGTGTGGTCGTACCCTTTGACCAATCCAAGTTGTGAGTCAGTAAAATTCTACCCAACTGCCACGTGTCCTGTGCCGATGGACGGTTCCAAATACTTCGGGACTTTTAGGATTTTGATGAGTCCTCTCTCCCCTGCATGCACCAGGTTAAACCTCGTGTACCTTTTCTATCTCCAATAGCTATTGGTCCCGTGTGCTCTATCTGACGATTCATATCTATTCTCCTGCACACTCTTCTCTGGCTGTCTCAGTGTAGGCTCCAATGGTCCAGCTTTTCCCCTACGAATTGGTGATTCGCCTTTCAGGACTTTGGGGAAATCCTCACCTCTATTTCCCTGAATTGAACCAATGGTTCAGATCTGATTTTGATCATAATCTCTATCAATCCTGAGCTTTCATACGCTCTGAAACCTCCAAAGGGTTTCTCGACCTCGACACTCCATGCAGGGTTCTTGCACACAACGATGCGATCCTTCCTAATCTTGTCTAGGACTTGAGGAGTTCTGGCTTCGGTTTGCCTCATAGAGAGATTGTGCTAATCTGCACTACCTCTCCTGAGCTTAACAATACTTCATCCTCCAAGGGACTCTAAACAATTAGGAGGGTTGGCATGCGTGCATGAAACTGTGTCCAGGGTCGACGAACACACAGTTTGTGAATCTGGCTTATGCCTCCACAAGACACAAGAATTTACGAGTATAAAATAATCTCCTAACCATATAATTTCTTACTGTCCTAGTTATACAATCAAGCAGAAATAGGGGAGATACAGTATATCCATTAAGAAATATGCACAATTCCTGAAACATACATAGTATAACCAATTCATACACAGTTATGGCTAAATTACATAGGGTAGGAAATCGCTTATCTATTACAGGTTGCCACCAACCAACTGACTGTGGGTATTCGTCCTTCCACCCAACCATAGGCACAAAGGAATTCATTCTTAGCACTCTAGCCATCCCCGTGCCAAGCCATGATATCACCAGGGAATTATCACACTTCTTGAGGGTTCTTCCTTCGTTTCTGCTTCTGTTTGGGTCCTGTTCTCTGTAACTCAGAGCTTTCTCTCTTGGTTATGGTGTCGGCAAGGTTTCTCAGATGCTCCTCGGCATCAAGCTTGCGGCCTTTAGTTCGTGACTTGCTAGAGAGCTCCACGCATCTCCCTTGCAAGCTTATGCTCTTTTTGTCTTGTCTCTCCTCTCCCATGTGTATCCCTCTTACCTTGGAAGGTTTGCTGACCTATCCTGTTCCTTATGTTAGAAGGAAGCTCAAGTCTGTAGGTCCTTGCGGTACTTCGGGCTGACAACCCATGTTTCCATTCATGGGGGTGGTTGATAATTCAACCACCGGTCCTTTCTTCATTAACTAATTTCTCTCCTTGGGATCCGAAGGAGGTTGTCATCCTCATCAAGGGAAATTTGGCGTTATTTGTCATAATGAACCCTCTCTTATAGTTTTCACATTCTTCTCTAGTGATATCATGGCTAGTACTTTCAAGGCTTCACCCCCACAGTCAGTCATTGGCAACTCACACAATAATACATTTACATTTTCCTTAAGCATTAGCATGGTAATTCCTATTTTATGATTAATTACAAATTGGGGGAAACAGGGTGTTACAGACACCGACCAACACTGAGCCTATTCATTTCTATCAGTCCAAGTTGTGGGAGGATAAATCCAAAGATATATTCTATGAAATATGTCATTATGTAGTGGTGTCGATTCATGTCACCCTATACGGTTGCCTGCCTCCCAGAATTTCAGACAGAATCATGGCTAACCTGGGAAAAATAGCAGACTGGTATATTGAGGAAAATGTTTCCTATATCAGGGTTTTTGGGTGCTCGATTCCCCCCCATGCTCTCCCAAAGTTTTTACCAGATCGGTTTGTATGTAGAGAGGTGTCTTATCATACCGTAATGGGGGGCATCAATAAATAATTGAAAGCGACCCAGAAAAAGTTATGGCCAACCTTCCCTCTTCAAGTTGGTATGTTTTCATTGTTAGATTTTAGCCATTCAAAAGTAGAGGTTGCAGCTTTAGAAGACGTCAAGTTAGTTGATATTGAGTTTAAGAGGCATGATCCCCAGAAGATCATGGAAACTCACCTAGCTCAATACAATCTAAAGAAGTATGTGCACGTTTTTTCCCCATATGATGAAATATTCAGGGGAGCCAGATCATATGAGGAAGTGTTGAGCAGAGTCTGAAATCTGTCTCCAGATCAACTAGCCAATTTTTACAGTTTTCAAAAACACAGAAAAAATAGTTTGCCAAAGGTATTACAGGGAGAACCAACAACACCTTCATATACACAGGAAGCTACACCTCAAGGTTTGGAGGTAGGAAGTTCCAACTAACAGATTACTAAGGAGAATCTGAAGAGTGTCAAAGTCTTAATGTAGAAAGTGGAATAATCATTGTCAAATCCACCAGGTACTCAAACAAAAGCTCACATTGAAGCTTTTCTAAAAAAGGAGCAGGAGGTGTCTCCTTCTACACCAAACAAATTGGTTAGTGATACAACATAGCAACAAATGTCCACAGAGATAGGTAGCCCCATTTATTCATTAACCCCTTTACAGTCAAGTTGAGGAGATCCCAATTCTGAAGTCATATTTATAGAGGATCTTACTCTGATTTCAGCCGAAGAAATGCCTCCTTCGGACTTATTTTTCAGCACGAAGAGGAGGGCCATAGTTAAAATATAAACGCATCAAAAATATGGTGCAACAGTAAAAAGGCACATAATTCTATATGATGGACAAGGCCTGGATGATTCAAAATTCGCCAAGGAAATGACATGATCATTAGGTGCTTTTTCCATGGCCAACCAGTGTTCCGTAGAAAATCTAGCTAAGCAGCTAAAACAGAGGAACCTGTTGGTAAGGAAGTTGCAAGACCAGATGATGAACATATAATGGGACGTAAGAAATAAGATGGACAAAGAGATTGAACAAGTCAGAGCCGATGGCAGACATCAGATCCAACATCTGAAATCTAACCTCGATGAGCTCCATCAAAATTCATGGGCCAACAGAGGGTTGGTCACTCAACAGGAAGAACTAATCAAGCAATTACAAGCCAAGATAGACTTGTTTGAAGGTACAACAGTAGTGATGACAACTTTCCAGGCTCAAGCACTAGAAGTACATGAAAAGATAGAATCAACCCAACAAGATATTTTTACAAAAGTGGAAGCCATTCAAAATTTCTACCAAGTGGTAGACCTTTCCCTAAATAACATTTACATTAAATAAAGGGAATCCTGTGCAGCTCATGCTAAGTTTCAGGAGGCTATCTTGCTAGTACCAAAATATGATGTATCATAAGTTCCTCGATTGTCTCTCTCTGACCAAACCAAAGGCGACATAATTTTGAAGGCTTGGGAAACAAATCTGGTCGAAAGCAAAAGATTGGCCAGAGAGGTAAATGAAGCTTGTATAGAAGCATTATCTTCACTAGACAAAGATCTACTTGATGTTGAAGGAAATAGTATCTCCGAAGCCTTGGGGTAGATTGACATAGAAAAGAACCAATGTAATTCTAGGAAAATCAAATAAGAGGCCATGACTATCATCCAATAAATGAAACAAATTGGTCTTATCCAAATAAACAAATGAATAGTAAACCCAAGATTACAATTATAGGCCACAACTTTGGGAGAAATGAATATACAGGAAAGGTTGCCTTAGGTAGAAAAGAAGCTATACATATTTGAAGCAAATGAAGCAACTGCACCTTCTGGGTTGGTGGTACAGTTAGTGAGTAGATGCATCCAATGTGTCGAATATGGGAAATCAGGCACATCTGGAAACAAGTAAGAAAATCTATACATACTACTAATATAGGAAAATATCATATGCCAATTGTCTCCATGCTAAAGGATGAGGAGAAGAAACATCTCTACCAGCAAACAAAGAGACAGACGAAAAGGACAATGGATATTTTCAGTTTTACATATGTAATATTTACTATTTTTAGAAATTATGAGAAGACCAACTGTTTTAAGTTCATGGATACCCTTGGAATTGAGCATGAGGATGGTTACTCAAGGATTTTGGTGCAAAATTTTGAAGGACAAGTAAGAATCTGGTTTCAAGGGCTCCTAGTAGGTTCTGTAAGGTCTTATGACGAGCTAGAAAATGCTTTCTTAAGATAATGGGGAGAAAATAAAGACCATCTGTATTATCTGACTGAATTCGGGGCTCCAAGAAAAATGAATTTTGATTCGGTTCTCGAATTTACTCATAGGTTTAAAAAACTCTACCATAAGATCCTAGCCGAAGTTAAACCCTCTAAACCTGCGACAAAGGTGACTTTCGCAGGAGCTTTTCAACTTGAATTTTCCTTAATTTTAAGAGAAAGAAGATCTCCCACTCTGGCAGGAATGAAAGATGACGCCATAGAAATCGAATCAAACATGATGGCATCTGGAAAACTAAAATCCAAGGTTGAGACAAGAACCAAAGAACCTAAACGTTTTAGGGAACAAACAGGACCCTTCGGATCTGGGAAGTTTGTGGAAGAAAAAATAGATGACATGGCTAAGATAATCAAATATTTTTCAAAACAAATCTCTAGTATGGAATTATACCAAGCTATAAACCTGATCCATTCACCAGAAAATATTTTAGGAGAAATCCTAACCCCCAGACCCAGCAGAGACAAGTAAAAAATGAAGATCAAAAAATACAATCTCTGTTTAAAACAAACAATTTTATTGGGGATGATATGCATAATTATGAGGGGTTAGAAGAGGATATAAACAACCTTAGTGATGAATACCAAGAACCTCATCTAACTAGACAGGATTACGAAATATATCTAGAACAAGAGCCCTTGTTTAGTAATGAGGAAGGTATAAATAATCTGGGAGAGTCTGCATATCAAGGAATCACTGACTCCATAATGGTCAGACTTCAACAAATGTATAATTTAAGGCCCAGAGAAACAAATACTACAAGTGTTCCATCAAAAAAGTTTCTATTAAGAGACAAAGCGAATGAGGCAGTTGTTACTAAACCACTAGTTGAAAAACAAGCTTCCCAAACCAAAATAGTTGAAACCAAAGCGACACAAACTAAGAAAACAGAGAATATAGAAACACAAATTTCAACTAGGGAAAGTGAAAAAACAACTGGAGTTTTTAGTTTAGAAAATGAAATAAATAAAATTAAAATCCTCATGCCCCTGGTTGAGCTTCCCAAGAATCCAATTTATAAAAAATAGATTGCTAAAATGATTAATTTTTTTGATGCGGAATGTCATGCAAACGTAATAAATTTACAGGATGAAAAGCCTAGGATTATGTTTGGTCCACACATTGAAAATGCTAAGGATTCTGTAGCTCCTTTTTATATTACCTTAACAGTGCATGATCACTTACTTCATAATTTCATGTTAGATTCTGGGGCCTCTCACAACTTAATGCCTAAAGTTATCATGGAAAAGTTGGGCCTTGAAATCACTAGACCTTATTAAGACATATATTCTTTTGATTCCAGAAAGGTCAAGTGTCTGGGTATGATCAAGGATCTAGTAGTGAACCTTGCACAGATTCCTGTAAAGAGTATTATTATGGATGTAGTCATTGATGACATCCCTGCCAAATATGGCATGCTTTTATCAAGGTCTTGGTGCACAAAAATTGGGGGATCACTTCAACTGGACATGACATATGCTACGATCCTGATTTTTGGTGGAAAATTTACTCGACTAAACAGGGAGACCAGACTGGAATATACTGTAAGTGAACCTCAAAACCAAAACAATTATCTAGACTATGTTGCCGACCAGGATCTAGGAAATTGTATTTTATCATTAGACGAGGATTTTGATGACTGTATAGAAGAAGAAAACAAAAAAATGGAAAAACAATAGAAAAGTGTAAATAGTAGGGAGGGAGTTTGGAAAATGATTTTCTATGGCACTTCATCCTGCGAAGGGGCAGGAGCTGGCGTGTTATTTGTCACACCTGGAGATGAGTATGTCATTCCCTTTTCGTACAGATTGCAATGGGAAATCGATTATACTAATAATGTTTGTGAATACGAAGCTCTGGTCTTAGGATTGGAGGCTGCCAGGAAACTAAAAATTGAACATCTAATATCTTATGGTAATGAAAATCTTATCGTGAAGCAAATAAAGCAACAATATCAAGATAAACATCCAAGGCTAAGACCATACATAAATTGTTCCTGGGATCTGATTGAGAATTTCTTCTCATCATTTAACATTCATCACATTCCCACAATGGAAAATCAATAGGATAATGCCTTGGCCAAAGAAGCTTCTACATTTGTACCACCCACTGTCCTAAAACTGAAGTATCATATAGAAATGAGACATAGACCTTCAATTCCAAATAATGTGCAACATTGGCAGGTCTTCGAAGATGATGAGCAGATCAAAAAGTTTCTAGAAATAGTTGATGAGTTCTTTGAGACTCATATAGATCAAGAAAACTAGAACGATCCTATTTGGATCATGCAGGAAGGAGAAGATCCTGAAAAGTTCCAAGATAAGATCGCAAATCACTGAATGCTTGTACTTAAGAATAATCAGATCCCCAAAGGTTTGATACCCTTAGAGAGATTGTTTGACCAAGATGATATACCCTTGAAATCCACCCTACGACCTTATCCCAAGAAGGTTGAATACTATGACATAGGGACTAAAGAAGATCCTAATATAGTCAAGTTATCTAAATACCTTCCAGACCAGGTGAACAGTAAATATGTTGAATTTCTTAAACAATATAAAGACATCTTTGCATGGTCCTATGATGATCTAAGAACATATGATACCTTTGTAATTGAACATAAGATCCCTTTGAAGCATGGTATCAAACCATTTAGATAGAAGCTGAGACAGATCAACCCTATCCTTTTACCAGTAATAAAAAAAGAAGTCAAGAAGCTCCTTGATGCAAATATTATTGTTCCACTTAGATATTCTGAATGGGTAGCAAATTTGGTACCCATCAGAAAGAAGAGTGGAGAAATAAGGCTTTGTGTAGATTTAAGAAATTTAAATCGATCATCTCTAAAGGATAACTACCTACTTCCAAAAATGGATCATGTCCTAGAAAGAGTAGTTGGAGATAATAGAATGTCGATGATTGATGGCTTCTCAGGTTATAACCAAATTGTTGTCCATGAAGATGATAAAGAAAAAACTGCATTCACTACTCTGTGGGGAACTTTCATGTAGGACAAAATGTTGTTTGGTTTGATGAACGCAGAGGCCACTTTCCAAAGAGCAATGGATATAGCTTTCATCGGTGAGAGAGATAATGTTTTTGTTATTTACTTAGATGATCTAACCATTTTCTCAAGTTCTGATGCAGAACATCTGGTTCATCTCAAACAAACCTTCGAAAAATGCAGAAACAATGGTTTGTCTCTTAACCCTAAAAAGTCTCATTTTTCTATGCAAGAAGGAAAACTTCTAGGCCATATAGTTTTGAAATACGGAATCAAGGTTGACCCCAAGCGAATCGAGGCTATTGACACAATAAACATTCCTAGAAATAAAAAAGAAATCCAGTCTTTTTTAGGTAAAATAATTTTTTTGAGAAGGTTTATCCCTAACTTTGATGAAATTGTAAAATTAATCACAGATATGCTGAAGAAAGATAATGAAATCAAATGGATTGTCGAAGATAAAGCATCATTCGAGCGAGTTAAGAAATCTATAAGCGAAGCTCCAGTATTAGCTAGTCCTGACTATACTAAGGAATTCTTGATCTTTTCTTTTGCATCAGAACATACTATCGCATCAGTACTTCTCCAAAAGAACAAAGAAGGTTTCAAGCAGCCGATAGCCTTTTTCAGTAAAAGTCTCAGAGACACTGAATTAAGATATGATATAATGGAAAAACAAGCTTATGCAATGGTGAAATCTCTCAAATATTTCAAGACATCTGTACTTCATTCCAGAATAATCGCTTATGTGCCAACAAGCTCTGTCAAAGATATTCTGGTACAACCAGACAGTGATGGAAAGAGAGATTGGTGGTTAGCCAAAATTTTGGAATTCGATCTTGAACTAAAATTGACCAAACTAGTCAAAGGTTAGGGCCTGGAAAAATTGTTAGCAGAATCAAATTTCAGGGCACTCGGGATAAACCATATGGAATCCCATGAATATATCCTAGACATAGAGGAAATTTATGATCAAAACCCTATAGTCTAGATCGAAGACACATTTTCTTCCTCTGATTGGTATCACGATATCATCTCATACCTTCTCACCTTTCAGTGTCCAAGTGACATGACTGCATCCAAAGAAAGAACGTTGAAGTTGCATGCGGTTAAATATTGTATTATTGAAAGTCAACTGTACTGGAAGGATCCTCTAGGTTTCTTGTTATGTTGTTTAATAGAGCCATGAATAGAGAATGTCATAATCGAGTTTCACAAAGGAGTTTGCTGAGGACATCATGCCTGGAGGGCCATGGCCTACAAGATCCTAAGAGCTAAATATTATTGGCCAAATTTATTTACTAAGGTGAATGCTAAGGTCAGAGCCTGCAACCCTTGCCAATTGTTCTCTGGAAAAGAAAATCTCCTTGCACTACCTTTAGTCTCACTTAAAACAGAGGCTCATTTTCAACAATGGGGTCTCAACTTCATCGGATAAATCCACCCACAGTTGATTGCCCAACATAAATGGATTTTAACTGCTATCGACTATTTCAAAAAATGGGTCGAGGCCATTCCAACTTGGAATGCCACAGATTTGGTAGTGATAAAATTTTTGGAAGAGAACATCTTATCCATATTTGGCTGCCCCCGGAAAATAGTTACAGACAACGCTCAAGCATTCAAATCTATGACAATGATAACCTTTTGTCAGAAATACAACATTGTGCTAGGACATTCTACAGCCTATTATCCCCAAGGAAATAGGTTGGTCAAATCGTCCAACAAAATTTTGATGAATATAATCAAGAAAGTATTAACATAAAATAAGAAGGCTTGGCACATTCACCTTAAGTATGCCTTATGGGAAAATCGGATCAGCACTAAGAAATCAATAGGTATGTCTCCTTTCCAAATGGTTTATGGCACCAACATTTTCCTTCCTATTGATCTAGCTCTTCCAGTATTGAAGCTATGGAAAGACGCAAACGAAGAGTCAAATGACATAACAAGGAGGATAAACCAAATAATTGAAGTTCAACAAAATAGGGCTGAAGTCGATGACAAAATTCAAAAATATCAAGATAATATGAAATCCCTTTTCGATAAAAAATTGAAAGATAGGGAGTTCCTTCCCGGTGATATATTTTTAAAATGGGATGCTAGAAAAGAAGATGCGGGAAAACACAGTAAGTTTGATCACCTTTGGTTCAGACCTTTCTGTTGAAAAAATACTGAGAGGGGGGGTGAATCAGTATTTTAGCTATCAATAATTTTTAACTTTTCTTTCACTGAAAAATCTTAGTCTACTTTATAGAGATCAGTTGTTGTATATTCTTATGAAAACAGTAGTGCATCCAGAGATCTTATTATGGATTTCTTCATTCATCAGATGTCTTTTAAACAGTACTTCAACAAAATAAACTAACACAGATGAATAGGACACATGAACACCAAGATTTAAGGTGGAAACCCAAATCGGGAGAAAACCACCGCTGCTGTTATCTCTGTATTCAATGATTATTATTAAGAAAACATTCTACAACAATGTACTAGTGCAGACTCATACTAGTACGCAGGCTTCTACCTACAGAAGGCTACAACCTTCTCTCGTTTACCAGCCTTTCCTGGAAGGGAGCTTCAACCCCCTGAAGA